>CM061531.1:338832894-339348180 GCA_030545055.2 Neoaliturus tenellus | reverse complement strand
AGTTGGTTGACTTTAGCATAGCTTGCCATGCTAATCCTGGAGATGTGTACGAGTGTAGAGGGTCCAGTCCATAGGCGGAGAAGCAGGTGTTTCGAAATTCTTCCATCACATCGCACAGCAGAGTTACGTCCAATTTTATATAAAAGTCAGAATATTCCCCTAAGGTTTGAATGTTTAGTTGGTTCCAAACATTACAAGCATGATTGTAGTCTTCAACGGAGATTTCACTTTCGTTTAATTTGCTGTTGAAGGCTTCAATCGGTGGTAGACTGGTTTCTTCAAATTTTTCTGTAGAAGTTATGTAATCGTAGGGGAACACTCCTTTACGTAATACTAAGTCCAATTTATCTTCAGGTACAATCTTGCTGGTTTCTTTTAAGTCTTCTCTTCGTAGATTCTCAGACAATCTGCTCAAACTAGATGCCATAAATCTATAAGAGTCTACAAAGCGAAGTTTAATTTTACCTACTGTTTTTGAGAAACTGATATACTTTTCCAATGTTGTAGCAAGAACATCGATTTTACCATTATCTCTTCCTAATTCTGGAATAATGAAGTGTGAGTCGTAGCCGCTAAGATTGTGTAACACTACAGGGATAAAGTTTGGCAGTTTGTAATTTATATTGCATGAATTACAAGCAGGTCCTCTGTATAACCCTGTGAGGTGATCATGATCTCTTACTTTTGGATTTTCTTCACTGAAGCTCTTCTTACATAGATAACATCTTGTTGCTGAAATGTATTCTTCTTGTTGATTTTGGTTCAAAGGTTCCATGGGTAAAACATTACCGTATAAGCGTTCCGCCTTTTCAGCAATCTCATACAACTGGTCTACAAAATACTTAGCAGCTTCTTCCCCACGGTAGAGTATCGGAGTGGATGTTAAGCCATAGTCTTGCAATTGTTCTTCAGGTAAAGTAGATTTCACCAATAAGCAAAAACTGTTAGGTTGATGCAATTGATATTTGGTTCTTCTAGTTACTTCACCATCCGGAAGTTCCTGCGGCGCTAACGTGGATTCAAAGTCAGCATAGATAACTAGTGGAATCCGGTATTGGTGAACTGTTTTATTGAACTGGACAAATGCTCTAGATGGTGGTGGCAGACTAATCTTCACTTCATAGTTGTCATTACAAAGCCGCTGGTGTTCCGACAACCACTCCGATCCTCCACGTCTCAACTCTTTATATGTGAAACAGAAACATCTTTTACACACTGTTAACCTACGTTTCTGTTTTGATAATTGATTTTTAACCAAGGCTGCAAAGTCCTTTATCCACACATAATGTGAAATTTCACCCTTAGTTATCAATAACAGATCCGTGTGGTTTCTTTCCTCAACTTTTGATACTCTCAGAGGATAAACACTATTGGAATCATCTAAACCAAACACATTTACAGAAACACCTGGGTTTTGTTTCTCAAAATTACCAATACTTTTAACACTAACAGGGTATGACAAACCTCGAAAGTTGTAGCGGTGTTGGACATTTTGATACGCTCTGCTAACTCTACAAGGATTTTCTTGCACATATTTTGTTAGCATAGCATATTTAAAGCATTCATTGTCCTCATTTTGCACATTGATACAAGATTTGGTAGCTTGTATCTTCTTTGGCAAAGGTATATAACTACTACCCCTTATACCATATCCGTGCTTGTGAACCCTTACATCCATACCTTCAATCGATGACAGACTCCAGCCGGATCCTCTTCCTTCATGTTCTTGCAGTTTAACTAGCAGTTCATGCAAACATTCTTCAATAATTTCATTGATATCAGATTCAGTTGTAAGGGTTCGGTTTTTGGTAATGAATGCTCTTAATGCCGTTTCACCATCAGTATTGGTAAACTTTGATTCTAACACCAGTCCAAATTTAATGAAGTTCAATCTCTGTAATTCTTCTTTTAGCGTTTTTCCAACAAGTACTCTGGCCTGGGTTATAAAATTATCTAATTCCAATTGCACATTATCAATTTTAAAATGTGTTACAACTTGTCCTGGTAAGGCCGTGGTGCGCAGTTGTCTCACATCTTCCAGTTCTTCTTCAGTGTCCTCTTCTTCAGTGTCCTCTTCTTGCATATCCTCTTCTTCAATAGGTCTTCTAGTAGTGGATGGTCCAGCACCAGCAAATTGGATCACACTAGGTCTTCTTCTTTGCATTTGCTGTAGATAGCTGTCGTAGTAGTCCATCTGCTTCTGATGCTCTTCCAAAAACCGGTCAATTGAGTCTAAGTCTATTTCATCGATGATAATATCTTCTTTTCCATCTTCTTCTTCATGTAATTCTCTGTGTATGGTGAAAAGATCTTCGTCTTGAAAGATTTCCCCACAAATGTCGCAAAGAGCCATTTCAAACAGTTTGGCTTTGAATGCACACTCTGTGAATGTCCACACAATAATGAGCAGCGCGCTCCACCGGGACCCTTTATATCCGAGGCAGATAGGTGGGGAAAGTGACGTCATATAGAAACAGGTTATCACTCATGTGCTAAATTTAGCCTTTACACAACCGTTTGTAATACATTTATCAGTAGGCTTGATAAATTGATGATATTTGGTCTAGATTCAATAATTTGTACATGTTTTTCAAAGACATCTGTTTGAGCAAGTTTATGTAGGTCAAGGTCATTTGGAATTATTATTTTGAGCGGGGGATAGAGCACTAAGCAGCATCATTTACTACAAAGTGCTCTATCCCCCGCTCACATTATTTTTTAACTTCTTGTTTAAACTTTTTACAACGGTGAAACATCACCATCAGAGTCGGAATCATTTTCATCACGAAATAGGTAGCGGTGACAATACATAATTCTTCTGGCAACTAACATTCTATCCATTGGACGATGAGGAGTGTCTTGTTCTTCTTTTTCTTCAATTTCCAATTGGAATTCCATTTCCGACTCAGATGATGACTCTAATGTTTCGTAGGCGTGCAAGTCCACTTCATTGTCCGTTGAACCAGCTTCGTCAGAGTCCGTTTCAATATCCATTATCTCTTCCTCCTCCTCTTCTTGATCAACCGCAGGTAGTTGGTCCTCTACTTCTATAATTTCTAGAGGTATTACCTCCAGAATAGAGACAATTCTGTTGCGATGGAACACGGTGTTGTCAAGTGGAGCCATGGTATGGAAGTGTTGTATCCATCCAATTTGCTTACCCTTTTTATACCCCCACCAACTATACAATTTATGTGAATCAAGGTCACGTAAAGATACCCTTTGAGCGGGGGATAGACCACTAAGCAGCATGCTAGTCCATTGCCGCAAAGTGATCTATCCCCGCTCTGTTCTACAAAACCTCAATCAAGTCCAAGTCCAAGTCCTGTTTAACACATTTTATTCTAATTCCATATCCAATTTAAAAATTTCAATTTCACATGGTTTACATTCCTGATGTATCAAACACTCCAGCTCCCTAAACATATCGTCCAGTTCGTCCAAATTATGATGTCCTACTTTTAACACATGAAGGTGGTTCATGCTTTGCATTGTAGCATGACCATCAACAAACAAGTTTCTTTTCCACGCTAACATAAATTGGCAGTTTTCTTGAAAGATTTTTCTCACCAAACAATCATACACAGCCGTCAAAATGTCTCTACAATCTTCATAGTGTACCATCACAGAATACCTGTCCAAGTTAGCACCAAGCAGCGATCCACTCATTGTTTCTAGCGTTCCACTGGAAGGTCCAAAGCAGAATGAAGTCGAGATGTATAGACCCCCTCTTTTATACCAGTTAACCGGTTGCCCTTGCTGTAAAGTGGGTCAAGGTCATCCAATGCTACCCTTTGAGCGGGGGATAGACCACTAAGCAGCATGCTAGTCCATTGCCGCAAAGTAGTCTATCCCCCGCTCTGTATTCTACACACACACACACACACACACACACACACACACACACATGTCCCTGTCCAAGTCTTTCATTACATACCCAATATATATTCAGTTCCTTCATCATCACTATCACTCATCACTGCTTCCACAAACTCCACAGGATTAAAGTTAAATTGTTTCAATTGTTCTTTTAAGTTTTCAATTTGTTGGTCCTTTACTTCTAAAACACTGTGAAGGTGTGATATGTAGTCCGCTGCCTCGTTGATGCTTGCTACTCTCGGATCGCCTAACTTCAAGCTGGGAACTACACCCTGCAGCCTGAAGTACGCCATACGCCTTTCTTGCTCCTGCCGTTGACCAGGACTGAGCAAGCGTTGTCCGTCTTGGCTTACCTCCAGCAAGGTCCGTAGCATCGGAGCTTTGCAGGCGTTTGCCCGAGCAACAGTTATGCTGTGGAATGGTCGAGCAGGTCCACGAGTAGCAGGCAGGACGTTGGCAGCACGCCATCTTGAAGAAGAAGAGGAAGCCTGAGAAGTTTTGGAGTTGAAAGCCATGTTACAGTGCTGTATTCAGCTAAGCGGTACAAAGCAGAATAACCAAACTGCACGTTAATACCCGTATATATACACTTATCAGTGGTGGGGGTACTAGCTAGCCTTGGTAAAGTGGGTCAAGGCCATCCAAAAACATTACCAGAACGGGGGATAGATCACTAAGTGGCATGTTAGTCCATTGCCACAGAGTGATCTATCCCCCGCTCTGTATTCCGCATTCACACACACATTCATACAAACACACAAGTCCCAGTCCGAGTCTTTACCCACACACCTATCCACTCTCATCCTCACTAGCATCACTGTCCACTAAAAGATCTTGACACTTCATAATTAGTCTGTCATATTTTCTCAGGATTGAATTTGCCTCACGGATTACATTCTCTAACACCCTATCCTTTTCCTCTATAATTTCATTGTACGCTTCAAATACATTTGGTGGTGTCTGTGTAGATGCATTTGATGTGGTTGGTTGCGGGTTGGTAGGAGGCCGGGCCGAGCTGGAGGCTCCACTGCTGCAAAGCTCCTTCTTCACAGGGCCAAAGCCGGAAAACCGGACGCGACTCCTTACATACCAGGCTGATCTAGAGGCTCCACTGCTGCTGCACGGGTCCTTCTTCACAGGTCCAAAGCCAGAAAATCGGACTCGACTGCTTAACAGAAGGCTCGATCGGTTGGGCCCAACACTTGAGCTAGAAGCTGAAGAGTTTCCAGACATGGTGCGAGGTGTTCTGCTTAACGGATGCAAGCTGAATGAGCGGACATTGGATTACCACTCCTATATATACCTATTTGTGGTGGTAGGGGGCGGGGTGGAGGAGGGGGTGGGGGAGGGGGTGGGGGAGGGAATGGGGAATTTGGGGGGGGGATAGCTTAAGGACTTCCACTAAATTTCCCTTACTCTTCCCGGTCATCGGTTTTACATACCTTTAGCAAACCCATCATTTTGGTTTCTTCAATAACTTTACACAGCTCAAAGACCCAAGCAAACAGCTCATCTATGTTGTTATAATTAATTTTTGTCCAGTGTTCATACTTATGAGTTTGGTTGTTTATAATACATAGATAAAATGTAGACCCATCTCGTCTTATACAGTGCTCAACTTCCATTCTATGCCGATTTAGCACTTCCCAAACATTGTGTGGATCTATCAAGAAGTCACCACCTTTGTAATTGTACCGTGACATGTTTACACGGAGTACAGAAACAGACTGAAGCAAATGAACGGCTCATACAAGCTTAGTAAGAGCATTAGAGTGGGGGGGGTATCACGTGATACACGACATTAGTTGTAAGGTTAGCACTTTACTTTAAACAGTAATTTATATGGGTCAAGGTCATTCAAACTTTGAAAAATTTTTACCTCCAAACACTTGTAGCAAGCTACAAGTGTTTGGAGGTAAGTTTTTATTTGTTAAAGATTTTCGTAACTTAGTCTTCACCCTCAAGGACACGGTTTGAGATTGTCCCAGTGACTTTACATCACCGCCAGGTTAAAGTATTATACAAGTCAAGTATTTTTTTTTTTTTTATTATTTGACTTGTGTAATACTCCTCTCCCTTACTTTAAGAGGGTTAGGACTAAATTTGGAAAAAATAATTTGGAAGAAGAATTTTTGTTTTTTTTTAAATATCGTCCAACACAACCTAACAATTTAGAATTTCTTTTGGTAGGCCTACATCCTAATCCATTTCCCACACAGATTGGCATCCTTCCCTTCGTATTAGATAGCCTTTTTTATGGATGAAAAATTGTCTTTGTACCATCCGAACGGGTACTTTCATTGTATGAAGGCTGCCATCACCTTTTACAATGATTTCTACTTTGGCATCAAAAGCTCCATAAGTTTGAGCAATAAAATAATATTTTTCATCCATTTTAAGTCTTCTAATATCAAGCGGTTGCGGACTGTGGGGATGTCTGGGTTGGGATGTTTTAGACCTAATGTTGTTAAGACTGTAGGGTCTTACTCTCGGAAGATTGATGTTTTTGTTCAAGTGCGTTTGGCAACGGTCTTTATCTAAAACAGCAAACTTCTGACAGCAAAGAATCCCAAAGTCTTTTGACATCCACACGTAATCGCATTTATTACCCTTGCCAGCAGGGAGTTTAACACGCTTACGTTTTTGTGTTGGACGCTTTACTGGAGTGTTTTGGAGCTTGTCAGGTTTAGGCTGGCTAGAAGGAATGGGGGTGGGAGGTGAAGGTTTAAGTAGGTCAAAAGGTAGGCTGCAGACAATTTTGGGTGGGGTAGGTGAACGGGTTAGGTCGATTGAGGGAAGTTCGGGGGAGAAGATTGATTTACGGGGTGGTTTGGTTGGTGTAGGTGGCATGGGGGATATGGGTGAGGGACATTGGGATTTGGTGTAGGATAGGATTTTCTTAGTTCGACTGTAGGGGGTTATCCTCGACCTTGGCGCCTCTTCGAACACCGCAGACTCCGATCCCGAGTCCGATAGCAGAGAGAGTGCTGGAGAGGCTATCAGGACTCGTCCGCTGGGGTTCTTTGAAGATGCCGCGGGTGCGCCAGCCTCTTCCGAAGCCGAAGGTGCGCCAACCTCTTCCAATGTTGGTGGCAATGGTGAAAGGCTGGGCATCGAGGCAGGCTGCGGTGGCGGCGGCGGCGGCGGCATCGTCAGACAGCTCAGAATCTGCGCTGTCATGAGGTATTCTAGGATCGGAGCGGAGGACGATGAGGGCTGAGGCGTGTTGGCCGAGGTTGAAGAAGCTGGTGGGTAATTCTTGAGCTTAAGACCCATCTTGATGAAGCGAATAAATGAAGAGTAAATATGAAAAGAGTAAATATGAAAAGAAGATTGAAATAAGTAAACAAAATCTCAGGAGCGAGAGAGGACCGTCCGGTACGGGAACCTGGACAGGAATGAGAAGTGCATGCCACCCGGCCGCCTTATATCCCCACCGGGGCTGCCACGCCCAGGATATCAGGGGTGGGGGAGGGGGTGGGGGAGGGGGTGGGGGGGGGTTCGCACTTTTTGTCGGGGGGGGGGGGGTTCGCACTTTTTGTCGGGGGGGGGTCGCACTTTTTGTCGGGGGGGGGGTTCACACTTTTTGTCGGGGGGGGGGTCAATTTAAAACAATAAGCCTCACTTAAGGCGTTTATGTTAACATCGCTGAAGCCTCCAAAAAAGACACACTTGTAGACGAGTCAAACCTTGTGTGTTACTTGACTTGTACATTTTTTTTAAAGAGCTTAATATATTTACCTTGTTAATAAGACCTGACTGTTAAAGAATTTTGAAAACTTTTATATATTTAGGTCAAGGTCACGGAAAAACTTTAAAAAATTAAGCCCCACACCCCCGATGGGGGTGTGGGGCACTTGGGTTGTCATCGCTGTAGCCTCCGAAGAGACCCAACTATGACAACAAGGCAACATCCAATGTCGTGTTCCCTTCGCCACGCAAGACTTGTAAACATTTACTGCATTGTCTTTTCAATAGCTAACAAAACATTTACTTAATTTTGAGAGAGGTTGAGGACAGCCCTAGTGGCTTACGTCCTCGGTCCGAGTGCAGAGGCCGCCGCAAATTGGCCACAGCTGTGGTCTGCATGCCAGCGTACAAACGGACCGGTTCCCAACCCAGCCGCAATATTGCATGCCTGAGAGGACCCATGCTAAAATTGGTTTAAAATTGTTTTACACGGGGGTCTACTCCCGTACCCTACCTTTAATATTTAACTTTATCAATGCAGTAAATTTTTATAAATCTTTGTGGGTCAAGGCCACACGGACATTAAATAAATTTCGGCCCCCGTACATCCATGGCGAACCACGAATGTTCGGGGGCCTTGGGGACTAAAAACACAAATAGCTAACAAAGATTCATTTACATAATTTTGAGTTTCCAGAAGGGAAACAAGAGGTTGAGGACAGCCCTAGTGGCTTACGCCCTCGGTCCGAGTGCAGAGGCCACCGCAAATTGGCCACAGCTGTGGTCTGCATGCCAGCGTACAAACGGACCGGTTCCCAACCCAGCCGCAATATTGCATGCCTGAGAGGACCCATGCTAAAATTGGTTTAAAATTGTTTTACACGGGGGTCTACTCCCGTACCCTACCTTTAATATTTAACTTTATCAATGCAGTAAATTTTTATAAATCTTTGTGGGTCAAGGCCACACGGACATTAAATAAATTTCGGCCCCCGTACATCCATGGCGAACCACGAATGTTCGGGGGCCTTGGGGACTAAAAACACAAATAGCTAACAAAGATTCATTTACATAATTTTGAGTTTCCAGAAGGGAAACAAGAGGTTGAGGACAGCCCTAGTGGCTTACGCCCTCGGTCCGAGTGCAGAGGCCACCGCAAATTGGCCACAGCTGTGGTCTGCATGTCAGCGTACAAACGGACCGAGTCCCAAACCCAGCCGCAATATTGCATGCCTGAGAGGACTCATGCTAACGTTGGTATAAAATGCTTTTACACGGGGGCCTACTCCCGTTCCCTGACTTTACAATTTACTTTGAGCATTGAAAAAGCTCAAGGGGGGATTGCTAAAACAAGCGTATACACTTTAGAAACATATAACACACTTACAACACACAATTGAGCTCAACGTAGTCAATGCTGGAACAAGCACATACACATTAAACACATATAACAAACAAGACACAAAGGATAAAAGACACACAGGAGACATAGGGTACAAGTAAAACACTCTCATATAAAACAATTCGCAATACCCAAACGCAAGCGCAATATCTTACAACTAATACAAGTCTTAAAGTTAGAGTAGACTTCGCTAAACACTGAAGGCGCCATTCAATGTTTAGTGATGCCTATGGCGGTCCGTCCCGGTCGTTCACGTTCAACGCGCGGGAGCGGACTGCGAGCCGGCTCTGGCTGGACCCCCTTATATCCCCACCGGGGCTGCCACGCCCAGGATATCAGGGGTGGGGGAGGGGGTGGGGGTGGGGGAGGGGGGGGGTTCGCACTTTTTGTCGGGGGGGGGGGGGTTCGCACTTTTTGTCGGGGGGGGGGTTTGCACTTTTTGTCGGGGGGGGGGGGTTCGCACTTTTTGTCGGGGGGGGGGTTCGCACTTTTTGTCGGGGGGGGGGGGTTCGCACTTTTTGTCGGGGGGGGGTTCGCACTTTTTGTCGGGGGGGGGGGGTGAGGTAAGTTAAGTGGGTCAAGGTCACCCACAACACTTGTACTCTAAGTGTTGGCTATACCCCCACCACAACTGGGTCCCTAGGCTGCACAACACCGCTTCGCCAGTATGTCTCCGGCTTCCATGCGGTGCGTCTCGCTGTTCTCTAGCTCTCTATATGTAAGTAATTTTACAAGTTCTGAATGTAGGTCACTACACTTTAACTCTGGGACGATATCGACTTGTAGTATTTCAGTGTTTTGACTCAAGGTCATCACACTTTAACTCTAGCACATAGGTTATCGTACCAGAGGTGCTCAATAGCCTAACTTGTAATGTTTAGGGTGGCGTTTGCACGCCACGTGGTATCGCCATGAGTGTCCAGTCCAAGTTTTAAGTTAAATTAATTTTACTGTAATCTTTTCCATTTCCGCTTCGTTTTGCCAAAGTATAAGGTGTCGCTTAATAAAGTGGTATTTCTCTAAAGTTGTAGGAGATTGCAGGGATACAATTAGTTTATTTAGGAGACTCTTCATCTTGGAGTTTAACACAATTTCCACTTTGACTTTGCTTCCTCGGCTCTCACAGCCTAAGCTGTACAGAAATGTTTCTTCTAGTGCCAACTCGGGCCAAGAGAACAGTGTGTTGACTGTAGGACAGCTCATGGTGAAGTGATGCGATACTCCAGCGTACCACCTCACCTTCCCCCACCACTGTGACCTTCCCCCACTCCTGCTGTTTCCCCCACCTCTTTTCCCTTGACTCATGCGCTACAAGCAGTCTCTCAGTATTGTGCGGACTTTTGTGAGGAGAAGCCATGTCGCGGGACACTTTAGGTAAGAAACTTAGCCGTGTTAAGGCTTTATTAGTTGCTCACTGTCCACCACTCAAAGTTAAGAGGGTTTCGACTTTAGCTAAGTGGCGCAAACTGTTGCGCGGACACCCTAAGTTTTATACAAAACAGACTAATGTCAGTTTTACTGATGAGGATTTGTTTAAAATATTGGATGAAATGACTTTTCCTTGCAAAATTCAGTTAGTTACTCACATTCCTGACAGTTTAGAGTCTTAGTCTCTCAAGCCGATATACCTAGAGTACACGGAGCCTGACAGTCAGTCACTCGGTGGCTGTCGTGGGGTGCGCATCGGTGTCGGCGCTCTGTAGTTGTTAAGTGTTCAAGGTCACAGTAATATGAAATTGCGGATGTTGTGCTTGTTCAATGGCCTCTGAGGACTAGTGGATGACGGTTTAAGCAAGGTCATGTCGCAAACTCGAGTTTGACTTGGCACTTTTTGCTGTTTCTCATCGCAAATTCGCTCCAAGTCGTCAAGGTCACGTGGACTCTGACTGACACTCGGAGCGTAGTGCGAGAAACGGCAAAAGTGCCAAAAAATTTTGAGTTTCGGCGTGACCTTGACCTTAACAGTGTCAGTGACGTCATTTTGATGATGTAATGGATGATGACGTCATCAGCATGTCATTTCTGTAACGTCATGGGTTTGACGTCACGGAAATGACGTCATCGATGGTGACGTCATCAATTACGTCATCGATGACGTCATTTTGATGACGTCATGGGTATGACGTCATCGATTGCGTCATCATCGATGACGTCATCGATTACGTCATCGATGACGTCATCGGGGTCGTTGACCTTGGCGATGACGTCATCACATTCCTCAGAGGTCATTGAACTGAGCCAGCAACCGCAAAAACACACTACTCGTAAATCATGAAAATTGGTTTAGTAGTTACTAATATAAGAAATAACTTAGCGTTTCAATTGTATAACTTATTAGGCCTATAAAGTTTTAAAATTTACTCCAAGGCCTACATTCTAACCACTTTTGCAGTTTTTTATTTATTTTTTTATAGATTGCTCAACTAATAACATTAAACAGCCTACATTTAAATAAATTTCTTGATAAAAGAATTACAGAAAGTTACACAAAAATATGTATTTAGAACAGGATATTTTTCCGGAAAGGGGGCTTACAAATTTTATAGCCGTGGGGGGGTCCCGGTCCGGTTGGGGGGGGTGAGTCTTGGTCCAAGGGGGGGGGGCACCTCTGATAAAGAGATGCCTACTTCACTAACAACATAGCTATATAGCTACCATTTCTATATGAAATTCAAAATTTGCAATTGAAAAGCCCATTTTCTTTTCAAGACGCCAGCCAGGTTTCGGTGATGTAATCGACAGTATGTTCCACAGAGCTGTGTGGTCCGTGGACATTACGGCCGGTCCGGATCTGTTATCTGTCTACAGTCGCGCCGCCGCCAGCCGCCCCTCCCACCATGACCCTTCCCGCCAACTTCACTAAATTTATTCAGCTCTTTTAGGCAACAGGTAATGTCTAATTGTGTAGTCTCATTTATAAGTAGCTGACATCACTGGTAAAATTGGATGATTCTTTCTTGTTGGTCTGGCCCTCAGTGCCCTGTTTAGTTAATATACAGGGTGGTCATAAATTATTGGAGACATTTTAAGATGAAATAAATAAATAATCAACTTAGAACCATGTGAATTATTTTATGAATAGCATATTAAAAACAGTTGTATACAATAACCTAAAAAAAATAATTATAAAAACTCCAGTAATCATGAAAAAGATATTATGAAAAACCTGTAAAATGGTGAAATTTCTTTGCTTTCGTGTTCCCCAGATATGACAAGGACAGATGTTAGCAAAGAAGGTTCAAGACTTTGAAGAACTTAAGATAAGAGTTATTGAGGTTGTTTGTTAGAAGTATAACTTCAGCAATGTTCAGAAAAAATTGTATGAGGTTTAATTCATACAGCAGACTTTGCTTGCAAACCATGAAGAGAAAGTAAAAATTTGCTTCTAAAAAGAATGATTTATCAGAATCTTTTCTTGTACTGTAATGATAGCTGTTTTTACTGTTTTAAATGTGCTATTTAATAAAAAATCCCATGTTTATAAGTTACCCGTGGTTATGTTATTTACTGAATCTAAAAATGTGTCCAATAAATTATAAATAATCTGAATATTGTAATTAACAACATGGTCCTTGGTTATATGTCGTCCAATTTTTTTCCAAAACTAATTACGATATCTGAACTGTACTTCTCTTACAAACACCTTCCACCAAAATTATTATTGTGATTGTTAGTTCAACAAGATATTCTGCATCATATGCTATACGTATACATATTTGTATTATTAGCTAGCACTAGCATTTCAATTTTAAATACATCAAAGTTAAGTAGCAAAAGGCAATTATGTCACCGTGTTATGTTTTCAGGGCTGTTATGTAGGGAGTTCTTTTGAGTAATCCAAACCTTTATCTACAAGAGCGGGTTCAAAATATGTCACAACACTAGACGTTTATATTGTCTCTTATACTGGTACTTTTGTGATATTTGAAGACCTTTCATTATCAATTTTGAGCCATAGAGTATCAGAAAAAATTAAGCTAATGTTTTTAACCATTTTACGAGCGTATTCTAGCGTTGCTAACATTTTATTCTACTAAATGACATTTATGTAGATAACACTACACCAAACCTAAATGTCATTTAGTAGAATAAAATGTAAGATAAAAAAATAAGTGATAACCGAGATTGAAGGCTGCAAAAAAAAACTACATTAGGATTTTCTAAATTTAATCGTGGTAAATTTCTAAGTTAAGGTTTTTGCTGGATTTTTGTAAAAACTGCAATTTCTAAAATGACGAATCGAAGATAATCATGAAGTCTCATAAAAGCTTCTAAGGCATTAAAAACTTTGTGATTGAAATAATGAACGACCTTTTGCTCATTAAATGTTTGTCGGTCCAAATATTGGACCTGTCCGCCCGAGGTATGAGGTGCCTATGACGTCAGACCTTGAGGAGGCGGAACGAGTAGGTACTGTGATAAGCCTACACGAGCCTGTCCGGAAGTATTAGCTAAATAAAACATCACGCTTACATGTACAATGGCCGGCCTTTGGGATTAATGTGGTGTACATGCAATAGAAGGTCAATTTGACCTGCTACGTTTTTGTATTCATTGCCTGCTAGTTATTTTGTCTTAAAATAAATTTATTGTAAATGTCTTTAACTGATATATAGTGTCAGATTTTAACCAAAATAAAGTCGACGAAGCTCTGATTACATTTTTAAAATATGCTTTTAATATTTCTATTTATCAGTTTCTTCGTAATATTTTCTTAGCCTTGAAAAAGACCCATGCATGTACAAAAACATCTATAAATTACACCACAAGTAAATTTATTACATTTGTGATTTTACTCCAACTAAGTTATTCTCACACCTGTCTAAAGATATGTTGGCCGACATCTGAAGATTTCCCCACAATTCCAAGTAAAAATATATAATGCTAAAGTTCATGAGGAGTATATACATAAATATAGTATTCACATTTAAATATTATTTCTATTCAAGCATTTCCATGTTGGATATAGAAGGGCAAGAGTAGGATGTAAACTGCTACATTGTTGTAGAGAAACAGTTCTAACGAAGAAGACGGTAAACAACGACTTTTATATCATTCCGCGACGGCAACTGAACTGTCACCGCAGCTGTTGTTAGCACTAGATGATGTCAACTTTGTAGGCTTAAATGAACCAGGAAATAAGCATCTGCTAAAAAGAGGAAAAATTGTTGAAAAATAAAATTCTAATAAAGTAGTGTATGAGCACTATTGCTAGAATGTAATTTTATGTAACTGGCATGTTTATAGAAAACCAAACAAGAATCATCATTGCATTTTCGATTTGTAATTTAGTCGGATTAAATAGTTTTTGTTGCTGAAACGAAATCCAGGTCGTATGTAGTAAAAAGCAGCAATAGTTCCCTTCGCGAATACTGCTGCCCAGCTGCATTATTGCATGCCACTCGGGTAAAATTACACATTTGTATACAATTATTCAGCATTATGCAGCTGTAATCACAGCCGACCAGGTGGTGTGTCATTGTGCAGTGACTCAAGCTGACGTCAAACATACCGTTTAATGTTAACCCTTCACGAAGAGTTAGGGGTGGGGGGGGGGGGTGCTTTGCCTCCCTCAAATAATAAGGAGCCCTCAGACATTGTCAAAATAAATATAATGTTACAAAACATCCTCAACATTGTACGATTATTACGATTCTTTAAAATATGACGGTATTGTTTCTAGATACAATAAACATTTAAATACTGTTCCGTCCATGCGTAGTGAATGAAACAAGTGGAATTGGCTATAATAAGAAATTTACTTTCAAAAGCGTATGGAACAAAATGTTCTTATTCATAGAAGGTATAAAAACAATACTTTTAGAGGCTTTTAATATAAAGCTGATAGTGGAAACAAATACAACTCAGCATACGTTGTATTTGCTGTGACTACTCTTATCATGTTAGAAACTGGATGAGAATCGGCTGTTGAACAATCAATATAAACACCAGAAATAGTAATCTGTTGTCTGCATACAGTATAGACCCCAAAAATTATTTATAGTAACTTCTCAAATATGTAACGAAAGTAAAAATATCCCCGTCGCAGCAGACCTGCATACTCAGCGAATTTCCAATATAATTTGATAATATTTTAATTCTCCCCACAAACACTATAGGAATGAGTATTTAGGCAAATATAAGTTAAGCCCTGCCCACCGAAGTTACATGCCAAATTTTATCAAGTTATGTCAATAAAAAAGCGAGATAAGGGGTTTTATTTTGTATATATCTACGCCAATGGCATTTTAACGTGTTGGTGGGGAACGGTCCATACCCTAGTCGTGTTACTATCTAACATCGACAAGTTGTTAGAAAGCACCATTAATTAATATCCCAATGACAAATGGCAACTGGGTCCGGTATCGATGAACCCGTAAAAAGCTACTAACTTTTCTCAGGATGGAACCGGCAACTTTTGGATTCAATTAAGGGCTACTCAGCTACCCAGCCAATTTTGTTGGTTTTTCGTTTTGGTTGTTTGGTTTTGTTGATTTACCATAAGAATACCCTGTAGAAAATTCGTTAATAATGTTTAATTTCTTAAACTTCTATTAATTTGTTTTTTTTCGAAAACTACTCTTCTCAAGCCTGGCTGATATCTCACAATTATTCATGTGTCTACTCTGAAGAGCCCTCTCTCCGTTCCAGCCGCCCACGTGTCAGATGTGACAGTTACAACTTGTTCAGATATCCCGACAAGTACACCGCGCGCTAATTTAAATACAAACAACATTAATTTGTTTTCTGCCACTCAACGTCACATGAGTTTTCCTCGAATCTCAACTAACTGCTTGTTGACTATTGAGTAATATTGAGTAGGTACTACATGTTTTACAAAACATACAGGCCTATACGTTTTTATTGAGTAGGCCTACGTTGCATGGTTGTGTAAAAAGAATTGTGAATCAATGTTTTAATAATGAGCTAAAAAAACTCTTAAAGTAGGTCAACATTAAAAACAGTACTTTTGGTCATTTCAAAGAATATGTGATGTATTCGAAGGCTGAAAATAAATATACGCTTTAAATCTATTAAGTTATTACTGTATCCACTAAGAAGAACAGTTTCAAAATGGCAATCAAGAATCAGCATTCCATTTTGCCCAGGATTCTTTAGATTTCTTACTTCGGTTACTTTCATACACTTTATATTGTAATACTATTCTTTCACAACATACAAACCCTTAGGCCTATATTTCTTATCATGTAGTAAACAATTAATTATAAATAAATTAGACTTTCCTTAAATTATATTGATTTACTATCATATTTTATTTTTCAAATCCAGTTTATTGTTTTTTTATAGTACTATATTTGAGGTAAATAAATATAGAATCGACATTGCTTATATACTGTATATAATATCAAACAGTTAAATTAATATTTGGCTATCAATAATTTATTTTGGATACCATTTTAGTGTACGAATGAAATTGTTTTATTTTTAATAACTTGATGATATAATAGCTGAAGGAGAGATAAGTCACATTACAAATCACATATGGAGGTATGGTAGAGTCACGCCTGGTCTGGTATCCAATTGAGACAGCGAATACACCACAATGACATGAGGAGGCGTATAACCAGCATCTACTACAGTGATAAGCCCACGTGAATCCTGTCCGGAAGTATTAGATAGGTCAATAATGTACATATGCCTCATACATGTTCAATGGTTGGCCTTTAAAATTAATGTACTGTGTTGGCTTAACTATTAACAGAAGGTCACTATGCACTTGGCAGGTCAATCCGCTTACAAAGCCTGCATGCACATTTGACCTACTTTAGGCCTACCTTACGTAATAGAATTACAGGGTGTGAAGTCCTTCACGAAACTTCATAAAATGACTTATTGGGACAAAATAAGTAAAAATGTTCATAAAAAGGTATGTCCTAATATACATATTTACCCAGATATCCACCATGAAATATGAATATTACGACAAACCTTCTTATGAATTTTTTCTGCTTATTTTGACCTAATAAGTAAATATTATGAAGTTAGGTGACGGATTCTAAAAACACCGTGTATACCTGGGAAATCCGTCAAGAACTATAACAGATTTAATTTATACATGACTTTTTATCAAAAAATATGTGCAAAATTTTAACAAAGCACAAGTCACATTTTTCGGATATTTACAATCTTGTTGGCTACATCTGATAAACAGAACGTGTCCACAAATAGGCTAAAATAGATTAGGGAGATAATTTTCCTTTTGAGAATTATTGCGAGTTTTACTAGAAATAACAGCGTTTTGACACTATGAAATTTTTTTTCGTTTTTTTTTTAAGTAAAGTAGGCTAATTAATCAGGGTAAAATTCATTATCACAGTTTGTTTAGTTACTCTTTCAATCTTCATTTCGTACTGTGCATTCTACTTTAGATGAATAAAAATGGCTCCATATAGATGCCGTTCATGAGCTTAAATCTTAAGCAAGTATTTTAAACTTCATTAGTTAGAAACCGCCACACTAATGCCTTTAATCACAGTTATAGAAACAGAAAGATTAGAGATCTATTGGAAATTTTTAGTTATATAATCCATCTTCATTCCATATGGATTGAAATTTTTGTGCACTCTTCCAGCTTAACATAAACCACTCTTGTAAACAGCCATGTTCTCTCTACCTATTAAAAGTCTATTGTTTTCACCTCCAATACAGCTGCCCAGCTGCAGTAATTAAAATGCATGACAATCAGATGCAATTACACATTTGTATACAATTACGATATTATGCGGCTGTAATTAGAGCCGGCATTGTGCAACATTTCCTGCGTGACTGATACTGACAACCCGCCCACTGTCAACCTCCCCGCGGAGTGGGAAATGAACGATGATATTGTACATCAACACATTGTTGCAGGGCAAGACATGCTCTATCAAGAAGCTTTTGATCACTTTAAATTTACCTATTTATTCTACGACCTTGGCATCATACTCATTTTAATACACCATTCTGCTTCATTCATGTTGGGTTCTGAGTCATGAATGAATGAAATGACTCTTCTGTTGCAAACTCTTGGTACTTGAAGAGGGGTTTGATATGTTAATTCATACATATTTAGCCTCAGTATCATTTCTGTTGTCCACTTCAAACTGTTCTTGGTGTAGGCATTTAGTGTTGGTTTCACAATGCACACCACCACCAGAAATTGTTACAGGCTTCCCATAAAAATATAAAAGCCCAACAGATAATTATATATTCAGGCAAAGTTTGACATCTCATCATGATCAGGGATAATCTCCCTTCACCACCTCTGAGGAAACAACCGATCTTAAGCTCTTCCACCTGGAAGAGTATTTCAGTAAATTATCATTGAAATAGAAGTGTTTCTAAAATTTGAAAGTAATATTTACATTCATTGGTGTCGCATTTGCTTTACTTGTCTCTGGATACATGAGAAGTGACGCATTCTCAGATTTCAAGCGCTAACGAACAAACAAATCCCGCTACTGCACGCTAATTTGTTGCAATCCTTACACGATGTCTTAATTTGACTCAGTTACTTTGTGCAATCTTCTGTCTCTTCTTCATACTGTACACCAACGCTACTTCAAGTAAAAGTATATATAATTATGAGCGACAACATAAAATACAATACCATTTAAGATGGTAAAATCTATGTTTCAATCCTCAGTAAGTATCGAAATACCATGGCAAACTAATACCAAAACAATAGAAAACTTATCAATTCGCTTCAACCCCTGCATTCCTAGAAAATTGAAAATTAAAAAAATTATAATCACAAGGTCGTTCTTCAAAATTTATCATTATACCAGATGATGAATTGTATATCATTCATGATGTAATTAATGGAATTTAAAATTACTAAATTGTGTTTAACTTACAAATTTTTTCTATAAGAATATTAACTTTTTAATTTAACATGCACTGCATAAAACATCCTTTAATCTACTTATCATCCTATTTCGCAGTAATTTATTGTAATGACTAGCTTACTTACAATAATTGGTATTAAAACAAAATGATCACCTGTCCGAGTTGATGGGATCAACGGTTCTCTTACCCCCGGGCACTCACTGCCGGTCATTTTTCTCACCATCGTTTAGTCTTGACCTAAAATTAACATGTCTATTTAGGGCCATTTGCTCCATTTTAGTTAAAACCTGATCTTCCAGATTAATCTTACGTTTAAAGTCAGATGAGCATGCATAGTTTACACTTACACGTCCACCTTTTATGAACTGAATTAATCTAGATCATGTTGAATCATGATGATCATGTTGATTTTTTTGTGCGAGGGTTATTTAGTTCATTCAGTTATTTAAACTGAAGATTAGGCTTAAACTAAAATGGATCAAATGGCCCTTAATGTGTTTATTGATTTTTCCGGGCTAACTTAGGGGTATTTGTACAAATAAATTGTAAACCAGATTGAATAATCTAGTTTAAACTAGTACAATACGGCTGGAGTTTTAAGTTTAAACTATATATCTGCAACTGACTTTTAGATTAACCTTTGGTTTAAACTGGAGATCAGGTTTAAACTACTAAAATGGTGGAAACAGCACTTTAGTTTATTCTTAGTTCAAGTTTAAAACGAATAATTTCTAAAAGTATAATCAAGTAGGCCCTACGTATTCTTTAAAATTAACTTAAACAAGAGTTTGATCAAACGTTGAAGTTTTATTTTTTTATATTAATTCAAAGTGAATATTTTTCCAATTTTGTAATAAGCGTTAATAAGAATTTAAATCAAATAAGATCCTATTTTGAAATTTAAGCTAGGTTCTTTTGTTACTGATGACTTTTTGGTCATTTTTGAGTTTCATATTAACTTTATTGCTTGCTCTTAGCTTGACCTAGATCTAGAAAACATAATTAATTTATGAGCTGATCACATGACCAGATGGGTAGGCTCAGACCTTGATCAACTGTCCCAATTTAGTTTAGAAATAATTTTGGTGAGATGAGATGACCTTTACAACAATTGGTAAGATTGCGAAAACCTTTCTTTTCCCTAATATGTTAGCTTTAATATTTATGCTAACTAAATCCTATACTATAATACGATTAGTGTCTGTGGGGACGTATTGTGCAGCGAACTCGAAATCTAGAGGGAAGATTTTGCTTAAACGTTACATTTTAGTGTGTTTTGGTCTAAAAGTAAGCTCAGAAACGGCTTCAAACCCAGGAAAAATCTTTTTTGTCTAAAGGAACTTGCTACACTCATCTCTCATTCATATTCAGGTTAAAATACCCAAAATGTTAGGCCCCTGTCTTAAAATAGTGATAGCCTATAGTGATAAGTATTGTAATTTTTTAACATTGTTCTAAGGCAACGAAATAACAACAAACGCTTAACACAAATAGGTTTTTAGAATTGGTTTAGAGCAGCTGTCATCTTTGAAATAGTACAGTTGGCGTGAACTGCACTGCCTTATTACCGTACCATGATATTATAACAAAGGTAGATTAAAAATTAACGAGCAAGGCTCGGTTAACCCGGTACTATATGTACTAAAGAAATTAGGTACAGTATAAATTTCTTTTGTTTGGTTATACAACATTTTCAAAGCGTTTTACGATTGATCTACCAAGAATTGGTAAAATCAAGTCAACAAATTCATAACTGATGGTAGTTTGCCAAATGAATATTTTCACGACTTGTGAACTCCTAATCACCATAAAAAATAAAACAATAAAAAAACAATCACCCTACACTTCTATAATTAAGTTGTCGCATTTTCCTAAAGTTGCTATAGATATTCCTTCACACACGGCCTGTTTACGATAGCCACGAGTCGGTGTAGATTAGCATAACACTATAAGGGCGTGTACGGCCCGCAACTCTCCGCTCTGTTTAATAGCAATGCGACCGTGTACATGTTAGGCCAAGTGCTTCGACCTTTAATAGAGGGGCAGAAATTTATTTAGCATGACGAAATCCCTAAGGAACGTTGCTAATAGGTGGTAATTTTCCATTTAATCACTGAAACCAGTCTGACGAGGCGATGGAAAGGCGGCAGGCTGTCTGCGAACCCAGGACCTGGGGGCTCGCACCTGGTCGATCAGCTGATCCTGGTCGACCAATCAGCTGACTGACCACACGTGTAATCAGCTGACACACCCACCAGCTGTCGTGTCTCCCATAACCTCAAATCTTGATACTGACCTTACACCAGGAAAGTAGAATAAAGTTTAGGCATAACATTTAGCTCATTCATTTGACCCATATGCTTGTCACGCCTTCTTAACCAAATACTTATATAATTATTCAGTACTGTAACCATCAATCATAAAGATTTTATAAATCATCATTAAATTTTATTCATAATTATCTATACGTAAATTCATGACATCCAGTTTTGACGTATAAATTTGGTAAGGGATCGCACCAAAGTCGGAAGACCCCAAAGTCGGACGTCGACAGACCTGGACGTTTTTAAATTGGTCTAGCTTTGTCGGGTGCGTCAGGCGTCAAGCCTGATGGACTGTTTAAAAAAAAACCTCCAACCTTTTCTGTCGCCTGACGCACCCGACAAAGCTGGACCGATTTAAAAATCGTTCAGGTTTGAGGCCTGGCGCGTGTCCTCAACGTAACAACGTATGTCACTACAAAGTAATAGTTGGTGATGTTTTGTGGTTTCAATAAACGGTATGACAGTTGCGGTAAACGGATAACTGACACACGTTTCCACAATAATAGAAAAAATAAACAAACAAATGCTCGATCCCGCCATTAAAAAAATAACTTTCTATTTGGCCTCTTTGTTTTATAGAAAGTACATGTTTATCAGGGAAGAAACCAAATCTTAAATCACCTCGTAGTACGGTATTTTTTAGTATATAGATATAGTTCAAACCCTGACATTTTGTAGAAAAAAAACAGCTTGTACTTAAAATTTTACAAACTCATAGGCCTATTGGTTATTTCTGTTTTTACTATTGTTGAACAAATATGTAAACTAATGTTTGACGGCTAATAAAATTGCAGTCACATTGTTCTGACATACAGATGATCAGTTCATTGTTTAACATTTCAGTACTGAAATTCGATTTCTTCTATCCCGTTTTTCATGTGACCATCTAAGTTATAATATTCATAACTAGAATCAGAAGTGTGTTTTACCACGGCCGAGTAGTCAAACGTGGTTGTACTATAAACAGTTTTTTTATATTTCAATTAAATAAAAATAATTTCTAATATCAATCGTGTGGACGAAAAATTCTCTAAGGACTGCGGTATCCTTCGCATGTAAAGCCCAAAACCAAAACCTCATCGCAAAGCCATTATGTTGACATCTCAAACGTTAAAATTAGTCAAGAATAGAGCAAAGAGTTTGTGTTCACAAAATCAGCTTCACGAATAAAATAAGGCTTGCTTAGTTAATTTCTCGTATTTTAAGTAGTCTATACTGTAAGACACAATTTTAGTAACACCGTTATAAACACCGTAATCGTCTAGTCTATTGGTGATTATTGCACCAACCATAGTTTAAACTGTTTACCAAGGCAGTCCTACTGTAACTTTTTTATAAATATACTCTACAAAAAATATTTTTAAATCACAGAATAATAAAATATTGTGTTGAGTAATGTTTTATTGCGCAAGATTTAAATGCCATATTTAAATGATGATTGTATTTTGAAAATTACTTACATTCATAACTGTAATAGCAATAAAGTGGGTTTTATTTCAATAATTTATTATTGTATCCATAGAAACGAAATGCACAAATCATATTCATTTTAAATGAACTAATGAAGAGCCTTGGAAGAATAAAATATATGGTGGTGTGTTTTTTAGGCTATTTGGTGATGAAATGAGGATTTAAATCTGATTAAAACATAAAATAGTATAGGATATGGGCTTTGAAGTTTGTTGGAAACGAAATCGTCTATAAATAATTAAAAAAATTGGTAAGTTTCTTTTAAAGATAAAAATTCTGCTGTCCAAATAATTAACGTTACCATCTTGAGTTGTAAAATATAAATCTAGCTAGTAGTCGACGGATATTTTTTATAAAATATTTTTATTATAAAGAAAATGTTTTCCAACATTCAATAGTTGAAAAATTAGACTGTCATCTCATTAAAAGCAATGCACATAATATAGCTTTGATTTGCAAATACCTCCTACCACCAGTTATCACATAGGTATTGAAGTTAAGGAGTTTTACTTGTTGAATTTACACATTTTGCCAATGGTTAGAGGCTTCAAAAATGAAATATCCACCCACCCCATATAACTAACCATGTTCGAACGTGCCAACCTTGGGGCTAGAAGGTGATTTAAGAATTCGCGGGCGAGTTTCCCTTGTAATTTTTGCCAGACAACAATTTTCACAACAGCCTCTGGTTCTTTATAGCGATCCTTTTATGCATTTACGTGAGCGCTTATCTCATTTACACCCATAATAACTTATTTAGCCGGGGAATTCACTGATGATATTTATGGTACGATGTAAGTAGTAAGTAATCAGTGTGGGTCAGACACGAGAACGTAACCTATCTTAAGTATTTTGGAGTCAAGAGTTCTCAATAATTTTTTCAAAGTTGTGAGGCAATTATATTATTGTATTTCACGTTGCCCTGATGACCAACCAGTTTGAATTTAATGTTGAACTAAAATATACAACTATTATTACTTTTCCACGAATTTTTTAAATATTTATTAAATAGTGCAAGTCTGGAAACATCTAGTCCAAAAACTGATGTAATGGCCTGAATATAGGTTACAGTAATACACAATAACTTACTTTGTTCACTGACCTGTATTACGTCATAAACTTTTCCCAAAATAAGTTAATAAATACAATTAATCAAAACTTATAGACTAAAAGAGAAAATCTTGTTAAATTACCTTTTCATTTATAGGCCGACGTATTTTGATGTTGAATATTTGCATATTATAGTTTAGTTTTAACAAGCAGGGCTGTTGTCGATTTTTGGATGGTTTATTGTCCGTGTTGGATTGAATATTGAATTAGTGTTACCACATCAGTTTACAGTACTATGTAGGATAAAAAGAGACCAAATTGATTAGGCCTATGGATCATGATTCGCATGTAATTAAAAAAATTGTAGTTTCCAAAATTGCAGAAACTTTGCATTTTTGTAATTATTAGTTCTGTGTAGGTACTTTTCTTGTTACATCCATTTCGTTACAAAGAACGTTGGAGATGAACATAGGCCTTATCTAGGCTAATAGATTTCTTATGGAACACAGAAGAGAAAATTGGATTAAGTTAAGTTTGATTGTAAATTATGTTGTTGCGTAGATCTTAACTTGTGCGTTCCATTCGTAGCTCACAACCAGTCTCATATAGTAGTATCGGGGCCTTTATGATATCCAGTCAGTTTACTAGCCAAATAAGGCTGAAAAAGCCTTAAATCAATCTTTAGCAATCAGTTTGGCATTAATGAAATTTTCGCCCTTGTAATTATAATATTACGAGTCACGGCCGCAGGCTGTCTGTGGGGTATATTATGCGCATAACTTAGCCATCAGTCTTGCGTTTGATTTAAATTTCCATAAAATGTAAATAAAATATTCCGCCGTGGTGACTCTATCTGGGAGTTATTCGGTGTCATGAAATTGCCTGTGAATTAATGGAAACAATAGGTTTAATGAAATCTTTTATATATTAAAACAATAAATTCTCTTTGAAGATTGGAAAAAAGTAATTTTATTCTACTATTAATAGTTCATAAATAATTTGAGTAGCTGTTGCACATTGCAGAATTTGTCAACACTATGTTTTTTTTTAATATTATTTTTTTGGAGACCTACTTGGTTAAAGAAGCTCAAAAGCCCCTGGGGTCTAAGTACGATAAAGCACATTATAAATACATAAATTTTTGTTTTTAAAGAAAAGACATCAACTATATAGTCAAATTGACCACACTTTTCCAAGGGTATCAAAGTCCGAGACGCTGAATGACAATGGAGGAGTCAAAATCTAATAAAAAATCAAATAAAAACTATAAAATTAAGTTGCATAGGGTCAAGTCCGGACTGCTAAGAATTAAGTAGGCGCACAAGAAAACCTATTGTATTGTTGATTTCAATGGACTTGGAAAGGTCTGGATATTGAACGTATAACAAAATAATTTATTTCCACCGTATGACTGAAAGGCTCATATGTTATAGAACATTAAAACTTGTTAAAAACCTAT
The DNA here is from genome assembly GCA_030545055.2 of Neoaliturus tenellus. Lineage (NCBI taxonomy): Eukaryota > Metazoa > Arthropoda > Insecta > Hemiptera > Cicadellidae > Neoaliturus > Neoaliturus tenellus. The sequence continues at coordinate 339,323,057 of CM061531.1, read as the reverse complement.
GAAATTCTTTATGATTATACTATACATTACAATACACAGCTTAAGGGGTTGAAAAAATATTTTTTAGTTAAAAAAACCTGTGATATTGAAATACATTTTATTTATCGCTATTATATCAAGCTTAAAAAACTAAATCCTCCATTATTTTAAATTATTACTCTACGTAAAGTGGTTGAGGAGAAAATTTTATCTTTGATTTAGCGGTAAACGCAGTAAATTGCAAAACGTCACTGACGCGCGCATTATAGAGTCAAACTCGTGCTACTCAGCTGGTAGCTATCCGATTGGGCTATCAAGACATTGTTCTGTGGAGGTTTTTAACACCTTTTTTTATAGTTGGGAGAAAGTATGAGTCAGTAATCTGATAACGTTTATTTAATCTCTTCATTTCTCCTACCGAGTAAACCGGATTAACTTATGTTCATTGAAATCTGCTGTATACTCTTCTTTTTGAAAACCCCTATATATTAATATACACCGTTGTAACGTAAGTTCGCATAGTACCTAACACCAATCTTCAAGATATATATATATTTTTTAAGTAAAATGAGACTGCTTGATGCACAGCTACTGAATTTCCCCATAACGTCCTTACACCCTAGAGTTATGGTCACTGTGTATCATAAACAGTTTATCCCTATGTAGGAATATCTCGACTTCGTCTCTAACTTATAACACGATCTCCAGGCCGGCAAACCCCCATTTTCGGCCCTTGTAACGAAATATACTATTAGGCCACCCATAAGTGAACTGGATGCCCTGTGCTAGAATAAAAGTTTTAAGCATAGATTCAAAGATTTGGTTTCCATGGTCACGTTATTTTAAAAACAAAAAAATAATCCTGTAAAATCTTCAACCTTTTTACAGAAAAAAAGCATCCAGTATTTTTTCATCGTGAAAGGACCACTTTTATCTACCAGACATTTTTAATCCTCAGATAATTCCAGAGTTATTGAAGCACTGTAACTTTACGAAGGAAATCTGTTTATACCCTCCTTCCCCTTATGGATGCGGTTTTATTCCCGGATACGGATATGGTTACTTCTGTTATTTTTGTAAGTAGAGGTCGAGTTTGTATAATTGCTCTAAATAACACACTATACAACAAATATGGGTTAAGTAAATATGTAAACATAGAAATAAATCATCCTGCTAAAAAAGTATATCACGAAAAAAACGTATACATACTCAAGGGAAAAAGTAACTTTATTTTTACTGAACAAAAAGAGTTTCCAAATTTAGAAATAAAAAAAAATTAACTCATATAGCCTATGTCCATTAAGTGTGTACCACCGGGGCGAAGTTCTATAAGTGCGCCCTATTATTTTTCACTTGCGCCGTATTTATATTACAGCATTCATATTTTGATGTGGTAATCGTAATCTTTTAAGAGGGGTTTAAAGGGATGGAGCGATTTTTTTTTGGTCGCACATCAACTGCGAGAAAAATTCCTTCGATTTGCATTAACTGCGAGAAGCCTGAGCCAAGTATACGGTAGTTGGCGGATTAATAAATCTCCTAGTTTACAGGTACAGTAATCACAACCTTCCCGTATCACAAAGTGTGGTCAAACTCTTGGCTTTGGCACTAGCATTCGTATATGTTTCAGTCATTTTCTAAACTCCACTCCCCATGTTATTTTATTGGTTATTTCGGTCCGTTACGTGTATAGTTTTCGAAGGGCAACATAAACCACGTTGCTTTGGATTTTATAAATATATGTTTTTTTAAAGTCTGCTAATTGTAAATAGTTTGTTGTTTTCTTTATAAATGTGTGCTCAATTATATTTGTTGTTAAATATAGTGGAAATATTTTGAACATATATTTTTTACGGAGAAATTTATCAGTGAAAGAGTATAAAATTTAATATTTAAGAACTGATACAGGTTTAAAAGAGTTTTAAAATCGTCAGAGTATGATAATATATCCGGATGGGAACTAGATTTAAATTTAAATTCAAGAATTTATCCTCCCGTCATGGAAACGAACATAACCATGAAGCTACTCCGCTTTATCAGGTAAACAGATTTCCTATCAACAAATTTATCCATAGCCTCAAGAAGAAGGCTGTTGGTAAGGTCGAGCGGCCTAATACAGTATGAGCTTTTCACCATGAACCAAGTAAAAAAGGTAATAAACATATTTTAGTTTATCGTTTAATTTTAATATAATGTAAAATTATCTAATTTGCTAATATTAAAACCCTATGTTGTCTCATGATATGATACTGAAATTTCGCGCAGTCAATGCACGTCTCTGGTCGTCCCTTGGAGCTTTTCGCGCAGTTGATGCATCCCTGGCTACCTGGCTCAGGTCAATTAGCGCAGTTGATGCTTTTTTTTGCCTGCGCAGTCAAGTGGTCTTTGCGGGAACTACCTTAATACGGTTTGCAATGTTACACAACCATTCAGAAGAGAAACAATATCGATTATTTGGTGTAAAACACTGTAGCGATGGAACGCTACTGCACATCAGCAAGTGTAAGACCCAAGACCTAGTGGTAGATAAGTGAGAGAGGGGATTTTGCCATGAAAGATAGACACTTTTGAATTAATTTATTAACCCCGCCTCGCGTACGGGCATGCAGGCCTCGTGGTCAAAAGTTCATCGTGCAGTGCTTCGCCCACTTAGTACCTTTTATTTTGTCCGATAAAAGTTAGAGAGGTTATAATGAAAAATAAAAACTTAACCTATTTGATTAGCGTTTGGATTTATAAAAAAATATTTTGAATCCTTATTTAGCTATAATGGTCTTAAGTTTATATACTTTGAACCATTATAGCTTAACATGGATCCAAAACTAAAGTGAATCAAATAACCCAAGTATTTATATTTTATAACCTCTCTAACTTTTATTGGACTTTAAATAAAGGCACTAAATAATGTGATCGGGCGAAGCATTGGATGAGGTTCTGAGAGAAACCCTTTCGTCCCTCTAAGCTCTAAGCAAGCGGGTGATTTTAAATGGTTTTACTTCAAACAAAGGAGAGCTGTATAGGTTTACAGTGATTCCTCGTATGTTCAATGCAAATCTTAGAATCCTCAGCGTAGTTGAAGCGGGGCATGTATGCCCCCCCCCCCCCCCACTCCAAGATAAGTTTTATGAAAATATATACGACTTCAGAACTTGTAGTGCGTAATATTTTTTAATACATTTTCCCGTCCCTCCCCCTTAAAAAAAAAAATCATTCTAATCACTTTTAAAGACACCAACGATAACATGCACGGTGTATAGGTATTAAGGCTAATATACATTAAGGATGAGTGTAGAACAGGGATCGTGTAGTAGTTACCGTGCTGTTAAAGACCAGAGGTTTCTATAGACAGGGTTAATCATTAATTAATAGCCAAATAGACTAATTAATCTAAGCCTATGCTTAGAATAATACTTCTAGTCAAAGCAAAATTATTTGTGCATCTACCAGTTGATACGAAGAGTCATTTAAACCGATTCAACCCTCTATTTTAAGCAAAAAAGTTTTATCTTACCCTAATTTTTTATGATTACTATTGCAACTTCTAAATTCATAGTAATCTAAAATCAGTGAATATTTTATATTTAACAAAAAATAACAATCAATTAAATCTAAATATTTAATGAACAGAATGGCCGAATTAATTAAACGTAACTTTGATACTTGATTTGATATACCTAAACATGTTCGCGTCTTATATTTCGTAGTCCATGTATTAAAAATATGGTGGTTAAAACTATTTAGAAAGAACCCTACTCTATTTCAGCTTTAATTTGCAAAATTTTTGACAAAAAATAAAAATGTTGAGTTATTTTACTAAAAAAATATTTTGTTATTGGCCTGAATTTTTAAGTGCTAAAAGTTCTAAATAATGTAGAAATTCTATTTAACTTCATTTTCACATAACATAAATGTCGTGTCTTACGTTAAATATGAATTTCAGCAAATTTGATACTTTTTTAGTTTAAAATTAGAGTTAAACTTAAATACAGACGTGGGGACAACAAGAGGTTAAAATTATTTTTGGTTTATATTTAAAAATATAATCATCAACCTAAACAGCATTTTGGCAATTTGACAATACATAGTAGGCCTAATTATGTAAGAGTAAAAATACATAAATACTCGCCATCTTGGATTTTTATTCCCATAAGACAAATGTTAATTTTGAAACATCTGCTACGCCCTTAATACTGGTCAAATAAATCATCTTTATGTCATTTTCAAGCCCAACGGAACTATGAAATTAAAAGTACCCTAATTATATTGATTGTTTGATCAATAAACAATAAAGTATTCTCAAAATTTTTGTTCGAAGATGGACTTGGTTTTTTTTTTGTATTTTAATCTCACAAATAGTCTATAATCGTGATTTTTATTTCACAGTAACCTGGATATTAAAACCTCCTTTAAAATGTCCTTATAAGATGTATTTTTCGACCAATGACATAGCTTACGTTTAAAATTGAACAATAGTCTTAAGGAATAAAAATACAAGGTGTCGGGTACTGCAGACACTTAATTATTTATTCTTCGTAAAAAAAGCTTATTTCATATCACAGATAAATTTGCATACATGTACGTTGTTCTGAAAAGATGCACAGTGCATTCTGGTGGAGGTTGGCTAAAGCTTCACCTGATAGTTACCGGTCACACCGTTTGAAAGCGCCACTGTCCAATGAATCTCGCTCTAGAAACACGCTCTTGACTTATAAATTATGAGGCATATGCCAAGATAAAACTTTCTTCGTGATTTCCACTTTAAAATCTCAATCACCTTTAGTACAGATTGAAAAAAATTACTAAAACGATCATTATTTTTTTTAGTGTTTAAGTTTAGTTTAGTTTTAGTTAAGTCTACCCGATGTCGAATTACATTCAACGCCTGCAATGTATAGAATACCACTGGTATCCACTTACGCTAAACAATGATAGTTGAATACTTTGAAGGAACTGTGATTGGTACTATTTGCAAACTACGAGTTTTAAAAACCAACCGTCATTTATCTTAATTTTCTTTTAGCTGTATAAATTGGTAGAGATAATAGAATTGGAAATAGTTTGACACAAGTAACAATTATAATAATTAATTAATACCGTAATATTTTTAAATCAAGAAGAAAATTCAAGAAATAGCTTCATTTTTTTACATAATAAAATAATTTAGATCAGTTTTGTATTTTTTCAGTTTATGTAACTCTTACTAAGTAAGATACGATAAGTCTTATCGTCTATTTTACATCACTAATGCCGGTTTAGAATTTAAATATTGTTATTGTGCTTTCTGAGTTTTTTGCCTTTTGGAAAATAAAACAATAAATGCAAACAAATATGAGTGTTTTTAAGGACAGGAGCAATTGAGTTTGTATATCGCTATTTGTTAATTTCAATAGCAAGATGGTGTGCCTATATGTGAGGGCGGTATGAATTGTAAAATCCTCGTATAATCAATGCAATACCGGTACGTTAAATTATCTAAATAATACGACAAAAAAATTAGTTCAGGCACCCGATTCTTTCTGGAACATGATTAGTTTATAAGATTATCATAACTCGATCTCGTACAAAAATTTCATTTTTGAACCTCGTGAAGAAATATGCTTTACTATTATTATCAGAAGTTTTTACAACTTCACTAATTCCAAATGGAAAATCCAATTTTTTAAAATTTGTTGCTTGATTGATGTTTTATACTAAGATTATTTATTGTTGTAATTTTTGCAAATTCGACATAAATTATCATTGTTCTTCACATCATCGATAAATTTTGCAGTTTCAATTATAAACCTTTTGAAGGAAACGTGTCAATTAAAATTTTTACTCCAAAGTATTCATTAAAATATCAAAGTGATCCCATATACCTTTTATTTCAAATCTGTAGCACGATTTTTTTATAAATTCCATAAATTGGCTGTTTTAAGATTAGAACCAGGGGGACCGAGCTTATGGTCGTAAAATTATCACTTACGTTTCTCACAGAAAGCTCGTTCGCTCCGCTCACTCGCCCTTTTTCTGTTTAAGACGAACTCGTTCGCTTCGCTCACTCGACAGGCTAGAAGGTGCTGCACTTTTCCATAACCACAGGTTAAATATGTAACACATTAGTTTATATCTACAGTAATCAAGTGTTTTTTTTTTCAATTTAAAAATCTCTATAAGGATAACATGGGGACTTTGAAGGGCTCTAGGACGTAAACCGAATTTTTCCCAGACATGGGACCAGCTTCAATCGATTCCTGGTGACCAAAACCCCCGTATTCAACCAAAAAAAAAAATCCTTGGAGCGAAAAAAATTTTTAACTCATCCATAAGGGTAGGGAGGGCAAACATTTACTTCAAAGGAAAGTGCATCACAGTTAACTCTGAGCTTGTGGATTATAAAAATAGTTATAGTTCCAATGGTGCTTGGCACTTCTCAACGGGGGGGGGGGGGGGATTCCGTGGCATAAATAACATTCTGGTTATCTCTGAACGAACTTAAGTCTTTAGAAAAGAATTATTTCGCTTATTTTAACGATTATAATACATCGTTTTTTTGGAAACCAAATCTTTATGGTTAACATTTTGATCTAGTAGGTGAACAATATTGTGAAAAAATCCTACAAACGATTATTCTAAAATATTTGAGTTTTTATTGAAGTTATATTATTTACATTATGTTACAAATTATGGGAAGTTTTATTTTCAAAATGGTTCAGTTTAGAAACGAAAATGTTGGTTCTTAAAGTCTGGGTTGGAATGAATATTCTTACAGTGGAATTATTTTAATTCAACAACGCCCTTGTTTGAATTATGAATATCTACACGTACCAGTAATAATATTTTAATACGTAAATGTAAGCTAACATTTCTATAAAACTGTAAATCCAAACAAATTTGGCCAAAATTGTTGAAAAAATTGTTAAAAAAAAGGAAAGGATATAAAGTTTGTTTCGCTTTAAAGCGTTTATACTGTCCTTCAGTTATGCTTAGGTAATGAGCTATAGTGATGGATTTGTATAGGATAGTAAAATTATAGAATACAGATGTATAGTGTAATGTATTTACGAATCAAACTGTCATACTTTAATTAAATTTAAATTAGTTATTAGGCTAGTATAACTTTTATATGGTAGCCAATCCTGATAGACATTCATTCCGTATAGGCCCTAAATTGTTTTATGTTAGTAAAATTTTGAGTTTTTAAACAAGACAGGAAGGAATAAAATAGGCTATAATGAATTTCAAGATAGAATTGAAAATTCTACCACGATGGATTGAACACCACTTTGAATTCAACACAATCAAACTACTGTCATCAAGTTGGGATTCCTTCTGGAGGATAAACTTTTCTCACCTATGATAGGCCTATAGTAACCTGCGAGGCCGATATTATACAATCTACGTAAAAATACTTATTCCTAACATAAAAAAATATGATATTGCTTTGTTGTACTTGTATCTTTTCTCTGGTAGTCCTATTCGAGCAGTGTCCGTGGCGATGCAACTTATTCCCCACGATCCCGAAATCTAGCGGATAGCTTTTGCTTAAAATTTGCATTTGAGAGTGTTTTAATCCAAAAATCAGTTTAGTAACAGCCTCAATCTCAGGAAAAAGAGTTTTTATCTAAAACTAAGTTTAAAAATTGCAATTATTGGTCTTATGGGTTGCCATCAAGGCAAATAAATAACAACAAAAGTTAAAAAAATAAAACAATGCTACTTATACATTTGTTTGAAACAGCTGTCAGCTAGGGAAGGTATACTTGCTGGCGTAAACTTCCAGCCTGATTACTGCACCATGATACTATAACAACTCGAGCAAGGCTCGGGAAACCCGGTACTTGGTCATACAATCTAACTTAACCTAAATATTATAAATATTAAGTGTTGTCCTGGAAAAAGCTACCCACAAGAAAAGTTAACCATCCAAAACACCGCCCACCAAGTTGATCTTTCATAGTTCAACCTATCGTTTTATTTTATTTTATTTATTTATTATTTTTTATTTATTTATTTATTTTTTTTTTAAGAGAAACTTGATGTTGAAGGAAAGTCGTAGATGAGATGAAGGTATTTCCAGGGTACGCATTTCCCGAGCCCCCAGCGTCTATCGCCCGCGGCGCCAGCCCAATGTCGCAGCACCGGACATGGGCGATTACTGCCACTGTTGACACATGTAATGGGAGTTGCATGCAACCATAGGTGACCGCAGAGGGTCATTCCGGCACGACAAGGTATAGGGTGCCAATTAAATGCCGAGTTCTGGGACTTTGAACGGCGTTGTTTAAAAATTCAGACACGTAAAAATTAAAGAAGTTCCTATTTGACTTTAATTTCCGTAGGTATATCATAAATTTTAGCTACAGCCTATCTATGACTATCCAACAAATAAGTACCTGAAGACGATTACTCAATTAAATTGAAATTAGTCATAGTGCGTCTTCGTTCACAATAGCAACAGTTTAAAATAAAATTATAAAACTAAGAAAACTGTTCTAGAAATCCTTAATTAATAACCTATACTCAGTCAAATCAACCATGAGACAGTCGTGTTAGTTACACCACTTATATGTCGAAAAAGGCTGAACTGATTTGGTTGGAAGTTGGAGGGTAGGTAACTCAGAACCAGGAAGAATATGGGTTATTTTATCCATATTCCATTAGCCTCTGCGACACGTCTTCAAAGTTACCATCTTATCAGTTAAACCTGACGGAGAGTGAGCGAAGCGAACGAGCTCACCTGAAGGGCAAAACATGTATCAAGTTGGCATTGCACAGCATCCCATATAAGCTATAGTATTAGATAAATACCCCCGTCGCAGCAGACCTGCGTACTCAGCGAATTTCCAAAGAATCTTGCGATTTTGTATGTTCTCCATACACAATGGGAATGAGTATGTAGGTTTGCTGCCACGGGATGTTATTAGAAAATGAGAGTTTTGTTAGAAAAATGTAATAGTTAGGTAAGGTAAATATCAAATTGTATCAATATTCGGCACTTTTTAATTTTCCCCATAAACTCCATGGGGGTGAGGGTATGTAGGTTTGCCGCCATATGGGTGTTGTAAGCAAATATCAGTTAAACACTGTACAGTGTAACCTATTGAATGTATATACCAAATTTTATCAAGTTATTACAATAAATAAGCGAGATACATTGTTTTCTTGATTTCCCATAAGATTAACATTGGAACACTATTTTTAACTTTTCTCCGTAACCTGTTAAGCCAAGTTAAAAATACCAAATTGTTTGTTTTTTAAGCTCTTTTAAATTGTTTTAGTTAAAATTGTTGAATTTCAAAAATTAAGGTCCAAAAATGCCAAAAACTTATTGTTGACCCCTTTGAAACACCAAAAAAGCCCGTTCCCATAACCCGATCATGCTGGTTCGCGATCTCATGAAAATAGACCTGGCCTTACACCTTCATACCAAATTTCATCAAAATCGGAAGTCCCCTTCAAAAGTTATCTGTACCACGGACACATAGATATCGTATATCTATAAAAGGCAAAGTCCTCACTCACTGACTCACTCACCACTAATTCTTCAACTTCCCGAATAGCTAGAGTGCTGAAATTTGGTATACTCATTCTTTAGGCTCAAAATAGGAAAGTCTGACTTTTTTCATATTAAGAGTCATCTTCACCCCTGGGCCAGTAACCCATTGTTGCGCAGTCGGCAATGTTAATCATACGGCTTTTATGCTAAAACATGGTCTTGTATTCCCCTGTTTCGGACGCCGTTTTTCAACCGATTTTCTTGAAATTTGGTAAGTGTTTAGTTGAATAGTTATATTAGGTTTCTCATACCTCGGAATTTTGAAAATTTAACAAATATCACTCTCTGTGACGTCGCAAAGTAACTCAATTTCCCTTATTTAATATTTCAAAATTTAGAAAAATTTTCAAAATTTCGAGGTATGAGAAACCTAATATAAGTATTCAACTAAACACTTACCAACTTTCAAGAAAATCGGTTGAAAAACGGCGTTTGAAACAGGGGAATACAAAACCATGTTTTAGCATAAAAGCCGTATGATTAACATTGCCGATTGCGCAACAATGGGCTACCGGCCCAGGGGTGAAGATGACTCTTAATATTCACAAAGGGCTATGCCCTAGACGTCCTCAAAGTTACCATGTTATTCTTATTTAAGCAACATTTTTGTATTCTAACATATTATTATGGAAATTAAATTAGGTTTGTTTATATCTGCCACACGATGATTCATTCAATAAAATCTATTCTATATATATAATACGTGATGCCCTTTTTTTGTTAACACTACTCCTCCCTTATTCCTGGACCAATTTTAACGTTTGAGGTGTCAAAAGAATGGTCTCAGTTCGTAGTTTTGCAATAAGGTTTTAGATTTTTGATATTTTAATTCTGGAGCTCACGGGAAGCCCTTAAAGTTCGTTTTTTGTCCATAAGATTAACATGGGGAACAATTGTTATTAAATTGCAAAATAAAACAGCTGTTGCTGATATTAAAACAAACAAACACATGTTAAAAGCTAGCTGATAGAAGCAATTGAACTACTGGTACTGAAATATCAACACAATTCCATACAAAATACAAAGAGTGTATATCGTGTGGAACAAATTGTGTGTTTTAACTTTTCCCTTAAAATGTAGCAGGTAAATTTTGCTTGAACTTTGTAATTATGCGTATTTCAATACAAAAAAAGTTTAGTCACTGTTCGTATTTTTTCAAAAGGTTTTAGATTTTTTATATTTCATTCTGAAGGGTACGGGAAGCCCTTATGGTTGGTTTTTTGTCCATAAGATGAATTTGGGGAATAAATTTCATTGAATTTCTAAATAAAAACGCTGCTGTTGGTAAAGCAGACAACACATATGAAAAGACGAATAAAATAAATTGGCTGAAATGTCAACACATTTCCATAATATTGTATGAGGAGTGTCTAATGTGATATTGCACATGTAGCGAATAGCTTTAGCTTGAACTTTGGATTGATGCGTATTTGGACACAAAAAATTTAGTAACAGCCTCAACCCCTGCAAAAATTCCCTCTCATGTCTAAAAACACATTTAAAAATTAAAATTAATTATTTTAACATAGGTCTTATTGGATGCCATATTGGTATCAAAACAACAACAAAAAGTATAGCCTACAAAAATTTAAGCAAAGCTCTAAATTTGGGCATGAGAATTTAAACAGCTGTGAACTAGGAAAAGTAATGGTTTTTTATGTAAATTTAAAATTTTGTTCACTGTTATACTATAACAAAAGTGAATATAAATTTAAATTTGTTGCACATTTTTTCACGTATTAAAACACCTGTTAAAGTTGAAAAAAATTGTACATGCTTTTTTACCGTCAGTATATACTGTATAGTAAGCTTACAAAAATGTTTTTGTTAAGATAATTTTTAGCCAAAATATAAATTAAATTAACCACATCAACAAAGACATTGTTCATCTCTTCAGTTTTGTGATTATTTAAATTCTGTTTTGCCATGGAAAGTTAAGATGAAAAGGATTTAAATTGTTATAAATAGTATTGGTGTGAGCTCATTCCTATGTCAAAGACTATTTTTCCATACACTATTACTAAAACAGCCACAATGAGTGATTCATAACGTTTCGCACCTGCAGTCATGTATGGTGATAAACTATCTAGATCCAGCATATGTGTATTATTTCCAGTTATTATTTAAGTTTTTAGGCAGAGGCTCTTAGACAGATCAGCATAAAAACTATCACGTAATCCTAGCTAATTTGGAACAAAAAGGGCAACCACAAAATTGCAACACTAATCACAGTAATGATTTGGAAAATAAGTGATGAACATTGACTGATCAAACGCTGACAGTATAGAAATTAATCCACAATAAATTTTAATTTAAATTTTATGAAAAAACTAAGTAAATTACCATGGAACAAGGTTTGATCACCAAGCATTCTGAAGTATGCAGCCCATTGCGCTGCACAGGTACCCCTAGTGCTTATAAGAATAGAAGTAACCAGGTGTGAGATATAATGTTTATTTATGTTTGTCACTGTCAAGATTGGAGTGATGTACTATTACTTTTTAGTGTGGTGTACTTTGGTTGTATTAAGTGCAGTTTACTTTATTTCTTATTTTATTACTATATACTTTTTTACTGTTCATAGGTACTAACAAACGGTTTTGCAAATATAGTTTTTGAAGCACTTAAGGGCTCCGCCACAATGGATTTCAAAATTACTTTAGGGCATTCGCGGGGTTGAAATTTTTTACATGGAAGTTCCTCTTTGCTCATGGGTGCTCACTAAGAAGCTGTTTTACCTTTATACTGTAGTTTTCGAAATTGTTTAGGCTCTACCTCAAAGAAGCTGACAATTACTGTATAGCCTACGTGTTGAAATTTGAAAGGAAGATTCTCTTAGCTCATAGGTACTATCTATCTAATCTAAGGTCTAAGAAACGTTTTGCAAATATAGTTTTGAATTCCTTTAGGCCTCCGCCCCACTGGACTTTCAAATTACTCTAGGGCTCACGGGGTTGAAATATGATGGAGGATTCCCTTTGCTAATGGGTACTCACTAAGAAAAGGGTTTGCAAATATAGTTTTTAAAGCACTTTAGGGCTCTACCCCACTGGATTTCAGAATTACATTAGGGCCTTCGCGGGGTTGGAATTTGACATGGACATTCCTCTTTGCTCATGGGTGCTTACTAAGAAACGGTTTTGCAAATATAGTTTTCGAAGCTCTTTAGTGCTCTGCCCAACAGGACTTCAAAAACATTTTAGGGCCTCCGGGGTTGAAATTTGACATGGACGTTCCTCTTAGCTCATAGGTAGGTTACTCACTAAGAAAAGGTTTTCAAATATATATTTTGAAATTCTTTAGGGCTCCGTCCCACAAGTCTTGAAAATTACTCTGGGCCCGCGGGGTTGAAAGTTGACAAGGTCGTTCCTCTTTGCTCATAGTTGCTCCCTAAGAAACAATTTAGCAAATTTACTTTCGGGCTCCACCCCACAGAACCTCAAAATTACCATATATTCTAAGGGATTAAAATCTAGCGTGGATACTCCGTTTTGCAAATAGGTGCTCACTTAGAAACGGTTTTGCAAATATCGTTAGGGCTCCGCCCCAAAGGACTTCAAAATTAATCCAGGCTCTTCCCCCCACAAATCCTCAAAATTATCATAAATCCTACGGTGTTGAAATTTAACTTTTATGTTCCGTTTTGCTAATAGGTGTTTACTAAGAAACAGTTCTAGGAATATAGTTTTTTATGTTCCTTAGGGCTCCGCCCTACATGCTTTTAAAATGACTCTAGGGCCTACGGGGTTGAAATTTGACATGGTTGTTCTTTTTTGCTCAATGGTTCTCATTAAGAAAATGTTTTGCAAAATTGTTTCAGAGCTCAACACACAGTACTTTGTTGTTTCAATGTCATTCTTAAGGAAGAAGATTTTGTTGCTCTTTTAAAGATTTTATTACCTAAAAAATAAATTCAATCACGGGGGAAGCCGTGACGGGAAACAGCTAGTATATACATATACATATTTATGAAAATGAACGAATGGTGTTTTGGCTTCTGGGGACCTCAAAATGAAAAAAGTAAAGTGGTCCCGGGCTTAGGTCTTACCATAGCTACTACCATAATAGCGTATTCCCTATAGGGAAATTCGCTAAAAGCTACTACAGTGACCTGTCGTTTCCATAGAGAAACCGTTCGAAATTGAAATAACTCACTTTGAACTAGTTTTACAGTCATGTCCTTGTTAATATTTTCCTCAAAACAAGTAATGAAATTTCACTATGAGAGCCTTTTGTGTGTTGTATATTTTTCATATATAAAAAAACTTTATTTTATAGTAGCGGTAAGGCCCCACAGTATAGTGATTGCAATCACTACTCGATAATATTTACATTAGTAAAATAAATACTAATATAAATAAACACCTTTTTATTTATATTAGTAAATATAAATAAAAACGCACAGACAAAAAAACAAGTTTTCCAGTACAAGTTTTCAGTGTAGTCTCAGTATTCAATGTATTGAATACTGAGAATTCAATACATTGAATCATCAACTCTTAATTACAAATATTTTATTTTCAATATTTGTCAATAATAGTAATTATTTAGTCAAAACAATATTAAAAATTAGTTAGACTTCATTTTTACGTAGCTGACAAAATGTCGTATGTTCCTAGCGAAGAGTTGAACTTATCCTAGCGCCTACAATGACTGACTGCAATACACGCGCTTCATATATGTAATGCAAACTGTATCTCGCGGAACAGAAGGCGCTCGCCGTCAACTTGAAATAGTATTATAATCCTTCACATAGGCCTAGTTGAAAGTCATAAATTCAGGAATTTTCTACCTCATCATACAAACTATTTTTCCTAATATAAATGTTGTAGTAGTACATGTCGTTTTTATCCCAGAACTAAGTTATTTGTAAAGTTTGAAGAAAATCAAGCCGTTTTCGAGATCCTTGTGCATACATACTTACATACATACATACAAATATAATTTACTCGTATTATATTATAGTACTAGCAGTTACCCGGCGGGCGTTGCTGCGCTCAAATTAAGTTATTTACATAAATAAAGCTATTTTAATATAACAAGAAAAAAAGTTAAGTTTTAAGTTTTTTAATATAACAAAAAAAATCAATGGCATAGAAAGTAAGTATATTAATATTATTGTAAGGCCAAAGGATAAACAATCATTTTGCAAATTTAAACCCAGAATAGTCAAAGTTTGCCTTGTATCTTATTGATCATAGTTGCAAATTCAAGAGCACCTATAAACAAAGAGGCACGCCCATGGCAAATTTCAACCCCGGAGGCAATAAATTAATTTTGAAGTCCAGTGAAGCACAGCCCTACTAAAAAATATATTTGCAAAACCATTCTTGGTGAGTAGGCCTACCTATGAGCAAAGAGGCATGTCCAAGTAAAATGTCAACCATGGTGGCCCTAAAGTAATTTAAAGTCCAGTGGGGCGGAGCCCTAAAGAGCTTAAAAATTATATTTGCAAAACCGTTTCCTAGTGAGTATCTATGAACAAAAAGAATCGTACATCAAATTTCAACCCCGGTGGCCCTAAAGTAATTTTAAAGTCCAGTGGGGCGGAGCCCTAAAGTGCTTAAAAACGATATGTGCAAAACTATTTCTTAGTAAGCACCTAAGATTAAAGAGAATCGCCTGTCAAATTTCAACCCCGGTGGCCCTAAAGTAATTTCGAAGCCCAGTGGGGCGGAGCTCTAAAGAACTTCAAAAACTATATTTGCAAAACCGTTTCTTGGTGAATACCTATGAGCAAAGAGGCACGTCCATGTTAAATTTCAACCCTGGTGGCCCTTAAGTAATTTTGAATTCCAATGGGGCAGAGCCCTAAAAAGCTTCAAAAACTATATTTGCAAAATTGTTTCCTAGTAAGTAGGTACCTATGAGCAAAGAGAATCGTCCATGTCAAATTTCAGCTCCGGAGGTCCTAAAGTAATTTCAATGTCCAGTGAGGCGGAGCCCTAAAGTGCTTAAAAAACTATATTTGCAAAATCGTTTCTTAGTGATTACCTATGGGTAAAGAGCATCGTCCATCAAATTTCAACCCCGGTGCCCCTAAAGTAATTTTGAAGTCCAGTGGGGTGGAGCCCTAAAGAGCTTAAAAAACTATATTTGCAAAACCATTTCCTAGTGAGTACCTATGAGCAAAGAGAATCGTCCATGTCAAATTTCAGCTCCAAAGGTCCTAAAATAATTTCAATGTCCAGTGAGGCGGAGCCCTAAAGTGCTTAAAAAACTATATTTGCAAAATCGTTTCTTAGTGAGTACCTAAGGGGAAAAACATCATCCATCAAATTTCACCCCGGGCCCTAAAGTAATTTTGAAGTCCAGTGGGGTGGAGCCCTGAAGAGCTTAAAAAACTATATTTGCAAAACCGTTTCCTAGTGAGTAGGTACCTATGAGCAAAGAGAATCGTCCATTTCAAATTTCAGCTCCGGAGGTCCTAAAGTAATTTCAATGTCCAGTGAGACGGAGCCCTAAAGTGCTTAAAAAACTATATTTGCAAAATCGTTTCTTAGTGTATACCTATGGGTAAAAAGAGAATCGTCCATCAAATTTCAACCCCCGTTGGCCCTAAAGTAATTTTGAAGTCCAGTGGGGTGGAGAACTAAAGAGCTTAAAAAAACTATATTTGCAAAACCCATGGACAAAGAGAATCGTCCATGTCAAATTTCACCACCTGTAAGCTTTTAAGTGCAATTGTGAGCTTCCGTAGGGCGGAGCCATAAATACAACATCAACATTATACCTCACACCTGTTTACTTCTATGATTATAAGCATCTGCTTGAATGAAACTTTCATTTTAATTACAGCAGTTCATTTTGTAAACACTAAATTTCTAAAACCTGACACTGCACCATTGTATGCCCTCTGGGTCAGAGCCCTTTGGACAGATTTGCACTAAACTTCACACAAACCATCCTTGAATAATGCTTAATAATGCCTGAAAGTTTCGTTGCAATCTGTTGAGCGGTTTCGGAGTCTATAGGCAACATCTATATATTAATAGACAAGCATGTTTCATTTCCTCCTTTTTTCTCAGCTCGTGTGCATCGTAGGAGAAATCCTTGCATACCGTTAGAAAGTTACAGTCCTGTAGATGAGCAGAATCACATTCTAATTCACATTGGACACCACAGGTACGCCCCATAGGCTTTCAAAGTTCCAATGTTAATCTTATGGAGGAAGGAGAATTGATTGAATCATTAGACAGCTGTTGTAAAAACAACCGGCAGAAAAACAGGAAAAACAGATGTTTCAGTTATAAAATGTAAAGTTCTTGGGTCCAGTTCAACTGAATTTTTGATCAAATTTTGATCAGGAGGCGATCTCTAGTACATATAAATATATATACATACTTCCTCTTTTATAGATATAGATAGGATATTCTAATAAGAAGAGGATCAAAGTTTTATTTTTCTACAGTACTTAACTAGTCGTTTTTGCTGGGTTTGTTTTTAGTCAATGTTAAGGCCTAAAAATTATTTGTCATACTGTTATATTTTTTAGGTCATTGGCTATAAGTCCCCCACAACACCTAACTTCACGAATGGATTTGCACTACTACTCAGTTTAAAGTATTGGATTTTCATCTGTTCCATGAATATTTACATATTAATTAAGTCCGATGTTTATAGAAAAGTACCACTCTCCCCCCCCTCACCGGCCTTCCTAGCTATTTTTGGCCATTCGTCAACTTATGTGGCAACCCTTATAATAAGAAAGTTTCGAATGTCATGTTTTCGCAAAGACTGAACCCTTGGCTCAAGTGAGTGTATACATAGCACAATGGTGCACCACCATATTGGTCCATGGATAACCACAAATTTGTAACAAGTTATTCGCATCAAAACGTTGGATTTTTGCCATTTCATCTCTAGAACCCAATCGCAAAACCTATGAAAGCCCTCCATAAGATTTTTCCTAGCAATTCATTCATTCAATGTACTCTTGTTTGACATATGATTTCCTTTATGTATAGAAAGAATTCCCAAGAGATTGTATTGGGGTAGTCCTAACCATTTTACCATCCAACGTCATCTCTTTAAACATTTGAAAAACCCATTTAAACATTTATGGACATCTTATTAAGGACCAGAAAAGTATTGCATTATACGTAAAAACCACGCCGGTATGGTGGTTGTATGTTTTAAAATTCTCTGTGAGAAATCGTTTGAATATAATTCCGTCGAAAATTAACAAACTCAAACTAATCATACTAGTAAACAAAACCTCTCAATTTAGTCCGCTCTAGCAAATCAAATAACATTTTGTTTTCAAAAATCTTTGCTGTTTGGGCAAATGGATTTAAGTCAGAGAGGGCCAACTTTACAGGGCAAGGGAAAAACAGGGAAACGCTAGGGTTTACGAAATTAGCACTCATTAACAATTAACTAAAACTCATTGAAACCTTTATATACAGCTCTTAATAGACTATCCTAATCTTAAAAAATTACATTTTGAAGCTTTTATACTGTTTTATTTAAAATAAATGTACTTAACTCCTATTGACCAATGGACTTAACCCTTTTGTACCATGACTTAACTCCATTAAATCTTACGAAGTATGACTTAACTGACTTAACCCCTCCCACCCCTATAACTGAGCCCAATATAATCTTACAAAAATAACTTAACTATTGATTTAGGCCCGTATTTACTCTTGGGATTAAAAAAAGAAAGATGAAGAAAAGTAAAAAAAAATCTTTATTGGATAAAATAGACACTTCATACAGGTTTTATAAAGCCTGATTAATAAAACCATGAAATGGCCGATAGAATGTTCATAACCATGAATCAAAGTATAAAAAATGTTAACTACTTTAGATGAATCGCCCAATTCCATAACTCGTTATGTCAAAAAAAAAAAAAAAAAAAAAAAAAAAAAATTGGGGTTTTTGCACCATTTGATTGCTGGTTGCCATGGTAATACATTTCAGATGTATAAAAGTTTCAAAAGTCGTGTTTTCCTATTAAAAATTCACTTTGAAAACCAGATACAGTTCCAGAACTCGTTAAGTCCACGTCTAAAACTCTTCCATAAGCCAAAATAAATCGGACTAATATAGTTTTAACATGGAAATTCAGTCTTACAACTGAAATTAGTATCAGTTTCATAATATTTGTGTAGCTAAATTTTAATAACAGCTGATTTTGGGTTGGTGCACCTGATATTCATCTATTTATTTACCTTACTGTGTCCAAGAGACTGTTTTAAGGTTAGCTCTGTAAGGCTAAAGGTAGCATTCCTAAGCGACGACTCTAGCGACTCCAGTCGTATGCTGTAGCCCATAGAAATATAAACAGTTTACAGTTCCATGCTGTAGCCGCGCGACTATGACTCACACTGCTTCGCATGTAGGAATAGCACTAAAACATAGCTCCAGTCGTCGCGGCTGATACGACTAGACTGCTCATGCAAGCAGTTTAGTCGTACGGCTCGAGCCGCCTCACTAGAGCCGCTTCCGTCGCTAAAACATGCGAAGCAGTATGAGTCATAGTCGCGCGGCTACAGCATAGACCTATAAACAGTGGCGGATCCAAGGGGGGGGCTAAGGGGGCTATAGCCCCCCCCCTTGAGGGCCAAGGTGGGGCGCCGCGACGCCCCGGAGCGGGCGCCGGCCGGGTCGGGCGCGGGCCGGGTGATGGGGCGCCGGCAAACCAGCGCACGTTTTCCCAACATTTTTCAATGTAAACTACTTTGTGTCTGTTATGCACACTGTGAAATAAAAGCATCGCCCCTAAAAATATTTGTTCTTAAAAATGATATTATACAGTAATGTCCTTTTCTGGTAATTCAACTAGACGACACGTTCATTTTAGTGTCTCTATTGGTAGGCCATCTCAATCGGTGGGGCACCAATTCTGAGGCTTCCAGAGTCCCTCTGTGTGTGTATGCCAAGTCTCTGTATAGTTACGAGGCGGAGATGGGGAGTGACGTATTCCATCCGTTAGCCGAAGAATTAAGGGCCCTTTATACGGGCAGCTTTGCCGTGGCAGATCTGCTTCCTCCCCCCCCACCAGACACTGACCCAGCGCACTCACGTGGGAAAGTTCGCATACTCCAGTTGTTTACTAGTGTTTTTGTGACCTTCACCAAGTTTTGTGTTAATACAGTAGTTATGTTTGACACAGAGAAGTTTATTTTGGAGTCGACATTCTGTAGTAGTTGAAGAACTTGTCTTCATACTGCCTGTGTAATGCGAACGTAGTGTGAAATGTTCCAGTAGACAATCGGCTACTTAACACAGGGTGTGTATCCCAACGCCTCTCTTTCCTTTTGGTACCATCAAGGTGTCTCCAGTAAATGGTGAAAACCGATACAACCTATTTGCACTGCATCCATTTTTGGCACTGGAGCAGACAGCAGAGCAGACCCCAACTACTGACAGTCCAGTCGGGTGCGAATATGACGTTCGGCGACCTTCGGGCTCACTCGGTAATTGCCGCGGCGTTTTTCCCGCTCGTGTAACAGCTCCACCCACCGAGCGTGTGCGTCGGCGACGCGACGTTATTGATGCTCGTATAACTGTTACGTTTTTTATGTCCAGCGTCAGCGTTTTATACGTCGCGTTTTAGCTGCCCGTATAACATGGGCCTAACACCGACTAGCGTCATTGCTGCCGCGTCTTTGCTGCCTGTTTACCGGTCCGGACGCGTAAAACACGTCGACGCTGAGTTTACCGGGCAAGACGCGGCAGCTAAAACGCTCGTATAGTTGCACACCACGCAAGTCCATTATCCCGCTAGGCTTGACGTCGACGCGACGTAAAAGCTGCCGCGCTTTTGCTGCCCGTATAACATGGGCCTTACATCGCGTCGTGCGACGCCGCGCGAGGGCTTGCGCCCGCCGCGTGTCGCTCGAATCGCTGTTTACCTTTATTGGATGACGCGCGACAGACGACCGTCAGGCGTCGGGTAGGGTATAAATGCTCCTATCTAGTGCAATGTACATTTTATGTGCTTTGAAAGATGCGTGCGATGTATAATAGGGGCCTAAGTGGAAGTGGTGGAGGCGAAGGGGAATCAAAATTATAACTAGATGTTGTATTTAATGTTTGGTTGCATTGCGCTCGCAAACTTTTCCTGTCACAACACGAAATCAAGAACAACAGACAGTGCAGAGCAAAACGCAATGCTGTATTTGTAATGTCTGATAAACCCTTTGTGATGACTACCTATTAATTCAAACGAGATCACTTAATTAATTATTAAGATTCATTATAATAAATAAAGTAGTTCTAAAGAAGGTTATGTCTGAAAAAATAAGACTGGTTCATTTTAAAGTAAACGATAATCTGATTAAATAAAAGACGACGAAAAGCAGTCTAAATTGTCATTCAAGTTTTATCAAAGCCAGAGTTTTTTTTAAGAGAAGTTTTTAACTAGAGGTAAAACTCGTTAAAATAATTACTAATTCAAATAGCAATCATCAATTTTTGCAAAAATAGGCTACTCATAAAATAATTATAGTATATATCGGCACTCGATCCCTACTAACAAAAAAAGTATATTATTATACTCTAATAGGCCTATTATTGATGAGATATATTCGTATTATGTCTATATGTATCTATACACGGATATCGAGAATTAAAGGCTCCAACGATTTTCTTCAAACTTTTCAAATAAAGCAGTTCTGGGATAAAAATGATAAGGCCTATATAACTTTATTCAAGAATGAATAACAATCTTCCCTCAATAAGGGTTGCCTGAGACAAAGAATACTAACACAAATTTTGATCTAATAAAGGTGGGGACGAAATGAAGATTACACAACAACAACAAAATTACACTAATAGTTTGAATATAAATGATGCCTTAATATTTTGATAGAGTCTTTAAGAATACTGGTTGAAATTTGGATTACAGGTTTCCATGTCAGGAAAATCTTCTTTCGGGTACTTTGTCTATTGTTATACATAAGCCAGCTAATTTTTTATGTTATTTTGATTAGGCCTATTAAAGACCACATAAATTGAAAGAAGACTATTTACTGAGCATTGTGTAAAATTTCACTTTTTTAAGTCTTACTTAAGGTTTTTTCGGTTTTTCGGTTTTTCGGTTCTACATCCTTAAGGTTAGAAATGCCACCGATGATCGCGGTGAACGCATTTCCGCCCGCGGCCTGACACCGGGCCTGCTACAAGTAGGCCTACTCAGCCAAGTTTACAATGCGCTGCGACGATTAGGTTATGTTTGTTATTGATATATAGGTCGGAAATACTTTCACTAACTCAAAACAAATCACACGGTAGTGATACATAAGACCGACTAGACAGCTATAGGCCTAACTAACCCTGCGTCACAGCCTTCAGCGGAGATGTGTTCGCCACGATCATCGGTGACATGGTTGACTTTAAGCAAGCCCAACTCAAAAACAGTAAAACTTTCTTTCAATAAATGTGTTTTTAAGGCCGCACTTCGAATAACATAAAAAGTAGTTAGTTTAGTAAGTAAAATTAAGTTATTTCGTTATAATGTTTACCAATGGTTAAGTTAATTAGGTTAATGTTTAACAATGGTCTTATGAAGTAAAACTAAAAAAAAGAAATAATGAAGAAGCTGACTCAACGGTCAAGTATAAACCAAGTGTCCAAGTTAACATGTGGTTTTGCATTGTAGTCAGTTACTTAATTGCCGGATGGTACTATAATAAAAACTATAATATTTTTATTGTACTTTGTATTGGTAATTATGAATATTTACTTAAATAAAAGTAAAGTAAATGTATAATACAACTAAGCACTTTTTAGAGTTGCAATTGAATTTAAAACTTAAGAAATAGTAACAATAATGAAATCATCTGTTAACAAAAGAGTTAGAACATCTGATCCGACAACAATAATAAACCAGAGTGCAGCATCCGCAACGGTAGCCTAGCCTACATTAAAACAGTCTGGAAGGCCGAGTCTCATCACTTGGTGCCGACGCACGTGATTTTATTATACCATAATGGCCAGTTTTTGTTCATTGAAATGTACCGTGTCCGTGTTGGAGTATGTCTCTATTTAATTTTAATACTACGACAACTTCACTATTGAAGGATTAATGTATTGAAACTGTAAACACTTTATAATGGGTCAAAAAGACCTAAAACCATGGTAGTGAAACTATAACCCCTCCGAATCACTAGACATAGCAGAAATATTGTAAATGTAAACCACTCTTTTTCTAGAAGTTCACTACATGTGATTTACATAACATGTGCGCCAGGCCTATACGTGATCTAGTGGCTAATCCATGATGAAATGTACAGTATTAATAACATTTCAAAATATTAACCTACCTACCTATTACCGACTTAGTAAACTGTATATTAAAGTTAAAAGTGTTAACACGAGAGTGTACCATTGTAATACGAAATAAAGATAATGAACATTTAGATAGCAACAGTGATATAGTAATGTCACTATAGTCAATTTGCTGGTTGGTATAAAAACGAACCAAATTTTTTAAGGTTATACTGTATGCATTGTACTTCACGATGCAAAAGAAATTCTCATTAAACATTAATGATAATAAGAGCAATGAAAGTTGGTACATTGGCCAAACTGTTGTTTGTAATAAAAATTGATTGGTGATTTAGTATTGTTTTCCAAAGCGATGGGTGAAGAAATGACATGAAACTGCTATTTTTAACACTTAAATTTCAAAAACTTCTCGGGAGAGAGCCCCCGAACCCCCCGCCTGTCTGGCCCGCTGATCGGGGGGGGGGGGGGGAGGGGCGCAGACCCCCCGGTTAGCCCCCCCCCCCTTACTAATGTTCTAGATCCGCCACTGCCTATAAACATGTTTATATTTCTATTGGCTACAGCCGTACGACTGGAGTCGCTAGAGTCGTCGCTTAGGAATGCTACCTTAAGGTTAGCTGTTGTAAGTTTAAGCTCATTTTACATCCTTTGAATAATAAGATTTTTTTTAATTAACTTACTCTCTTTATTGAAACCCTAGTTCCAAACTTACAAAATAAAATTTTTAATTAAAACTCACCAATATTTTTATTATTTTTAATTTTTTAAAAAAATTATTTTTTAAATTTTTATTGTTTTAAGTTTTTCTTAATTTCTTTAGTTTGTATAACTGACTATAAAAATTACAAAATCAATTTCACTTGGTGTAAATAGTCTAATGTTCCAAAACCCGTTAAGTCCCACTTACAGTTCCAAATCACGTTATGTCCAACATATATTATTAATTTGTAAATAAACTAAAACTTTAATAATTTTAGAATTAGGAGTAACAAGTAAATAAAAATAATTGCAAAAATAAGGAAAAAGAATCGATTTAATGCTTTAATTCTTAATTTTGTAAGATGTTTTTTTTTCATTTCCTGAAAATTTTCATGTTTTCAGGTTGCTCATGTTTCAGGCGCTCTTGAAAATTTTCAAGAGCGCTTACTTGACAAAGAGTATAATAAAGATATTTTTATTGTTTGTAGAAAATAGTGTATCAATTACATATGTAACAAAATATGTCTCCTACAGATGGAAATAAAACTAAATAATTTACTAATTCATTTTAATTAAAAACTTTAATAATTACTTAAAAATAAGTTCAAACAGACTTAACCCATCTGTATCGGTTTTTATTTTAACTGCAAAGAGTTAAATGTGACTTATTTGGCCATTTTGTTATTTCGGTTGGTCCAAAAGATTTAAGTCTCACTTAAATCTGTTGTACCTTATTTTTGGTAGGCTCAAAAGTGCAAAGTGATCTTAATACTTTTGGATCACAATTACTGTTTGATAAATATGGGTTATGTTGACTTATTCCTTTCTTATCATTAAGTTTGGTTTTAACTCTTTTAGATCTAGTGGAATATCTATAAAAGCAGATTTTTCTGACTTAAACCATTGGTACCACTGAAAAGAGCGGGTTTTTTTCATACAGAAATGATCAAAACCTCAAAATGTCAAAAAAATGACTTAACCCCTTTTGCCCACACTGCAAAGAAATATTAGACTGGTTTACTATTAAAATGGTACTAACTTAATCATTTGTGAACACACGTTATTAATTAACACTTTCTAAATTAACTTGTATAGTTTTCCCCCGAGAATTTCGAAGTAGAATAACTTGTACTTTATAATGAAACTTATATAACTTGTAAAATATGCTATAAAGTTAGCTTTTATGGTGAACAGTATATAGGTCTACAAGATAAGTGCATCACGCATTTCAGTCAATCGATAAAAGTTACATTTTTTAATTCGTAACACAAAAATAAGTTATTGATTATAGGGTTGTTAAAAAACAGAATTTATTCTAGAAGTGATTTAAGTTTAATGATTTGAATAGATAGTAACCTACAGTAAAAAAAATATAACAGTCCTGAAATTGTCATACTGCATTAAACAAATAATTACTTATAATAAATAGCTCAATTTTTAATGAATTTGCAATATGCAGGGTGTTGGTTGTCAGTGTCAAAAATTGTAAGTGTAATTGTAATAGTTATTATGCATGTGAAATTCAACAATAATATGTAATTCAATCTCACTCCACCTTCCAGTAACAGTCATTTGATTTTTTTTTAATTTATCGACATTCTCTAACAAAGTTTCAACTTTATCACCAATTGCCAAACTTATTGGCACTTTTTATGGCATTTTTTAGAAAGAACACAAAATTCCCTACTAAATAAAGTGTGTCAGTTTGTCCCAAATAAGCCCTCTTAAAGATTTGTGAAATATACTTGAAAGCAAAATGTTGTAACATAAAAAATGACATACTATTAATTGCTGAAGAAAAAATTGTTATGCTTTAAACTGTTAATTTTCCATAAAACTTCAGATGCACATAAACAAATGCAATATCTTCAGATATATTCGACCGCTTTAGGTTTGTGGCATCTCTAAATTTTAGGCCTTTAATATTTTATTTTTATTTTTGGAAAACCAATAAAGTTTTCCTTAAAACTTCATTGGGGACGACCCTTGAATGAAGTTTGGAGAAGCTATCTACATTCTATTGGTATAGGTACAGTAATTAATGAAAAACAGGGCGATAATTATGTTAAATGCCAATTCCCTCCCCTTAGCAAAATAGGAATGGTCTCTTATTATTAGAAAACATAGAATGTGGGGAAGTTTTGATGAAACAACTTTCTTCAGCAAGTTATAGTGCCCTTTTTCTTAATTTTCCGTAATTTATTTTTCAAGTAGATTATATAAGGGTACACGTGATAGTTTTTCACTATCGGAAAGTAGTTAGTTACTCTCATAAAAATCTCAGACAGCTGTTGATAGTACTCGCAGAAAACTGTCTGGGATTAACAATCTTGGAAAATTCGCTGGTTGTGTAAACACCTCTGCGAGTACCTGCTGAGAGTACGAAACCTCTCTGAGAGTGAAAAACTCTCATGTGTAAACCTACCTTAAGGCTTCAAGAGGACTTAATTTGGACAAACTGCACTTATTCTAGTAAGTTTTGTGTAAATTCTAATAATGTAATAAAAAGTACCTAAAAGTTTAGTAAAAATGGTAAGAAAAACGAGACTTTGATGTAGGCTACAAAGTTAAGAAATTTCAAAAAGTTGAAAAATGACTGTTACTGGAAGGTGGAATGAGATAATATATTTGCCTGAATCACGTATTATTGTTCAATTTACATAGGCTACATAATAACTCCTTATTTTTTTACACTTAATACCTAACGCACCCTGTAGAAGTAAAATCTATTAACTTCTTGAGATTATTTTTAACTTTTTTAAAACAACTTTAATTTTTCATACAATTATATCGTTAACACTAAAAACAAATTAAATATTTTCTTAAAACAAACTGTACTTTACTATGCCTAACTGCATTTCTATTTCAGTGGATGTAGAATGGAATTTCGTCGGGTTAATTTTAATATAAAATACCGGGTGTCCATAAAGCCTTGCCTTGATAAAGAAATCGTATAATATAAAAACAATTAATTGTTGATAAGATAATTTTAGTTTTAACAATATTAAGTTTTTACAGCTATGCACAAACTCAATACTGTACCCTTCTATGTGCGCCATGGGTTATATTGTTATATACATCTTTTTAGATTTCGATTAGTCACATTCAGGCGACTTTTTAATTCGCTTTTTTAGCCCGTGCAGCAAAGCTACACCCGGTTTAAAAAATTATATATCAAATGTAAAAGCCAGAAATTTGTTGCTTGAAATATGGCTTATGACTGAACATTGCAAATTAGTATAAAATAGATGTTACAGTATACCTAAAATTGTTAATTCTAGAATGATTTATTTGATTATTCAGTGCATTGCGATTATTCTTAACTTAAGCCACAAGGCTACGAACATTTACCAGCCAAAAGTGCATGCTATGATATATACTAAGTATAGGCTACCTTATATGCGAGATGGACAAACAATTATAATTGTTGCGTAAGACATAACAATATTTATAATTGTAACAACTGACACACACTGAATAACAACTTGCAGTAGGTATTAATATTATTAACGTTATATGTCACTCCTTAAAAATAGTGCAGCTTCGTGGCAACGACAAAAGTTAAGAATTCAAACTTGATCTCGTCTGAAAATCTTAAAACAAGGTTAACATAGGAATTATATTTTAGAAATGATTTCTTGTATGTTTAAGCTAAGTATGTTACCTTATATAAATGCGAGTGAACCTTAGAAGTCAGCTTTTAAATGATTCACACACTGACACACTGCAACGGAAAACACTTGGTTGGTGTCCAATCTTGCCGTAGTTTCGTGGTCGTCAAAACAGATTTTACTACTAGACTGACGTCGGCAATTATTTTCATGATGAAAAAATGTAATTTAACTACTAATTCCTGTCACATAGCAACTGCTAGTTTTAACAATTATGTTATATATAAAATATTAAACTTAATGCATTTCAATGTTTAAGTTATCGTGATGTTTCCGTATTGTAATAAGTGTTTCCCAAACATTTTCATCAGTTATTCAAGGAAGAGGTTTTTCCTGGTGTGGTTTTAAACAAATCTCATAGCAAACCCGATATTACCATCATGTTTAAAATGTTTCCGTGCAGTGGAGTAAGTGTCCTCCATTGACAAACTGCAAACATTTTTATTCGCCAGTATTGCGTTTTCGCTCGCTCCTACAGCTGAATTTAGGAACACCTCGGACCTAAAACGCAATCTATTGGAGAAAGGTTTCATTTCCAAAACGTCATTTTTCCTTCTAGTTTTCTTAGCGTTAAATTTAAATATCTAAGGGTTTCAGTTTTAAGTCGAATGCAAAGTGTTTTAAACAGATTAAAAAAATGGCATTGCTTATAATAACGAAAACCCTTACAAAATAAAATGCCGACTTAGGCTACATGAACTGCCTTTAAATTATATAACATGTTTTATTTGTTTATAAACAACTTCACTATTATTTTACTAACTCGTTTTTATGGTGTTATAAAAGTCCGTTTGAAGATTGCTGGTTGTTAAGTCAATAATGCTCAAGACGTTGCTCCGCTGCCTAAGGCGCGTACCATTCTGTTTTTGTGCATTTTCACGCGATTCGTTCCGAAAGGCGGCCGGCCGGACAATAGTTTACCTTTCTAACGAGGGTTGTCGGACTGGAGTTGTCTGCTGGCGGGGTGGCGGGGGTGGCGGGTGTTTTGAGGTGTCCCAGTTCGCACCCTCCGCCTAGCCAACATCTGATAAGGGCCAAGATGAATGACGGCCGTCCCTGTTTGTTATTATTCACGGTGCCGACAAACACTTTTCAAGGATTAAATTGTTTTACATTCTTCTGGTGAAATATAGTGGCGATTTCCGGCGGCGCCCATTCACACGGCGCGCCCCGGGGGCCGCATTCCTGCCCCTGCCAATATTTGTGTCCCTCAGACGTCTTGATCGGGCGCCGGCTCCCCCCCCCCCCCCCCGGCACTTGGCACCTCCCCCCGCGGCTTACCGCCCCATAATTATCCAAAACGCTCAATCGACCCGCGAGGCGCCGCGCCGCTGCTCAATGGGCAAAGGGTTTCATCGGATAAACGGGCGGCGTTTTTTATCGGCCGTGTTTTACACCGAGGTCCGAGGTCGACCGATCGGCAAGTCATTAGACCCCTAACAAGAGGCCTATCCAAACACTCGACTAGCCCTCAACGCACGGGGCGGCACACGCTCCACGACGCCGCGCCGCGTCGGAACGGATGTGGGTTCCGTCTATTTATTAGAAAACATTCACTCCCCTTCAATTAATTTTTTCTTGAATGAAAAGGTTGACTGTACCCCATTTCGAGAGGTGGCCGTCAGGTGATTTGGCGGTTTGTTTTTTATCATTTTTATATTCACTTTATGCAACGATTTCATGTTTATAATTTGTTAATTCATGGCACACTCTCACTTGGCATTTCCGTTCATTTATGAAACAGTACTATTAAAATAATAATTATATGTGTTTTTTCCACACATTCTCTTACCTCCCCGCCAATTATAAAAATGCTTATGTGCTGGCCTGTGTTATACCAATTCGGATTTTTATAAACAACTAAACTCTTGTTGTGCCTATTTTTTGCAAAAAATAAAATAAAATAAAATACACTAATGGTAAAATTTTTAGATGGTGAGCATAATATGTACTAATTTTAAAGAACAAGTTCAAATGTCTGAAATATCTGGAGTTGATGGATAATTGAGCGGAGCGAGCGAAGCGAGCGAAGCTCCTATACTACACTCTGGCTTTTTATTTACAAGTACTCCTCCTGAACGGCTAGAGTGATCCTCACGAAATTTTGGTCGGTCATAGTAACCATCTATGGGAAGGTATAAATCTGAAATGGTCCAAATCGGACATAAGGGTTCTGCCATACGGGCCTTTAAAGTTACCATGTTATTTTAATGGGAGGAATATTTTATTTGGTTTGTTTACTGTGTGTTCATTATACAGCTGTTATAAGGATCAAATTTAACTGCAGACTGTTACTATCAACTGTTTGTGAATACAGTAGTTTTATGTGAAAATTGTTGTTTTGTTTATTTTAGTGGTTTGTTTACGTGAATGAAATGCCACGTTTACGGAGAGGAGGTGCAAATCTTGGACGACGCACCATTTAATATCTTGTAAACATATAATAGCCCGTCGCAGAAAACCTGTGTAATAAAAAATTATTAGAGTATTGCAGACTTGTGGCGAGTAAGCGCAGCGAACAACCTAAATCTGGCGACAAGTGTGTGCAGCGAATGAGCCGACCCAAAAGGTGAGTGAGCGCAGCGAACGAACTAAATTAACGGCGAGTGAGCGTAGCGAACGAGCTGACCCAAATGGCCAGTGAGCGCAGCAAACGAGCTAAACCCTGACGGCGAGTGAGCGTAGCGAACGAGCTCACTT
The DNA here is from genome assembly GCA_030545055.2 of Neoaliturus tenellus. Taxonomy (NCBI): domain Eukaryota; kingdom Metazoa; phylum Arthropoda; class Insecta; order Hemiptera; family Cicadellidae; genus Neoaliturus; species Neoaliturus tenellus. Next base: position 339,293,231 of record CM061531.1, on the reverse strand, counting down.
GAATTACCTATAAAACATTTGCTATTATTGATTTAAAAAATAGTCGCTCCGCTCAATATTGCAAGCAGACAACTGCATTGTATACCTAGTTTAATTGTAGGCCTAATGACCACTAGTTTTTGTAAATATATTCATTAAAAATTTTTTGAAATCTCATGTAACAACAACAAACTATATACTTTAGATACTTTATTTGAAACACCGACGCACTCTGTGGTGCGTATTTTGAGGTGAGTATGACTGAAGGGGTGAGTGTGATGATTGTAATGGATCAGATGAGGTGTAGCTTTGTTACTGACAAATATCAGCTGTTTCATTTGTCAGGATCATTAATTAATAGCCCAATGACCAAAGGCAGCTGGGTCCAGTATCGAACCATCAAAAAGCACTAACTTTTCTCAGGACCGAACTGGCAACCTTCAGATTCAAAGGTGAGCTCTTTAACCACTCAGCTACCCAGCCTTATATTATATGAATTATATTAATATAAAATTATATTAAATGTATTATATGTTTATAACATAATCATAAACTTACTGTCCTCTGGAATTTTTCGAAATAGTTCCTTTTTGCTCATCGCCTGAGATTAAAGATTTGGGTTTTTTTATAAGGAAAACCGAGAGCAAAAATTCTTTTAACCGAAAAATAATGTCTCTCCAATAATAGGTTGGGCGGTAGGTGTAGAGGAACACCTTGACATCGTGAGAAAGGACTCCAGGCGCGAGGTGTCGGGACTTTGAAGCCCCCAGCGGCCCCGTACCACCCGCGGGCCAACACCATTCGCCGTCACCCGCCGGGCACTGACGGGCACCCGTGGGGCACCCACCGCCCGCGCCGCGGAAATGCCCCCGAAATGCCCATCGGACCCCCAGCATGATATTCGGGGGTCTGCTAATGAAACGTAGGCTACAGTGCTATGATTTATAGAATTACCCTTCTGTCATTTTGCAATGGAGATATGACTAAGGTGTCATAAGCAAAGTACGGTATAGTAAGAATTGAGCTAAATAAAATTGTAGGTAAAAAGAATTCAATAACTCAAAAACAAAAAATATTATTTTCTGGCCTCAAACTTACAACGTGTGTGATATTTTTCTTTATTAATGTAAGTTAATTAATCAGATCTTAGTCTAGAATTAAGTGGAATATTTACAGTGAAAATGTACTAAAGTCTAAGAGATAAACGGTGGACAGGTTCTTTAGCCACAATTAATAGACTGAATAAACGTAACATGCATTGTCAGGGCTGAGGGCTATTTTATCTTCTTAGAGTATTCACTAACATATTTATATTAACATTTTTACAAATCCAATTAAAAGTACCTAATCTTGCCATTATGAAAATTCCGACGCAAAATGACTACGGTACTTTTAAATTGGGTTTATAGCCATGTGTATGACATGCCCTAATTGTAAAAAAAAAAAAATTAAATTAAAATAACAACATAACTTAACCATCTAGCATGGAATTGTTGAACTCTACACACACAAAAAAACCAAAAACAGTTTCTAGTTTATTTTTAATAAATGTATTTTCCCTTTTAAAAGCAAAACTTTACCGTAGAACTCAAAAGCAACGAAGTAAAATCATTCTACCCACACATTTGAATTTCCGAATTAAATTTTTAAATGTTTCTATCCAAAGTATTTCTATGAAGAAAAAAAAACAATCGTTTTATAGTAAAAGAAATTAGTTAACGATTATGTGAGAAAATCCTATATAAAGGCCGTTACGAGCACTGTCTGAATACAGTAAGTGATGTGTGTTCCACGACATCAAAATCTAACGGGTAGATTTTTCCTTAAACTTTGCATTCAAGAGTATTTTAGCCCATAAATAAGTTTAGAAACAGCCTCAATCCCAGAAAAAATCGAACTTGTCTAAATTTAAGTTTAAAAATCGTAATTTTTAACATTGGTCAAATAGGTTATGCTATTTTGGTAATGAAATAACAACGAAAGGTATAAAAAAATAAAGGAACATCAATGTTAAGCAGTCTTTTTGAAACAGCTGTTTACTGTTAAGAGGTATAGTTGGTTGTTGGTGGAAATTTAATAGCTTTATTACCATGATACAATAACAAAAGTGAATTAAAACCAACGAGCAATGCTCGGTTAACATGGTACCCTTTTTAAATAGCACAACAAACGTAGCTCAAGAAACATCTGTTTTTTAGAGTTCTTCAGTTCAATTCCGCAAGATTATGATTTATTTTAAACTTCTTTGTATACGGTTTAAAATATGACAACCATTACCAATAGTAAAAATGGGGTGAATAGAAACACCTTTCTACTTTTGTTCTTGGTCTCCCCTACATAAACCACTAATCTAACTTTTTTATAAAGCAATAAACAGAACAGTTATGGCTGTTTTGTTCACCTCGCAATTTGGGGCGAATAGAAGAGTTTTGCTAAATAAATAAACTTTTGCTTTTTCTCAGTCAACATAGGGTTAACAGAAACAGCCTAGGGCCTAACCATTCAAATTCTTGTGAAAAAACCTTAGATAGCCTAAATAAATAAATTGTTTTCTAAAGTATGTCAAAATTAACGACATAACCTCACCTAAAAGAATCGTTAACTTAAACGCAATGCTTATAAAAATGAATAAAACAATAGGTGCATAACTGAAATACTCAAAAATGATTGGCAGTAAAGAACTCGTCCGTCACTAAAAGAGAGGGGCTTGACCACGGGTTTGCAGAATAACTACTTATGCTTACTTAAAAAATCAATAGTTTATTTTTAGGCCTTCTTCAAAAATCCAGGCTCTTGTAAAAAAAAAAAAAAAAAAAAAAAAAACACTTATAGGTAAGAGAAAAATATTTTCGTACAAAATGTACAGTAAAATCTCGTCTTAAATAATCGGAACATTAAATGCAATGTTTAAATCGGAGTAATATTAAGTATATAGCTTAACTGAACCATCAAGGTAAACCTGATCAAGATTCAACTTAGGTGTATGTTCCTAAAAATAAATCCTGGTCCCTCAAAAGGAGTCGATTCCTAAAAAGTGAACTTTTTCTATTTACCCTGGTTTTTGCATAATCATGACTTACAAAAATCATAAAGCAAAATATGTCGTTTATAATTGGGTCTAACTACTTCATTAATTGTTTGTAAAATAGCTCATACTAAATTAAACTGGCTATTCGTAGCTAAATCTAATCCCAGTTCATACTTATAGATACTAACGTTTTGGAGAGAATTTTTTCAACAAAAATTTGTCGACACACATCACTAAAATCATCAACCCGAAGCAGTGATACTAACTTACCAAAAAGGTTTCCCAGGTAGATATTTATTCTTTTAATGTGAAAAAATAACTCCTTTAGTGCCAAGCAGAAAAATTTACCATATTTTTTCTTTAATTCATTATGTTTCTATCCACCCCTTTTTACAGTATGAAAACGCTGAAGGCGTTATTTAAATACTGAAACGGTTTTACTTATAAGCTTTAAGTTTTCCCTATTTACTGTTCGAAGTTTATAATGTTTCTTCTTAAAACCATTTTATCGTTGCTAAGCGATCTTAAAGAACAGATTCTATTTTCACTTACAAAAATTAATTTATTAACTTTCTATTGTACCGTTTTCATTAAGTTCACTTTATGAAGTTTTTATTTTAATTTATGGAAGATTAGACATCCGTCAATGTCTTATTATTAGTAAATACTAACATCAAGGCACTGGACTATGAGAGCAACATTTTTCGACTTAATGTCTTCAATATGTGGTAAGTCCGAATTAAGTTTATTTAGTGTTTTTTATTTATTATTTTTTTGTTAGCCTAGCGACATTTTAAATGTATTCTAATTAAATCTGAATAGAAAATAGAAAATATAAGTAGATATGTATTGGCTTACATAGTGCACACATTCAACCATATTATCGGATTGGATGTATTGCTACAATTTTAAGGAATGTTAAAAACATATTTTGATTTAATCATTAACACTTTTTATATTAATAGGCCTACAACTTCTAGTTACTATCTGTTATCGAGTAAAATATGATAGTATACTTGTGATTACAGGACTAACGTAATATTGAAATAATATTCAAAATGGAACAAAGTTTACAATTGCGTATGGCTCACATGCGTAAACTTAACAAATGTGGAAATGTAATTAATTCCTAAAATATAGGGAAAATATTTATGTAGATGTATTTCTAAATTCATTTTTTAAGATAAAATGTCATTAGTTTGGTTATGGCATAAAAGAGACAATACCAGGAAAATCAAACCTTACATAATCACCTAGTAGGCTATAGAATCAAATCGACCTGTTCCATGTAAGTTGTGATGCTTATAAAAAAATCCGTAAGTAGAAGGGAATAGCCGGTCCTGGCGCAGGTCAAGGTCAGCGGTTGTAAGTGGCAGGTGTGTGTTGTTGATTTGGGGGTTTTTTGGGGGTTTGGGGAGGGGTTGGTAAGTGTGTCAAGGTCATTCGGAGGGGGTTTTAAAAAAGGTGGGGAGTGTGGGGACGAGTGGGGCGGGCGGGAGGGGATGGGGGGGTGCGGGGCTGTGGGAATTAATAATTTATTTTAGGAAAGCCAAGTAGAAGTTTTATTTGAAGTGGTGTCGAAGCGATGTTTGGCGGTGATGGTCTGGTAAATGCCGATGGTGATGGCGATGAGCAGATAGAGGCATACCAACCACAGTACGCATTTGAAGAGCTTTAACAGCCGGATCATTTCTTCCTGATTCTGTGCTTCCAATTGTATTCTGTTAATTTCGAGTTTTAATTTATCGTCTTCCAATTGTGATGTGATTGAAAAGCCGTCCATCATGTTTGTGTACAGGTTAGAGAGGAGCGGTGTAGATGGTGTAAAAGTAGGCGATGGAATGAGGAGAGCAAATAAGGGGAGGATATATATATTTAATGTAAAGTGGTGGGGAATTGAAAAAGAATATTTGTGTAGGACTAGCTTTCATCATCTGGTGTCGAATCGTGGGCGGATGAAGGACTGTTGTTTGGCATTTCTAATTCTTCAACATTATCGCTTTCCATCCTTTCACACTCTGGACAATTGTAGGTAATTTCAACAGTAATAGTAACCGTGTTGTTTGGTGTGTTTACAACATCGGTTAAAGTTTGAAAAATATCCTGTAAATCTTGTTGCGATGTTACTGCAAAAGTAGTAGTATTTTTTGCTAATCGAGGCTGGCTCATCGTTCGGCGGTAGGCAAACAAATGGTGAGCGACGGTAAGGCGGTCGCTTATATGGAAACGGGGAATAGTGGTGGGGGGAAGAAAAGAAGTGGGGGTAATCCAAAACGAGAAGCGAGAGAACTTCGGTTACCGCAGTTCGCCGCGAAACGCCGTTCGGGTAGGTTGTGGGAAGTGTATAGAAATAAAATAATAATAGCATTAATATAGAATAGAAATACCAATCACTTTTGTAAACTAAATACTAAGTTTATTTATAATTTGAATTTGATTGTCTTGTTCCTCGCTGTTTAATTCAATAATTGTAATACCATAAGTTGGTTCTTCTTCTTCCCCTGCACTGTTGGAAGATGATGATGATGATGATGAAAATATTCTGGTAGGATCCACATATTTTACTTTGATGTTGATCCATTTCAAAGGATACCTATCCATAAGTGTGAGTAAGTTGTGAAATAGAGTTTCCATCTCATCTCTTTCGGTAATTAAATGTTCAAAAGAAATGAATCTGTCACCCATGTTGGTGTTAGTCCAAGCAATGTAGTGTAAATGAGAAGCATGTTAAAGGGTATGTAGAATATATATTGTAAATCTCAAGGTCAACCAAATGAAATTTTAAAAAAAAAGCTGCAGTCAGTGACTACAGCTATACATCTGAAGCTTGAATAGGATCAGAAGACCAATCTGATCTATATTTGCACAAATGTTTGATGCATGTACAAAAGTCGTCTTTATAATATGCATCACACTTTCGGCAATTAAAAAGTCTTTCTGGGTGAAATTTGAAACATCTCTGGGGACAGCAAGTGTGGAAGTATCTTGATTTATAAATTTTGAAGGTTTGCAATTCTGGTGGTGGTAGTTGTTTTGTTTTGCATTTGCAGTAACAGGATCCGAAGAATTCACATTTTCTACAAGCTAATCCGTCTACCATCCATCTTCCTATATCGGTACATTTTTGTTCACAACAGTAGCGTGGTTTGTAGTCTTCTTTTTTCTTTTCCATGTTGACGGTTCTAAGTGGAGTTGGGAAATGAAGGTGTATAGTATAGAATAGAGAGTTTTATTAAAAGAAAAAAGTGGTGGGGGTAATTTCAAGGTCAACCAAATGGAGTTTTAAAAAAGAATGGGGTACAAATATTAAAAAGTTGCACACTTAAGATATAGGTTCGTCTTTTTTTTCTTCTTTCTCTTTTTTAATATTTACTTCATGTTCTTGTTTTTTTGCTCTAGCCATTGCGACGAGATCTTCAGTGGATAGTGGATGTACTTCTGGAAATTTTAGAATTAACTTTGGTTGGAAGCCTTCTTTAGTTAATACATCAAGATCGGAGCTCATCTCTTCTACCGTTTGATAGTCCTTTCCAAATATTTTACCATTAAATTCAATCATCATTCGGTACAGCATAGTAGTTGTAGTTGTTATCGCTGCGGTTGTCAAAAAGCAAATGATGATTTAGTCTGGGTTGAATAGCCTTTTTATAGCGAAGCCTCAAGTTGATGGAGTATTGTTATTGTAATTCAACATTAGTAGTATTTGTGGAATTTAACATTATTTTGAGTAGAAGGGCTAGATGTTGTTGCCGTTTGTGTAGAAAAGTACACTTCATCATCGCAGTAGTTTTGTTTTGAAAACATCTTCTTATTTGTAACGTAAACATCGGCATTTAAGTGATAACCGCCTGCAAGAAGTACTCGCAATTCATTAGTGAAATTGTCGAGTTGTTCAAAAGTTGTGATGGTGGAGGTATCGTATGATGCGCATTTGATTTTGAGAGACATGTTGTTGTTTAAATAATTGGACAACCAAGGGAGATGTGTACAGCACGGAAGTCAATTGTAGACTGAGGAAATCCCCTTGAAAATTACTCCATTTATATAGTTTTTGTAACTAGGTCAAGGTCATCTAAAATTATTTTTTTAAAAAGCAATATATCACCATGTGCAAAGACACATAGTGATATATTGCTTTTTATTTTTTTTTTATTTTTTCATCTTTATTTATTTTCAAAATAATTCACAAAGGTGTACAAAAGTATTACAAAAAATAAATTAGTTGTTGGCAGTAGGCATGACGTGAAGTGTAAGTTCCGTTGAATTGCTTCCGCTTGGACCGTGGGATGCCAAGTACAGAGAGCCGGGGTGGATAAGGCGTAGATCTTCGTTTTGCAGGAGGTGCACGAAGCGCTTAGGAAGAAATGTTTGAAATTTTGGTTCATCACCGGGCGTGTAGGGCGCTTCACTCAGTGTAACGTTGATGGCGTCCCCAACACTAGTTTCCATCTTCTTAATGGTGTGGATAACATAATGTTTTTCTTCTTTTAATTCTGAACATCTTTTAGTCGGTAAGACGGTAGATTTTGAATGTTTGTTAAATTGATCGACAAGAGATTGTAAAAATGTTTGTGACGTCATCTTTACTTTTTCTTCTTCTTATTTATTGTTAATATTATTCTTAGTCTTGCGAATCTGTGTGGGAGGTGTTGACTGTTCGGAGGCTAGAGTAATACTCATGCTGGGTCATGGTTGCGTTGTCGCTTTTATATCCTTCCCACCCCCCACCATTCTGTTGTAGATATGCATTCAAACGATAAGCGTTCTTTAAAGCGCATTGGGACTGCCGATGTTTAAAGTTTTTGGTAGAGATACAAATGTTGGCAAAGTGACACTGAAAATCTCTATCCACTTGCACATTTATCACTTCATGGTTTGTAAATGCTTGTATCCAAGCGGTTTTCTCCAATCCCTTTGTGTAGATAATTTTAAATTCCTTACAGTAATGATTCATAATGTGCGGCACCATACTGTAGTGGATAAAACCTTCATCCCATCTCAGGTTGTGAAAATGTTTCATCAACCATTTGTTTGTCACTCTTGCTTTAGTAGTTAATCTGTTGAACGGTATAGGAGGTTGGAATAAATAGTGATAAACGACAGATGTGTTCATGTCTAGAATAACTAACTCTTTAATGATAAAATGTCCGTCGTTACCGCGAAACGCTTGAAATTCAATTATACCTCGTTTTACCTCCATTATTTGGTATTGGTTTGAAAATGAAACTTGTTTATTCATGACAAAGGTCGGTATGGGACTGTTTGTAAAATTATGGAGGGCGTCTTTTTATACTGCGGGTTGGTTGCTGCAAGATGCTTCTTCATTCATTTCTTGTGCTTCTTCATCTATACCGAAGTTAGTCTGATAGTTGTGCAACTGTCTCCACATATCAACTTCGTGAGGTATTCTATTGAAAATGGAAGTATCTACGGGACCGTATAGGATTGGTACATATGGTTGTCTATCCAATGTATCGGTTAAATATTCTTTTATGATTGCGCTTGAAAATATTAGTTGTTTTAGATATCTTGTGATAGGACCTGTAGCACAGCTGAGGGTGTAGAATTCATCTTTTGTAAGGTGTATTTTTATGTCATGTTTAGTTAAATCTCTAAAACGAACAATTTGTCCTCCCCGATGTTTTACTATATCGATTTCAATATTTGATTCTAGCAAACTTAATTTCGTTCTTCTTCCATATGTATTGTTACTTAAATAACATTCTAAAAGATGTATATGCTTCATAAACGATTCCCAGGAAATTTCAGAGAAAAACACCATTTTAGATCCATGATTCAAAATAATAGTTGGTGAATACTCCAATGATTTTATTACTCCGGCAGATACGCTTTTTGTCATACATGATGAGATGGGATAGTAGATTCTAAGAAATACCTCTGTTAAAATATTGGTGGAAATAATGTCATCGACTTTTCTTTTTTTAATTCCTTTTTCAACTTCCTCTTCTCTTTTCTTATGTTTAAACTTGAGGAACTCATCCATTTCTTGTTCAATTTGTTTTTCTATATCGGAACTGTTGTCGGCTATAAGCGGTGTAGTTTCTTCTTCGTTAGTATTTGCATTAAGTGAACTCATTTTGCTAACGATGTTTCCCATAGGATGGTCAAACAAATAATGAAATTTCTACTTCGTTTTCCTCCTTTTATAACAATCGCCCCCACCTAAAAACCGTTTTTTATAACACATTTTTAACTATTCCAGTTAGTGGAGTGTACGTTACTATTTTGTCATGTAAAATGAGACAATATGCCGAAGTACCTTCTGGTATTTTATCTTCAAATTCCATTTCAATTTTTATATCCACACTTGACGATTTTACTGATTCATTTTGCTTTGAGCAATCGATAACGATTATTGGGGCTTTTGAATAATACTGTTCAGGTGATAACAGTGGTGTATTAGTTTTTCCATAATATGACGATTGAAATCTTGCATACATATCATATAAGATGGAATAACGCTTTTTGCTAAACATGACATTTAAATTGTCATAAGGAAAGAATTGAGAGTTTAGAAACACTTTGCAATTCTTTATATTGCAATGGTCAAATTGACCTGCGTGTGCGGTTATAACATCTTTTCGATTGGTTTGAAAACCTAGTATTATGTACCTTGCTCGTTCCAAATAAGTAGATGTTTTAACAGTCCATGTTTGTCGTTCTGTTTGAGGTAATATGGGGTATTCATGGAATTCCCAACTTCTAAAAGGCATTACAATATCACGGTCAGATTTTAACTTTCTTAACAATACGATTCTATGTTCATCGGCTAATCTTACATGAGGTACTCTCCACACGATTTTATTTAATTGTAGCTGCCATTCTAGTTTATTTTCTTCAGTGCCACTTGCTGCTAATATCAAGTCCTTGTTAGTTGAAGATCTGAGTAATACCAATTCTTGTTTGACATTTATTATTATTCTCTTGTAATCTTCAGCGAATCCCAAAAGCAATCGTAAAGGTATGTGAAAATCAAAATGACCATTGGAATTTGGTGTTATGCTGTCTTTATCGGGGGTAACCCATCCGGCGGTGACTATTGAATTCTTTTCATGGGGTGTTAATGATGTTAATCCTTTTAGTGTTGTTGTTATACCAACCTTTTTTGTTGAATCAACTGTCACTCCTGATATTTCATATCTTATTTCGTCAAAAAGATATGCCATTGGGTTATTTATAAAAGGAACAGATGAACCGGTTTTTCCATCCAATTTTAATACTTGTCCCTCAATATATAAATAACTCTCACAGGGTAATGTGTAAATATCTTGTTGTTGAATGGGAATCCTTATTTCATCATTATTGTTTAATTTTGATGAAGTGTAAGGGTTGTGTGTGTGATATTCCTTCTCCCATAGGGTTTCGTCGAACGTCGGTCCTTGAGATATATCCAGAATGTCCATCGTAATTTAGTTTTAACCCAATTTTTTGTAGGAAATGTATGTTGTCCGGTGTTAACTCGTCCAATGTTGAAGAGCTACTGAGCTCCCGGCTTTTCCGTTGTGGTTTAAATGTTAATCCCATGTTATACTTAAGTTACCGCTTTTATGTGTAACCGTATTGTAATTGTTTCTTTTCTAAAGTCAACACTATTACCGTCCTGATCTGATATGTTCAGTACGATGTCTGAAATAAAACTGGTGTTTAATGGTAGGTATATAAGGTTTTGTGGCTTCTCAACTATTTTAAAACCAGGAGCAACTGTTGGATAAAATGTATGTAAAATATGTTGGTTTACCCCATCTCTATACGATCCGTGTATAATATTGCATGTTATATCAATACTATTAACCTTTAATATTGTTACTGTGGTATCACCGGTATGAGTAGTTCCGGGATCTAAGATTTTTCTTTTCTTATCTGAAAATCCGAGTAAACTACCGATTGAATTTTCTAAACTTAAATCTATATAATATTTTGAGGTAATTTCCGCTTTTAAAGTATTGTTGTTTCCTTTTATACAGATATTTTCTTCTCCTAGCTGCTTCTGTAATAGCTGGTTTATATCATCTATTTCATATGCTCCCGTAGACAAGGTTATTATTTTTAATTCTGAATAATTTCCTTTTTCATCTTTACTTTCATAATAATGTAGTAAATTGTTTTTACCCTCTGTAATGTTGGGAATCGAATTGTACGTAGTGAAATCTAATAATGCCGCTTCCCATAATCTATCTTTAGATAGACGCAATGCTGGGAAAAGAGTACTTTTTAATGTAGATGAATTTCCGCTCAGTGACACTGTGTACGATGACATCTTAAAGCTGACTGACACTTTTTGCTAAAAACTCCAAACATAAATGTCCGCATATTTCTGTATTGTTAGGTTGTTCTCTTTTATAATTGTAAAATATATTCTTAGAGTTTCTAAAATAGTGTTGAAGTTCTTTAGGTGGTGGTAGATTGCCAAAACTGTCAAAATAATAAACGCTTTGTCCGAGTTTTTTATAGCATACCCAATGAGTTCCTGGACCATAGGAGGAATCTAAATTTACTATTCCAGTTTCATTTTTCCATATGTTTTTTGGTAATGCGTCTTTCATAAAAACTCCCCTAAAAAATGGTATCTTCAAACATTTTACATAATTTGATAATTGATGATTTGTTAAGGCTTTATTTGGAATTATCAATTGATTTTTCTTATTTAGTACACACGGTACGGTCTTAGGTATAGACCTGCTCCGTTTTTTACCATTGACCAAACGGAAGTCTTCTTTGTCTTTGTTTTACGAGTTCTACGACGTCTCTTTTTAATGTTTCCACCTCTTTTAGGAGCTCTTTTCTTTGCAGGTCTTCCTCTTCGACGTTTTCCGCCACCAAATTTTGTTTTCGCCTTCATAGCTGTAGTTACTGCCCAAGCGGCTGCTTTTTCTGCAATACTTGCGTCACTTGATTTAACTCTTTGCCAAGCTTTTTCCGCTAGCACTCTATCTGCTATTGATCTATTTGTTGAATCAGCAAACTTGGAATACGCTATATCGTGTTCTTTGCAAGCTTGATCCAATTTATTAATTCCTGGATCCCCTCTTGCTAAACGTTTTGCCAATTTAGTTCCGGGTCCGCAATATTGATAACCTCCTGGCAGATGAAATTCGTATGGTAGAGCGTCTATTGCCCGATTTACAACAGCACCAACAGGAATTCGTTTGAGAAGGGATAACGCAGCTGATGTTATACCAAGTCCTTTCTTGCCGCTGACTTGACGACGACTGAGCGGTGCGATCTTCATTATGTTGTTTTATATATAACCGGTGTGTTTACTCAACGAGATGCTTTATATAAATGAATAACTTATGCACAATTTTTATATTTAAATAATTAATTATTCAAATTAATTATATACTGATTTATGATTCTATTTTTAATCCAAGCTTCTCGTTCATCGGGTTGAATTATCACATGACTTGTTGTACTAGCTATATGATTGTGGGTATCAATAAGTAAATTGCCCACTATTCTTATTAAACAATCTAAAGTTACAGCATCTTTCGGATGTTGAGGATCGTGTAACTGCATAATACGTTTATCATTACACGTGTAAGCGGTTGAATCATTTTTTGATGTTGTTATAACTTGTCCAATAGTAGCAGCATCATTAAAATCTTCACCTGGTGAAATATTAATTATTTTCTTCATTTTAGCATCAAATTTGGTTCCATTGCGTTTATCCCAAGTTATTGTTTGTTTCACTGTAACACAATCATTTTCTTCATAACCAGGCATTATATTTTTTATTCTTCTATTATGACCTTCATATGTGCCTAATAAAGGACCGCCCGCAATTAATGTTTGTGCCATTAAAGGTACATCCGAACTTTTTTGACCAAATCTTCCATTTGTTATTCTTTTACCTCCCGCATCCCATTTATCATTACTTCCTTGCATTAAATCAAATTTTTCATTTCCATGTATAAATGTATTTCCTCGCCTTAGCACAGCATCTTCATGTTTTACAAAATTTGATGTTTCCTTTTTTAATTCTTTAGATAATTGTTCCATAGTAACAGCGTCTTTTGGTTGAGAACCAAATTTTACATTTGACAATGCTTTTCCATGACAATCTATTTCATCAGCATCTTGTAAAATACAGTTGTCCTTGATGTATTTCAGGTTTACAGCATCACCGTCTTCCTTTGGGTATCCAATGTCATTTATAATAAACTTATAAAAAGAAAATCCTCGTTGAGTCTTTTCCGGTATTATAGAATGTAAATATTCTTTATTAACTGAATCTTTATCATTTTTTGGATTTGCCACATTGGTTATCCTATGATTTCCAGCATCATATGTTTGTCCATCTTTTAAATTGTTACCCCACTGCAATTTTAAAGTGTTTGAAAGTTCAGATGATAAATACTCTTTAGTAATTGCATCAGAACTGTCAGTTGGTTTACCAACATTAATTATTCTATGTGATTTAACATCGTAAGTATCCTTAAGTAATTTTAATGATGTTGAAGTAGCTTCTTTTACCGTCTTTAAATTTGCTCCATCAGTATCTTCTTCTGGATCTTTAACTAGTTTTAAACGTTTATTACTTATGTTATAGTCACCTTCAGGTGTTTGCGGCAGTCCACTTCTTTTTCTGTCTTCTCCAACTTGCACTCCTAACGCGGAGTACCGTCCAAACTTGTCGACGCTCATGTTAAAAATGATACATTATATGCTTGCCATTCTTTTATATCTGCGGACAATTATACGACGACACCTCGACTTCTGAGTTCATCAACTAGAGCTACCCATTCATTATTTAAACCTGTATGACCAGCTTCCATAGCTTCATGTAATAGTCTCATTCTGTCAACTAATTTATTAATGTCTTTGTAATAAATTACATTGGTATTGTACAGATTTTTCATTAGTCCTTTGCCAGATGTTGAAGTATCTCCTTTAATCTTTTTACTATGTTGTTCAAGAAGTGATAAATCCATAAGTGATAAAGATTTTCTTTTTAGCGGTTGTTTTACTGCTGGTGCGGTACGTAATGTTGGTAGTTTTCGTGGGGGAAACAACTTTTTTATAACAATGTTATATTTTGTTGCGCGTGAACGATTAATTATTGCATCCTTTGAGTAATTCCTTTTATGTGCATTAGTATTTTGTAAAATTTCCTTAAAAGTATTTAAATCTTTGGTCGAATATCTCAATGGTATGTTTTTAAAAATTAATTCATATAATCCTTTTGTTCCCTTATATTTATGCTCACCAATAATGATATAATCGTCTTCAGTTATTTTAAGTTTTGAATCACCTATTTTCAATTCATTCCCATCAATTCTTGCTCCGTATACGTGTGATTTACTTAAATTAGGGTTTGATTTTATATCATGTAGCATTTTCAATATATATTTTCTTCCCAGAGGTCCGTGTTGTAATATATCGCTACTCAATTGTGTTAAATTTGGAATAGATTGTTCTGCTTCAGGTATTGGCTGTTCTTCTTCCTTTTCAACAATAGGTTCTTCTTCTTTTGTTTCTTCTTGGTCACTAGCGCTTGTATATGAATCATCATTGTCTTCCTTTTTTAATGCTTGTACTTCTTGTTTAGAAACTGGTAGTAAAACATCTCCTTCGTAACGAGGTTTACTAATGGTTTCTGATATTTGTTTTAAAGGTTCTGTAATAGGTTTAAATGTAGTCTCTAAAAATTCTTCTCTTTCGCTTATACCCATCCTTAATGCACGGTTTTTAATCCTAATAGAATCACTGAGTGATTTTATTTCTTTCAATAGTTTTTCTTGATTTACCATGTTTACACTATGAAGTCTCATTCATTACTAGACACACCGCTATTCATTTAATAGATTAATACAAATTTATCTAACCCTATTCGATACCTTCCATCTTTTATAGCTTCATCTTTCATAATAACAAGAAATCCATACTTTTCAGCCCATGCTTTGCCGCACATCTCTTTAAATTTATCAAATGTCATGTCGGCATTCACATGATCGTTATATATATGTTTCAAATTTGTTTCATCCTGCTTGAATATTATCAACAAATTTGCATTATCTCTTATAAGTTGTTTTGGAATTTTACTATAGGTTTGACCAATGTAAATACTGTCAATATTATGATGTCTCCCCATTGCGAAATAACTTCTTATTGTATCATGATTCTCACATGACACATCGTCAAATATAAATATAGAAAATGGTTTAGCTTCACTTGGTTGCATAATAGTTTCACTAGCATTAAACTTGTAGAAATTTACTTCTGGCACACTTGCTAATACCTTATCTAACAACTGGTATTTAGGTTGTTGCAAAGATTTTGAGAAAATGTATATGTTATTAAAACGTAGCCCTTTTGGATTAGTTATAAGGTTAAAAACAACATTTGTTTTTCCACAATTAGAAGGGCCAGTTATTAAACATCTTATAGAGTTTGGTAGTAATTCACCATGTTTACCATGGTTTAAATTGTTATTATCCACTGTCAATTCATCTATATTATTAATATTAAATCGTTCTTTTTGCTGTACAATATCCATCTTGTTTAAAGGTTAAACACATAATGAGTTATTAAAGTATTACACCAAGTCTTTTGTAGGAATCCAAGAATCTTCACTCCTATCAAATCCCAACCAACGGACTTTAACTTTATCCTTTTTTCTTTGTAAAATTTTTTCAACAAGATATACATCACCTACTGTCGATTTTAATAATTCATGACCATAGAATCCGCCTTGAAGTAGTTCACCTTTGTTATCCTTTAAAATGTAGGTTTCTGGTATTGTCGGCTGCACTTTGTAGATTGTAAATATTTCGTTAGTCCAATTTGGTAAATATCTTTTACTAAAAACTCCTTTATATTTACTTATACGTACTTTGTCGTTAATTTTAAACTTTTTAGGTCTTAATTTTTCAATTTTAGGAGAAGTATTTTTCTTAATACGCTCCAAAACAAGCTTAGCATTATTGATATTTACTTCAATAGGTTTCATACCGATAGTGCGATGAAACTTGTTATTGTATTCTTTTATAAGTTTCGGTAATATATCGTACCACACGTACGATCCTCGTTTAGAAAATGTTTTATACATTGCTCCTTTTAATGTTCTATTGAATCGTTCAATTATGGAAGCTTTTACTTCCGAATTTGTAGAATAATGATTTATGTTATATTTTTTCATTAATGCTGTAAATTCTTTGTTAAAATATTCTTTTCCATCATCAGTTTGTAAATGTTTTATGACAAATTTATTTTTCTTTATAGCTGCTTCCATAGCTTTTGTTACACTTTTCCCAGTCTTATCCTTGAGTGGTATAGCGTCAGCAAGCTTACTAAAACAATCTATAATTGCCAATATATATTTAAATCCCTTATTTAATTTACTATGCGGTATCATCTCAATGAGATCGGCTTGGTAAAGATCGTTCCTTCCTTTAATAATTGTATTTCTTCTTGGAAACTTTCTTCTTGCCGGCTTATGAAGTTCGTTTACAATTTTATCCTTTAATCCTTCCATCTTCAGATGTTGTTTGTACACCGCTTGAGAAAATACTAATCCTCAAAATGGCTTATCACCTTTTATATTATTAACAAATATGGGTCAAGGCCATATTATATTTGTGTAAAAAAGAGGGAACATGGCATTGAACTTGCCATGCTCCCTTTTTTTTACGGAAAGGAAAAGGAAACAGGTGAAAGGACGAAGAATAGGTTTTATTGGTCGATAGGAGTTAAAGAATAATGTCCAAAAGGTAGAGTGTGTATATTGTCTTCCCGGATATGTCTCTTGTCATCCTTGTAGCTGAGTCCCCACTTAGTTTGCTTGACACTGTAGACTTGATGATTAAAGCTTCTTATTGTATTAAAAGTTGCAGTTGTTTCCATGCTTTCAAATAAACATCTTTTAAAATGTTCAAACTGTACATTCTTCTTTAAATATGATGTTTTTATACCTTTTGCCTTCTTTACAACTTGATGTTCTTCTTTTTCACTAATGTACAATTGAAAAGAGTACAGTTTGGACATTAATGCCACAATTTCTTCCATAGGTGCACCATTTGTTTCATCTTTGAATTTTCCTAAAACCTTCTTGTTTATTCCATTGTCGTAATTGGGGTGATGTTGTGGGTAGTCAGAAAAATCAAAGTCATTTTTATAAACAAATGTGCGTAAATCTTTATACATATCATTGGTTATAATCCAATAGATGAATGCATCGGTATCCATGTATGCTATTCCAATATTATCTCTACCATAAAATTTCACCATTTTATTATAATGAAAATCATACATGTGAGTTTTTGATATGTCTAAAATGGACATTCCAACATATATGGGTCGATCCATCTTAATTGAAATTTTATTCATAGAAACGGCTACAAGGTTTTCATTAATAATTATAGAAGATGCAAAGTTTGGTTTTTGCACCAATTTCTGTAATTTTGTTGGATCAACAACCAATCTTAAGTCTTTGTGATTTCTTTTGTTTTCTAATGTTTTACCGAATATCGCATTGTTCATTAATTTAAAGAAATCTTTTTGAAAATTGGATGTTGCTGCAGTTCTTCTTCTTGTGTTGTTATCTATATAAGATTTTAACCAACAGGATTGTGAAAATTGCAGTACTTTATTAATTTTCGTAATTTTTAATCCCATCTCTAGCGCTTGCTGTACTGTCCAATAATGAGCTACATACCTAGTCTTATTGTTAAGTGTCATCATCAATTTTGGCCATCTACCAGTGGGAGATATTTCTGTTTTTGCTAATAGTGGTAGATCATAATGATGGTCGTGGAGATGTTCTGGGTATTCAAAATCAAAGTCAAAAATGTAGCCAATATCCCCATATTTAGGGATATCAGCGATGTTATTGATTGAATTTGGATCAACCCATTTAAAATTGTCATATGGAAGAGGGTTTGACATGGCCCATCCGTACAGATTATTTGCATCAAAATAACCTATAAATGTGCTAGGTTGTGATGCGTCGTAATTTGGAAGATATTTATTGTTTGCTTTTACATATCTAGTTACACTTTGGGTTAATCCTCCTCGAATACCGGATTCAATCATCAACACCATGTCTATGTCAGTTAATAGTTGAAGTTTGCATTTTGTTTCTTTTAACATAGCCTGCCATGCCAATCCGGGAGCTGTGTACGAATGAAGTGGGTCTAATCCATATGCTGTAAAACAGGTGTTTCTAAATTCTTCCATTATGTCGCAGAGTAAAGTCACATCTAATTTAACATAAAAATCTGAATATTCACCTAAGGTTCTTATTTCTAATTCATTCCATACTCTACAAGCGTGTTGATAATCCTCTTCACTGATGTCCTCTTCATGTAATTTATTCTTAAAAGCTTCTTTAGGTGGAAGTGACGTTTCTTCAAATTTTTCCAAATTGTCAATGTAATCATAAGGAAAAACGCCTTTACGAAGAACTAAATCTAATTTATCATTGTTTACAATTTTCTTTGTTTCTATTAAATCTTCTTTTCTAAGATTTTCAGAAAGTTTTGATAAGCTGCACGGCATAAACCGGTACGAATCTACAAATTGCAACTTCATATTTCCAATTTTTTTACTAAAAGTTATAAACTTTTCAGTTGTTTCTGCAAGAACATCAATTGCACCATCATCTCTCCCCAATTCTGGTATTATAAAATGACCATCATAACCGCTAAGGTTATGCAATATTACAGGAATTTTTCTGGTAATCTTATAGTTTATGTTGCATGCATTACATGCTGCACCCCTATAATATCCTGTAAGATGATCGTGATCTTTAACTTTATAGTTATTTAAAGTAAATTCATTTTTACATAGAAAACAGTAAGTAGCATTTTCATGTTGAATTTCCTCTTCTTCCTCCATTGGTATCATTGGTA
The DNA here is from genome assembly GCA_030545055.2 of Neoaliturus tenellus. Taxonomy (NCBI): domain Eukaryota; kingdom Metazoa; phylum Arthropoda; class Insecta; order Hemiptera; family Cicadellidae; genus Neoaliturus; species Neoaliturus tenellus. The sequence goes on along the minus strand of CM061531.1, from coordinate 339,274,355 downwards.
CTATATTATTATACAAATTTTCAACATGGCCAGCTATTTCATATAGATGATTTAAAAATGTTCTGGCAACATCTTCACCACGATACACCACGGGTTTTGATGACAATCCATATGCATTCAAATGTTCTTCAACCAATGTGGATTTAACCAATAAACAAAAACTGTTAGGCTTGTGCATTTGATATTTTATACTCTTCCTTGCTTCAATGTTTTCATCTTCAATTGGAACAAGTGTTGATTCAAAATCGGCATATATTACTATAGGAATGCGATACTGATGGAAAACTTTTTCAAACTGTAAATATGATTTATTTAATGGTGGTAGAATAATCTTAGCTTCAAAATTTTCATTACACAGTTGTTTGTGCTCCAGTAACCAATTTTGTTCTCCATTTCTAGGTTCTTTAAAACAAAAACATCTTTTACAAATTATTTTTTTATGTTCACTTCTTGATAATTGTTTATTGACAAGTTTTTCAAATGATTTTATCCATACATAGTGTGTACTTCATCCTTTGTAATTAATAACAAATCCGTATGGTCTGCAAGTTCGTTTTTTACCACTTTCAAAGGATACACCTTGTTAGAGCTGTCCAAACCAAATACATTTACAGATATTCCAGGGTTTTGTTTTTCAAATTTAGAAATATCCTTCAAGGCTACCGGATAAGACACACCTTGAAAGTTATATCTGTATCTATAGTTCTCATATTCTTCGCTGGGTCTTTGTGCATCGCGTGATATGAATTTTGATGTCATTGCATACCGGAAACATTCCGTATCATGATTTTGAACATTCACACATGATTTTGTATCTTGAATCCTTTTTGGAAGAGCTATATAACTGCTCCCCATTACCCCATACCCATGCTTGTGAACTCTAATATCCATACTTACTACACTAACTAAACTCCAACCTGATCCTCGTCCTTCATGTTCTTGGATTTTATTGATGATCTCATCAAAACATTCTTCTACTATTGAATTAATATCTGAACTACTCATGATGGTTCTGTTTTTAGTTATAAATCCTCTTGGTGACAATTCTTCTTCAACGTTTATAAACATAGCATCCAATAACAAGCCGAATTTAATAAAATTTAATCGTTTTAATTCTTCTTTTAAAAGTTTAACTACAATGGTTTTTGCTTCGGCAAGAAATTTGTCTAATTCTAAATTTTCATTTTGGATTTTGTGATGTGTTACTACTCTTCCAGGCAATGCATGAATACTTAAATTAGGTAGTGCATTAGATGGTCCCGCTGTTTCTTCTTCTTCTGCAGATGCATTTTTATTTTCATTTTGTGTTAAATTTTCATTTATATTATGATATAACTCCTTATGAATGTCTAGCAATATTTCATCTTCATAAGTTTCTAAACATATATCACAACGATGCATTTTAGTGATGTTTATCCTATGAAATTCGGCATATAAATGAAATGCATCTTTTTCATACCTCCTTTTTATGCTGTATTACCCCACCACTTTTTACCCCCACCACTATTTTTAATCTTCTTCTTCTTCATCTTCTTCTTCTTCATATGGAAATAATTGTCTTGCACAAAAAATTAATCTTCCACGTATTGATTCCAAATCTGGATCGTGACTGGATGTTGGAGTTTCATTATGAATATTTTCAAATTCCAATGATGGTGTGTATTCATTCTCTGTTAACTCCATTTCTACATCTTCACTCCCTTCATTTATTAATTCTTCTTCCATACTGTTAACACTATCTGTTTCTGAACTGTCATTATCCACATCTTCCACATCAAACTCCTCTTGTAGAATTTTACACAATATTTCTGCAATAGGTTTACTTGGATAGTCGGTGGTATCCACAGGAGCCATGTCGATTAAATGAAAGAGCTTCTTTCTCGTAGCTGCTTTTATATAAATTATTTTATTAGGTCAAGGTCAACAACACTTAAAGCGAGAATGGGGAATAGAGCACTAAGTGGTATGTTAGTCCATTACCACAAAGTGATCTATTCCCCACTCTCTAATGCAAGTCCAATTAATAACCAATTTATATTCAATATTTTTAGTAATTTTGCAGTTTCCTTTGTTTAACTTTTCTTTATTGATTGTCTTTAATCACACAGTTCATAGGTTCTTCTTTTTCTTGGTGAAACAATTGTTTACGTTCATATTCCAATTGACGTATTCTTTCATTTTTTATAGTCAACTCTATAAGAAGTTGGTTGATGTAGTCAGCAGCCATGTCGATTGTTCTGGTTCTTACTTCTCCCAATTTCACTCCTGGTATTAGCCTCTGTAGTTTATAATATTTTAGTTTTATTCTTGTTTCTCTTGCCTTTGCCATTTCTTTCATCTTCATTTTTCGAGAGTCCGCATATTGTTTTTTATTCTTTTCACTTAATGAAAGATCCAAAATGATGTTTTCACTATTCATGTTGTCTTTTCTTATGTTATGTTAGTAAACGCCTGTTTAGGATAAGAATGACTCCAACCGAGCGTTGGACTTCTTTTATCTAGTTTCCCCCACTCAATTACCTTCCCCCACCATGTTTATTTAGGTCAAGGTCAAACATAATTAATGCGAGAACGGGGAATAGAGCACTAAGTGACATGTTATTCCATTGCCACAGAGTGATCTATTCCCCGCTCTCTATTCTACAACTAATTTTTTTTCCTTTTATATTTTATTATTTTTTTTGTATTTTTTTTTACCCATCATTTTTTACACAGCAGGAGGTTGGTACTTCACAGGAAAGTCTCTATCAATATCATTAAATGCGTTCCATGCATAAGTAGCAGGAAGATCGTTTGGCTCCATCTGCAGAACAGGGAGTTCATTTGCCGGATTCCATACATTTCGATTTTGCAACTCCTTTAGTTTATTTTCCAATACTTCAATTTTACCCAACAGTTCTATTATGTACTTGTTTGCAGTCCTCAATGTATGTGCTCTTGTACAGCCTACGTCCAATGAAGGTACTAAAAGCTGCATTTGATACAATTCAGTTTTCTCTTTTATATGACGTTCCTTAGCTAAAATGCTCAATTCCGGATGTGTTATAGGTTTACCTTTTCTTGACAAATTTACAATCTTCTTTGACAAATTTAACGGTTTTCTTTCACTTGTTGAAGGAGTTGAATAGTCCCGAGATTCAGCCATTTTTTTTTCTATGATGTTCTTCTTTTAAATGGTAGTAAGCGAATAACTCCTGCTGCGTATAAACCTTGTTTTATACACAATTCCCCCACCATTTTTATTCTCCCTCTACCAAGTTCTTTAAACATAAAACCAAACTTCTAATTCCGCGTTAACATTGTTGTCTTTTAAAAATTTAACAAAGTCCGAGCTGGAAGTTGACATATCTCTATTTCTTAAATAGTCTCTTACTATGTCTTCATCCCCTTCCTCTAAAATGTAACAAAATACCTTCATTAGAGTTCCATTATCTTGTTTTGAATGAATAAAATTTGAAACTGTTGTCCACTCCTCTTCAACTATTTTAAAGCTTGTCACTTCTAGTTCAAAATTCATTTTTTTTTTTTTTTACTAAATTACAAGTTACTTTTTCAAACAATATTACAAGACTAAAGAAATTGGTGAACATCGAGCAACATATATAACCAATACCCCCCACTTCTATTTTCCCCCACCATTCAATAAATTTCCCCACCATAGTGTTACATTAAACAGTTTTTTTTTTTTTTTAATATGATCTACATCTAATAAATCTAAATAACAGTTGTGCACAGATTGTACATTTTTCATTCATGATTTCAAACCTTATTAGTGGTGCCTTAACACGATGGTCTACATATCCTCCTTCAAGATCAAATTCATCCCAATCATCTATAGCTGCTCGTGCACAATCTTGACAAAGAGTCGTCCCATCTGCAAATTTATAAGCAACAATAATGCCAAACCCATAATTTTGTCTTCGGTATTCATGAATAGCTTCTCTAATGCTGTTTGGAATAACACATTCTCCTGATCTTATTATATGGTTAAATAAAAAACCATCACAAATAATTTTCCTCAAGCAAAGTTCAAATAGAGTATCCACCATGTTTTATAAAAGAGATTAATATTTCAACTGAAGTGTTTACACATGTTACATCCGTCTTAAATACTTTATCCCCACCATATTTTATATATGTCAAGGTCAAATTATATTAATGCGAGAACGGGGAATAGAGCACTAAGTGACATGTTATTCCATTGCCACAAAGTGATCTATTCCCCGCTCTCTATTCTAAATCTAATTTTTTTTTAATATTTTTTTTTATTTTATTAATTTTTTTTATTATTTTTCTTTTTTATAAGTTTATACAGATATTTAAACTTCTTTCTTCAAATTCCCAATATTTCATTTCCTTCTTCTGCACCCTCTTCAACTACAACTTCATTATTTCCATTTTTCAAGAGCAATAGTTCATTTTTCAATTTCTTCATTTCATCTTCTAATTTTGTAATTTTAGACTCTCTATCTTCCAATAATAATTTCAAATACTTAATATAACTACCAGCCGCATGTACGGTCTTTACTCTGTTTTCTCCAAGATGCATGCCTGGGATTTGGATTTGTAGCCTATAATACTCCATATTAATATTAGACTGAATTTGTCTTGCTTGTTTGCTTTTCTTCCTTCTAGCTTCGGCTTCTTCATGAGAGGCAGTCAAATCAGACAAAATTGGACGATACATTGTTGGTGAATGATTTTAGAAGAGTGAGAGACTATCCAGTTCAACAACACATTTATCTACTTTCCCCCACCACTATCCCGAGTAGGCCAAAAATGTTGAATACATATTTCAATAGTTACACTGGCACCATTTTCAACTAAAAATTTATAAAGAAAATATGGATACTCACTGGGTTTAATATTCATATTGTCCATCATAAAGTTAAACGCCAATCTTTCCGAATATTCATTGTGATATTTTTCAGTGACACCAATTAACATTCCTTGTTTTTGAAATTTAAAACCAATGTCTGGAATTTTTTTACAATCCTCCATGTCTAAAAGTGGGAAATAATATGTAAAGGAATTTACTGGTGGAACCCAGGGTTCTTCCTTACAAAAAGCTTTAAACATTGCTTCTCGGTCCTCCATTATGAAATGATTTTTAAACTGTTTTCTTTCCTGCTTAAATAACCTAACCCCCCACCATTTTATTCAGATTCTTCTTCTTCAGATTCGGTTAACTCTTCCGGTTGATGCATCATTGATATATTTCCAGTTTCATTAGTTGTTTCTTGGTTTAAATTTATAAATTCTTCTACTATTTCTTCTATTAACTCTCCAAATGTAACATTCATCTCTTGTTCTAGTTCTTCTTGTTCTTGTATCTGACGATGTGTAATAATTTCAGTAATGTATATAAAGGTAGTAGCTCTTGGAGACATAGTTTAATAAAGTGTATGGCTTTACTAACAACACAGCATATAATGAATAAAAAACCTGATCAACTCTTGCTTTTATAGCAAATATGGGGAAGGGGAAAGAAAGGGGGAGGGGGGGGTAGGAAGGGGAGAAGGGGGGGGGGGTTCAGTAAGAAAAACACCAACATATCATTAGTCCGATTCAGAGTCTGAAGATTGTATAGGGGATATCAATGCATCAGTTGACAAATCTAAAATGAATGTTTCAATTGCTTCTTTAACAATTTCTTCATCACTATCATTTATTAGCTCTTCAAATATTTCTTGTTCAAAGGACGAAATTTCTTCTTCCAATATAGAATCATCCAGACTATTATTCAATTCTTCTTCCGAACCTTCATTTGTCTCTTCTATCCAAGTTATATTTTCATTTATATTAAACTGATTTTTTACTTCAAAATAATTTAAAAAAGGTGTATCCTTAAAAACCATTATTAACCTTTTCTCTTCACACCAAAGTAATATCTTATGACAAAGTGATACTGAGTATGAAGTTGCTGTCTTATATATTCTATTTTCCCCCACTATATTTCATATAGTTAAAGATTTGTAACATAGTATGATTACTCTTCTTTATCAAGCTTGTAATACATTGCGGCTACTTGCAACTCATACTCCATTTCTTCTACAAAATTACGTAATTGCACCATCCAAGGAAATAAATTATTTAAATTTTCAATTCTAACTGTACATGAACACAATAATTTGTAATCACCTCGACGATATACAAGCACTTTTACCCCTACACCCATATCTTTCAAAATTGTTTCTTCAATCTTTCTATGTAGTCCATATAATAGTGGCCAAAGTTCTGTATGTTTAGCAAAGAATGAATCCAATCTTTTGGACATGTTCACTATATAGCAACTGGTTAAATTCTAAGCAAATATGTGAGCTGCAGGCTTTTATAATGCAACTAATGGAAAACAGGAGGAAGGGGGGGGGGCTTATTGCAATTTGGGGGGGGGGTTCAAGTTCAAGGTCAAGGTCAACAAACTTTAACTTATGTAGTAACCAGTAACTATTAACTCTCACACATGAGTTAAAAAACTCATATGCTTAATTGGTGTATTAGGTGGCTCTGAAAAGAGCCTTTTTGGGTTTAAAAAACCCTGCTTATCTTAAACAAATATTAAACCAATTATTGTACTCCTCATTTCCCCTAAAATCCTCAAACAACTCCGCCCATTGCCAAATGTATTCGGCGTTGTCTGCAGTCACATACAAAATTGGGCTACCAAGAAACAACACTGGTGATATAATTACTATTGTTCTGCCCAACTGCAACCAGTCCAATGCTTCCCACATGTATGGGTCAAGACTTTCTTCCAGGTCCAAAGTTACACAACGCAAATATTCAAATATCAATTGTTCATCTTCCTCAACTTCTTCCATTTCCTCTTGCTCAGATTCATCTTCCTCAACTTCTTCCATTTCCTCTAGCTCAGATTCATCTTCCTCCACTTCTTCCATTTTCTTTAGCTCAAATCGCCTGTTGTAAAAGTTTGAACCATCCAGCGGAGCCATGTTCACTGTACACCAGGTTAGCGGCCAATATCCCATACCCAGTTGCATAGCGGCTACTTATATAAGGCAAGAGAAAGTTGAGGAAGGGGAAAGGGAAGGGTGAGGGGGAGGGGGGGGGTTAATTTTTATCTTTGGGGGGGGGGGGTAAAGTTCAAGGTCATGTGAAAGTAGGTCATGGGACTTAGAGTGACCAAAAAATAATGGGAGAGAAACGCAGCGCACTGTTATATAGCGCTGGTTTCTCTCCCATTATTTTTCTAACAAAATTTGGAAAAAGCTAATTCTTATCACTCTTTACTACGACCCCAGCGAGTCCAACCATCCGCACCTTTGTAGAGATAGTCTTTCGCATCAAGTGTTTTGATCGCTTTTTGGTTTCTCATAGGTACAGAGAGCTTAATTACCCATTTGTAGCCGTTACACCCTATTATAATTCTATTGCTCTTTTCTGTTCTACTTACAAAAAAGTACCTTAAACCTTCTCGCAATCTCTTCAACTTAGTAGCGGGGTAGGACTTGCTGGAAATCACAGTCGGTTGTGGCACAGAAATATGTTTTACAAGATGTACACGGCAATACTTTTCATTAAAAACACATTTCCTACCACAGACCGATCCTTTTTTAGAACCCCTAAGCAGCTTCTCAGTGCATTTACGAGGATTTTTAAATGCCCTGCGACGCTCTGCTTTTAATAATTGAAAACGCTCTGAAGGAGCAATTTTAAAAAAAGACTTTTTAACTTTAGAACTAGGAATGATAGGATTAATAGACTTTGGTTCAGGAATTGGTGTTATTAGTGGTGGTAATGAGGTGAAATTATGAATAGATTCTAGAATTGAAGGAGTATCAGAACGAACAGGAAGCTCCATCTGTGGTGACGTTGTAGGTGTAGGTTGGGGTTGTAGTGGTGGAGTTGCCGTAGGGTGTGTTGGTGATGGAGGTGGAGAAAAAATACTTCCAAGAACCGCCATGGCTTGGAGAAGAATATTTCCCGGAGCAGTTGTAGCAGATGTAGATGGTGGTGTATCCATCTGCCGCAGCATCGACTCCGGGACATTCTTCAACTTCAGTCTCTTTGCCGGTTTCTTGTTAGCAGCTGGTGTGTTCATAGTAGGAGCAGGCACAGAAGTGGCAGCAGGAGCAGCAGGCGTAGTGATAGTAGTAGCAGAAGTTGTTGATAGAGACATGGTTCTGAAGTGGCAGCGTTAGCGGCTGGAATCAGAATAAACAGACATGTTAGCTAGCCCCGCTTATATAGGGATGCTGAGTGTGACCTCGGGGGGGGGGGGGGGGCTAATTGTAATATTAAGGGGGGGGGTTAATTACTTTAATTTAGGTCAAGGTCACCAAAAAATAATAATGATCCAAAGTGATGTATTCCTCAAACACTCCCAATCCCAACCCTATAGTTACGTCTTGCAAGGGATCCCAATTTTTTGCCCGCACGCACGTGGCGATCCAGTTTGGTGGGCTGTGATACGGGCGGTCGGCCTCGGGCCTGGGCACTGGACCTGACCATTCCAATTGTACAATAGGGAGTCTGGAACAGTTAATGCAAACGCAACTCTAACCTCCCACCCTTAATCTAAACCCACCCAAATAAAATTATTTCCTAACAAAAAATTAAAAATTTAAAAAAATAAAAATATGCGCTGCCTATGGCACAACACGCATGTCCCACCCATATTTAATGAAGTTCAACAGAACTTCTATAATTTAAATTTAAATTTAATCTACCCTCCTAACAGCTAGCTGTGAAAGGTTATTAGTACACACACACACACGCACACACAAATACACAATAATTACATCAACACTCAACATTAAATGCATAAACACATTTTTTAAACATTAGCAATAATATAACACACCTTAATACTAACATCGCAATGCGCAAATTAAAACTTAAAAATAACACAACTTAAAACTAAAAAATAAATAACATTTTATACACACACAGTCACACACAACAAATATTAATATTAGAACCCTAACAGCAAGAATACTCAAATAATATCGGCCGCCTATATATTTAAGTTACCCTTTGAGTTCGTCCCGAAGCTTCGCGTCGGAGTTTCGGTACGAACTGATTCTAAAATTCTCGACAGAATATTCGTAAACTTTCAAGATGGTGGGGGGAACTCGTAGGGGTTTGAGGGGCTTACAACGTTCGAAGTACAACTTCAATAGGAAATTTCCAAGCAACACTGTTTTATACACGTAGCGGCGATTATTACGAGTAGGTCATCAATAATTTAAGTGTTGTGTTGCGGCTTTCAATAATGTTGGCCAACATTTAATTATAATCTCCACCTAATCGAACCACAATTTTCCTTATAGCATTACACCATAGTTGTTCACTGCTATTAATTTAATAACAGTAGGAAATTATGTGTTCCCTTTCGCCGCTCAACTATGATTATTATCTATTGCCAACAGCAGACCTAAATTACCGTTACTCTATCAGTTTAATTTATCTTAAGTATATGTTGTATTATCTTAACCACAATAGTTACCGTTTGGTAACACCAAATTAGTATTACACAAGCTTAACTACTATTACCATTTCAACATAAAGTAAAAGTGAAAGGGGGGGGGGTTAATTACCTATTTTGGGGGGGGGGTCACTTTCATAATAATTACCACCTGCTGTTATAAATACCGTTACACGAGCAGCTGCGCCTCTTTTCACTCGCGGGACCCACAGCTGACACAACACCTTGTAAGTCGCTACCGTCTAATGAATATTATATATGCTTTCTTTTAACTTACTCCAATTAGGTCTACTTGTTTTTAACACCCCATGCATAACTTAGTTTTCAACTATTTCTTTTTTATTTACTATAAACACATATTACTCTCCCATTACCAATTTTTTTTATTACTGCATAAATTAACGTCACATCAATATTATTTTTTGTTATTATTTAATATTATATTCACCTGCTGCTAATTATTCATATTCACATCTGCTTTTTTTTATTAAACTCTTAATTATATTTAATCCTTTTAAACATTTATAGTATTACATTACTGTTAGTCTTATCCATGGTGTTAACTTACCATTTTTCACATTAATAACACATATAATTATTGCTGAACTATAATGTTTGTACAAATACTAGCTCTTACTCATCAACTTATTAACAGATTGTTGTTTGCACTTGTGCAGCTCATAGCCAATTCATACAGAGTAACAAATTCCTTTTTTTTTCAACTAGATGTTATCTTAATATTTTTAACAAAATAGTTTAAAGTGTTTCCCTCTCCCATTAATACAAACTATCGCAACTCTACCGAACAAATAACCGGGGTGACCGCAATCCCACCCTTTTTATCCCATCGGCTGAGGGGGGAGGGAGAGGAGGGGTTGTTCGTGACTCACAAATTGCTTAAATACGGGGTCGGTACCGCGAGCGTCTCATTTATTCGCCGGGTTCCGTAGGGTAAACTTCGGTCTTTACTTTTCTAACAATTTTCTAACTTACATTTCTTACTCTAAAACATGTGTTCGCGGTTAATATGCTAATCACTCTCTATATATTCAAACACATTTACAGACACTAACCATTTATCAGTTGGTTTTTTTTTTACGCAGTGCACATTTAGTCACCACTATTACAATGGCTTCCCACACTTTACAGCTGAAACTTTTACGCACCAAACATATTTTACAAAAACAGTCTAACTACACAGTTTCAAGACCTCGTAATACATTCGCTAAACTTAAGAAACAGTTCAGCTTTCACCCCTTGTATTTTACAAGATCCAACCTTCGCAACAGTTATTCTACTGACACTATTTTGCAAACAGTCTTAACTGATATGCTGAAATATCAACATTACAATCTTGTCACACCTATTGATGATGTTATCCAATTATTCTTATTCACTATATTACCGGGTTTATATAACCGTTCTTCATCACACACATCTCTCATTCTACTCTATCAACTCACAATATAACCATCTAGCAGCTCTTATTTCTTCAAGTTATGGACACACGGCAGGGTGCACCCATACAATCTCCAATAGTGACATCCACTACTAACGATAACAATGGTGGTGTTCCCACACAAAATTCGCCTACATACACTACCACCACCGACTCCCGACCCGTGCAGAGCAATGAAATCAACAGTACGGCTGCAAACGATGTAGAAGCCATCCTACGATCACTGGTAGGCTTTGATGAATGAATAAATTTATTTCCCGGAGCCCCACTCATCCCCAGACTCCCCACCTTTTTTAAAACCCCCTCCAAATGACCTTGACACACTTACCAACCCCTCCCCAAACCCCCCAAAAAACCCCCAAATCAACAACACACACCTGCCACTTACAACCGCTGACCTTGACCTGCGCCAGGACCAGCTATTCCCTTCTACTATTAAGTATTCAATAAAGCTTTGAAACCACTTGCGCTGACACTAAACGACTGGGCGGCAGTGGGACGATCTCCGTTGCAGTCAAGGGTTATATCAAATTCCTTGTTGACATTTGGATCTTAAGCTTGTCGAAGAAATACGATTCGGGCAAGTTTGAAGTGCGATCTAGAAGGTGTCGGTTTTTATTTGCTGAAAATTTCCCTTCTTTTTGCCTGTAGAAATCCAGCAAAACCTCTAACCATAACGAGGTTCTAATCTATTGGTTTGTACTAGCTGTTACCCGGCATGTTTTGCAATTCCAACCCAAAGAATTTTTTGCCCTTCAGGTGAGCTCGTTCGCTGCGGTCACGCTCCGCAAGTGTGTAATATCCTTTAGTTTTCTATTTAAAATCTTCCCTCAGTACTCCAAATGAGAACAGCTGTTAATAGAATTAATTTTCTTACGTATCATATATTTCAATACAAAACTGTTTCTTCCATAAGAATAACGTAGTAACTTTGAAGACGTGTGGGACGGAGCCTATTGGCGGGATCTGAATTAGAACTATGGTATTTTTCTCTTTGGAACCCACAGAATCAGTGTACCAAATTTCAACTCCCTACCATAATGGGAGTTGGGAAATTATTAGTGGCTGACTGAGGGACCAGCGAGTCAGTGAGGGCTTTGCCTTTTATATATACAGGGTGTCCCGGGGAATCCTTTTGTATATTTGTTCCTTGCATGGAGACAAAAAGAAAACATCGTCTAAAATGCTTCGTTAAGCCGCTAGCCCTGTTTTTCGCACATAAACATTTTTATTCCCGTAACGGATGGTTGTATCAAGTTCATATTTAGTATGAATCTTTATCATACCAACACACATTTTCAGGAAAAGAGTGATTTTTTCCGCTGTGAATTTTCAAAATGTGTAATTTCAAACTTTTAAACTCAAATATCGTAAATCCGGTAAATTGTATAAAAGTTTTATCTTTTTAATAACGCTTAAAAATGCCTACTGTATCTTAAATAATTATTGTCAACAGCTTTAGTACGTTAGTGATGTTTTGGAAGTTTAGCCCTAATATTTATCTTCCTACTTGAAATTGTACAGGAAAAAGTAAATTTTGTAAAGGGACTGAGCAAAGGAGTAGTCCAAAACTATAATGCTGGGTTATCTACCGGGTGTGATATCAGAACACTGTGTTAAATCGCCTTTAGGACATCAGTAATAATTTCAGTTGCATCTTTTCTTCAATTCTCACCAACACATCTTATTTTCTTTTTAAAAACTCCGAGGTTTAATTCGTATGAAAACATAATTTAGTATTGTTTTGTTTGTGAATTGAGTGAGGTGTTTCTTATATTTGTAAAAACTAATATTAAAACAAGTTAATAATGATGAAAATATTCAAATTTAAATACAGTGGTAAGTAAGAGTTTTTTGTTCTTACTTCAAAGTCAAATATCTAAAACTGTATCTATATTTTATATTTTAGCTAAAGTCAATCAGTTTTGTCGTTAAAAGAAAATTCCATCAACAATATTCAATGCCAAATAGGACCTTGCTGTAAGGTGTTGTTATGATAAACCGTTACATTTATAAAATCAAGTAATCTATTCCAAATACTATTTTCAAGTAATTCTGTAACTTTTTAAACCAACTAGAAATGAATTTTCTTTTGAATTATAAAGATAGAAAAAGTATAAACGCATGACGAAACGTTATTCTAAAAATTACCATTGAATCACAATTTTCCTTCCTATAAAACTTTTTTACTCTCGTGGCATGCCATCAGTTAAAGAACGCTACAAACAGTCAACAGTTCATTGTTTACAGTTAATTACGGGTACCAATTGCAGGGAACTGGGTACAAAACTTTCCAAATAATGAAACAGACTTCCATTCTCGTTGATTATTAGACTGTGGGTCAATTGCTGATTGAGGGCAAACACTGATGTTGCCGAATGATTGACAGTCAAACTTAATTGCCGGCACTTAATTGAATGAATTGAAACTGAACTGATTTATCTTATATTACTATTTCATTATGCCACAGTAAATTATATTTTTAACAACACTATTTGCCGTTTATACTGTGTCATTTAAACAATTTAACAGAAAAAGGTAAATACCCGATAAAACATGAAAATTATTAATTTAATGTAAGCATCCCGGCGATAGAACCTATACAACTAAAGTCTAAAACGTTGACACTAGGTTTGCGAGACTTTGTTTCTATGATGATTTAGAATGAAACCCTCCAGCAAGGATGGGATTTATTTACAGCCCTTGCCACAGAGGGCGAGAATACAATATTATCGCTGCGGCATAACCCTGTGTTTCTTTCCCGCAGAGTTTTGTCTGCAAGAGAATACTTTATTAGTTGTATTTTTTATTGGAACTATTTTATACTTCATGATATAAAAGTAAGTGTCAATATTTAAAGAAATGATATAGACATTTTATTACTATAATAAAAAACTGCGCACGACAGAATTTATTAAAATTAAAGCAATCATAAATGATTTTTATTAACTTTTCAATAAGTTAATTTAGTTAATGTATGTTTTCGTATTTATACCTTTTCGAAAATCCTTAGCACCATGTTTAAATATGGTAACATTGAATATTCACTTTAATACTGAATTTTAAATGTTTACTTATGTTCGAAGAGTATAGCTCCTTTATTTGATATTCAATATCTAAAGAATCAAAAGGATAGTTCACACCGGTACCTTGGACATTTCTATTTAAGTTTGGAGAACCACAATTTTACTAGTTGAGTTGTGCAGTTTTTATTTATAATTACGATAATGACCTCGATTGTTTAATCCCACGTCCGTTTTATGAATGAAAGTTGGCTTTAATCAGAAAAATAATAACTAGATAATTTTGTTGTACGCAATCTAAGAGTAATACTTTGAATTCCTTAATATATTTTTTTATAAGTTCGACCTAAACTTAATTATTTTTTCCAAAGGACACTATATTTTGGGGGAGGACCCCTCGTAAGCTCTAGGGACTAAGGGTAGGTAGTTCGTCAATATTGTTAGAGATTGTTACCGACCCTTCTCGCAATCTGCTCACATGACCCGGATTGATCGAGTAAAACCCTTATCATGGTTTCTTCACTAATAAAACCAAAGAGAAAAATAGTATTTGCAAGGAGGATAGTAAGTCTTATCTGGTAACACTTTTTATTCCATAACCCGAATAGAATTTGAATTCAGACTCAAAAGTCACTGAAGTTTGAATATGGACTTAATATTTTATTCCTCTTCCTTAAAAACATTTTTATTTTCAAATATAAGTTTTTAGAGCTAAACAATGAAAGAAAACATGATAGAGAGATATTTTATGTGGAAGAGTCGGAACTTCTCCCGTCCCGCTAGCGCCATTGACGTTTATACGCAAATTTAATGGAGCTCAAGTCTCGTAGCTCAAACTTCTTCCGCTATATGGAATTCCCAATGAAAGCATTGTGAGAAAGACATTTTGATAGTTAACATACTAATTGAAGTTATTAGGCACATATTGAAGTGTGCAACCTGATATCAATGTGTGACATTTCTGACATGGGAAGTAGTTTATGTTTATGTATTGAATAACGTCTTTGTGAACTCACACATATATATATTCATATAGCTAATAATTATAAATAAACAATCACTTTTTAAAATCTACCAC
The DNA here is from genome assembly GCA_030545055.2 of Neoaliturus tenellus. Classification (NCBI taxonomy): domain Eukaryota; kingdom Metazoa; phylum Arthropoda; class Insecta; order Hemiptera; family Cicadellidae; genus Neoaliturus; species Neoaliturus tenellus. The sequence goes on along the minus strand of CM061531.1, from coordinate 339,259,347 downwards.
TTAACTGAACAGAAAAATATTAATTTGACGACCACATAACCACATTCATATATTTTTTACATGGTCAACTCAACAGCTAGCTCTGTTGGTCGTCATAATATAAACCTCATCATTCGGCGGGAGCCGCAACGTATTGACTCTGCCAGGGTGTGTTGCTGCGCCACAGATAATTGAAGGTACATGTTTAGGTAACCTTCGTCAGCAAATAGCAATCTCGTTCGCAGTTTATATTCGATAAAGCTTTTTCAATTTTAAAAAAATGCCATCCGATAATTGAAAAATATTAAAACCCCCATTTAAAACTCCAAACTTTGTAGGTTTAAGCGGGGTTCAATTTTTTTTTATTTGTAATGTAATTAAAATTAAGTAATATGAAGTATATACATTACAGCTTTCATTTTAACAAATACAAAAATGTCATTTAGTACAGACTTTTTTAAATAAGTTACCGGAATATTTATAATCCATATATAACGTAGTAACCTTGATTTCATTTAAACTTAAACCAATGTTTAAACAAAAAATCTCTTCTAAGATATTAACAATTTTTAATTCGCCGGAAACTAAATATCATGGTGCAACAACCTAGCCATAGAACCCGGATGTCAACAACATCTCGCGACATATAAATCCTGCGCAGCAGCGACAATGTTGCTGCCCTTAAGTTCTAAACCAAGTCAAGGGTACTTGAACTCCCCCCCCCCCCAGACAGTAAGCCCTTACAGCCCTCAGGCCGCGAGACGCAAAAACACCAACGTACGTGCCAATTATAGTAAATTACATAGTTTTATCACATTTCCGACAAGTTCGTTAATTTAAATACAAACCAATTTTTTGCACTATGGAAAGAATAGCTAAATGTTTGTAGTAAAAGACTGACTTCTATGGGTTGATTAATATTGCATTTTCTTTAGCAGCAAAAACATTAAAACCCTTGTAAAACAACTTTGTGACCTTCCAAACAGAGAATGTAAAATGTGATGATTGACTACTATCATTTTAGAGAGTTTAAGAGAAAACAGAATTAGAGTAATTCTCCATTTCAAAATAGCTTCGATGTTTTGAGTAAAGTCGTCAATGTTGAATAACTGGTGGTAAACTAAATTAAACTCAAGTGAAATGTTCAAGTCACTCTACAGTCTTTAAGAGTCCTTAAGGATGATTCATATTGATCTCGCAGTTTCTCTTGTTCCACCTCTGGTTTCCGCTGTTCTTTTGCTTGAGTTGAGCATTTTACTGCAGTAGTTTATAATTTAATAACTACATTCATACTCATTCTTATTACGATGTTAATGCATTATTTTTTTTCATTTACTACTTAAATCAATAGGTATACTGATTTAATCTTATACTCTTAACGGAATATCGTAGCATTAAACATAAAAATAATTATTACAGTTTTAAAACGCTTGTGATACACGCTACGCCCAACCCCTTGCACCACTCAATATCACAGCGTGATACAAAACACCCACATGAAGCTCTACGATTGTCATGTTAACAAGTAGCAGTGCCCCCCCCCCCCCCGCGGGACATCCCATGTAAATGTGCCTATAAATATGTAGGCGGCCGCTTCTTGCCGTGGCCCACCGCCGTTACCCGCTGTTGAATGACTCCCACTCATGTGCCGCCGCCACCGCGGTTCCTGGAGAGTTACTGACCATCGTGAGATTCAATTGGTGATAGCTGGTGTTGCAAATGATTGGTTGGTTACATTACGGCAAATAATAATCAAAACTTTATGTTACACGCTGGGTAGATGAGTGGGTTTAAAGCTCGTCCTGAATCCGTCGGTTGCCCATTCGATTATGAGAAAAGAAGTCGTTCTTAGAAGGTTAAAGATTTCGCATTTGTTTATTGGAGTATTAGTGATCAATTTAATTACCTCGTCTTTGTCAGTTACAAAGCAATGCTTTAACTGACTGGTCCAATCATAGATTTAATTAATAATATTATAATATAATTTAATAACAACATGTTGTTATAATATCACCAAACTTACATTTCCGTAATATTTATTTTTAAAATACTCACAAGATAGAGTGGTGTCTCCAATAAAATAAGTATAACATTTTTATTTGAACAACCAGTTAGTAAAGCATTTTATAGTGAATTTGATTTCACTGTGAATACTGATTGTTTGAAACTTATTACTCTAATTATTGGTATAATTATTAATATACTGGACCTTTCCACTATTAACATTTAAATAATTGTTACATAAAAACCCTTCTAGCCTACTACCTTTAAGAAATCAATAGGACCTTTTTACCATAAACTTCACGATTAAAAATGTATTGTCTGTTGATATTAAGGTGTTTTAATTCCTTCATTGCTTTAGACGCCTAAACGTACTTTTCAAATTTTGAAAGTAGAAGGTTGTAGATCCTTACAATTTTAAATAAATTTGATCTCTCTTAACAAATTTTAGAACTAATACCGACTTTGTCTAAAAAATGTTGCCGTCGGAAAAGTGATAACAGTTATACTTAAGATTTAAATTAATTTTACTAAACAAGTGAATATTTACACATTGTATATCTGTATTTCGTATATTCTATTACATAAACTAGAAAGAGTAAGTGGATGGGTAGATGAGTGGTTATAGTACTCGCCTTGGAATCCAAAAGTTGCGGGTTCAATCCTAAGAAAAGTTAGTTGGTTTTTACAGGTTCGGTTCCGGACCCGGTTGCAATTTGTCATTGGGCTATTAATTAATGATGCTATCTAACAAATGGTTGAAGTTAGATATTAACAAGGTCTGGGGTTTGGACCCTTCCCCGTAAAAACGTTAAAAATGTCACTGGCGTAGATGGACACAAAATAAAAATAAAATGAAAATAGACATAATAAAAACTGTAGCTCCGCTAAATAATAGTTGTAGTTTTGTAATTTAAAATGTAAATTCAGTTTACAATCATTTCCTCTTCAACACATCTATCGAAACGATAGAATAATTGGAGGGAATGTTCATGATGTATGTATCTATACAATTTTATTCTTTCAAGAGAACTCCTGAGAATTTCCAGGGTCCATAGAAAACAGAACAATAAGCCTGGTATTGTTGGGACCTCGCCTTAGGATAAGGCCTCTACAATGCTATGACAATGAAAGACGCGACAGGCCACGTTGTAGAGTCAACCACGACAATCTGAGTAACTAGTTAGTCGGTGTCTGGTTATTTGACAAAACTACTACTAGACTTCAAACCGATAAATTGAGGAACGGATATAATGAATAAATGGTAGAATAAATTTTCTGATATCGAAAATTGTAATTTTTCTGCATTTCAATTGTTCTAGAGCTTTAGGTAAATTTAGACTTATTTTAATGAGGGAAATTTAAGATATTGAATATTAGAAATCGTTACTTCACAGCTGTCGTGGTTCAGCCAATCCAAAACGTTCAGCTAAAACGTTTCTCATAAACTTGAATGAAGTTTAATTAGGAGATCGACAAGAACATTATTAAAGTTTCTACAGGGAATGAACTAGTGTTTCAAACAGGCTGAATTTGAACTTAACTTTTAAAACGTTTCTTTGAAACGAATCTTTAGCATAGCAATTCATGTTTTTACTTATTATTAATAAAATTAAAGATTTTGAGTGAAATAAGTTTTTAAATTCAGATAATACACCATTGTCTTTAAAATTTTAAATATAAAATTCAGTTATGGCGTTTTAAAAAAGATAAAAAATTTGGGTTTGTTTCTGAAAATTCAACCCAAACCTAAACATTGTATTTATTATCATTTTATTGTATGTATTCTTATATTATATAGTTACTTCTCTCCTATATTGTTATTATTGACAGCAATGACGTCACCATAATTTCATTTTGCACTCTGTAAAATTATTGTCCTTTGATACAAATAAATAAACAATCTAGTCCCATGAATTCATGCTAACAGGCCAAAATCTTGTGAAACTCTTGAAACTACAAAAGCACTCCAGAAGTTCTCGGAAGATTAATGAATTAGTTACATCAAGTAATCAAAGGAGGTCCTGTACGAGGTGTAGAACTGTTAGTCAAACGGATTACCAGATCTGTTGGGGTCGTCTCCTGAGCAAAGATTTTCAATGATTCGCCCACCTGGTTCCAAGTCATGCTGGCCGGTTTTAATTAGTAGATCAACAGAATGTATTTTGCAGACATTCAAACAATAAATGAAAATGTCTGTGCAATAGGTTTAAAGAGTGCTCTACATGAAAAGTAAAAATGAATTTAGTATTATTTAACAACCCTAACTACCAAGTTTAATATATATATATATATATATATATATATATATATATATATATCTAAAATTTGAAAGATACGAAATTAAAACCTAATACATTTATTTATTTGTTAGAATGGTCAAAATATTTTTTGAAAAGTTTTGCCATCGTTAATGACATGAAAACTTGGCGACATAAATATTGAAAAGTCTTCATACTTTCTTTTGAAATGTAAGTTAATTTAACTATTAGTGCACTGTTTGTCTCATCCTCTCTTAGAAGAAGTTTTAATCTTCGAATCAACTTTTAAATTTACAAAACTACTTTGAGCATTAATGGATGATTCGCTATCAGCTTTCAAACTTTACAAAACCCCTCGAAAAGTTGGCAAGTTGCTGGTATGTACATAAACTGCTGGAGAGCAAGATGGATAGCTGATTGAGAAGTAAACCTAGACAGCGACAATGGATCTCGCAGCTTCTCCAACGACACTTCTCATTGGCTAATTGCATTGTTTTCATTGTTGTCGACGACAATAGTGACCAATCAGGCCGCCCATTGTCAGCGATCCGGGGGCGACGCCCGACAATGTTTCGTCACGTTGTTGTCACTAATGTTAATTTGGCCTTGTTTAAAAAAACAGTACCAGGGGGACCGAGCTTAAGCTCGGTAAAATTATTACTTTCGTTTCTCACACAAAGCTCGTTCGCTCCGCTCACTCGCCAGGCGGAAGGTTTGCTGCACATTGGTATGATTTTCCTAAAACCACAGGTTAAAGATGTAACACATTGGTTTATTTTATCTACAGTTATCAGCTGATTTTTGTTCAGTTAAAAAATTTCCATAAGGATAACATGGGATCTTTGAAGGGCTCTAGCGCGAAAACCGGATTTTTCCCAGCTATGGGACCAGCTCCAATCGATTTCTGGTGGCCAAAACCCCCATATTCCAAAATTTGAAGGAAATCGTCGGAGCCGTTTTTGAGATAATTGTGCAAGCAAGCAAACAAGCAAACATTGCTCGTATAAGAGTATAGGATATTGCATCGTAAAAAAAACACACATTATACCCATTAAAAAAATATGACAGCTTTTAAGGACTTAGGGGTTTACATTTAAAGAGGAAACGTGTGCCCCTAGCCTTGAGTTTTATGTTTTTATCGTCGTTTATATTGGGACATTAATGTCTTATCTATAACAAAAATTATTAAGACTCGAAATAAATATACTTATTATAATTTTTTAGAATCTATTACTAATTCCAAACTAGAAGGTACCAGCTCTTAGTAAATGTAGTTTTAAAAATTCCTGTATTTGCAACTTTAATATAGCCTTTGAAAAAACGAATAAAAAAATAATAATACGGTACGGTAAAATTATATTTTTGGTCTGAGTAAGTATGATAACATAATTTTAGTGTTATAGCTTTTCTTTAAAAAAAAAGTAATAAAAAGCTCTTTTAAAACCCTCAGGGTACAATAATAGAACTATAAACAATTGAATGGGTACAATAAATTAAATCTCACTGTTTTTATTGAAATGCATTTCAAATACTGAAAAAAATATTGCGAATATTCTTCTTCCCTTAGGGCGACACACGGGAAATGGACGTTATTTAATAAAATAATTTTCAGCGAATTTGAAAATTAATTCAGGGTTATATATACAAAATATAAGCTTCATTCTAAACTCATTATTTGCCATTATAGTTAAAAAAAAGCTCATTACCTGCTTTATCATTTATTTGTGAAAAATAATGACGTCAAGGTGATATTCATAATTTAAAATATAATACTCGAGTCCCTTCACAACACCTCATCATCATGGTCAAACATCTTTGAAGGTATGAAGACAATTTCTTGAATGTTTGCATTCTTGATCTCGTCAAAATTTCGTGGTTTATAAGTTTTATACATTAGCTTTTAATTACCCACTTAATTTGGATTTCGATCACAAACGGTTTACATGTTTCCTGGGCAGATTATTTATTGTTTTAGCGATGTGCCATGTTGGCCTCTCAGTTCTTCCGCATTATCAGTGTGTGACTTATTCTATTCTATGGAGATACCTTAAGAGCTGTGTCCGTAATCATAAAACACGAGTTGAGAAGGTAATAATCGAAGAAATTACTGTCATCCCTGAAGAGATGGTAATGCTTGTGATGGATGTGTTGCATTTTAGCCCTGCATTCAAAATTTCGGACATCACTTTGACGATATTATTTTCCCATATAACTAAACTGGCTAATAATAAACATTGTTAACTAAAATGCCAAATAATGAGCTTTGCTTTAGAAATAAACATGATTAAAATTGTTGTCATCCCCGCAGAGATGTTAGTCCGTGTTAATGAAGTGTTCGGGAGAGACTCGAGTCCTGCATTTGAAATTATGAATATCATGTTAACGACTTTTTTTACACAAATAACTGATAGGGCAGATCGTGAGCTTTGTTAACTAAAATGACATATAATGAGATTTGATTTTTTTTATAAATAACCCTGCATTAATTTTAAAATTGGCTAGTGAATTCAAACCCGTCCGTCTCCCGTGTGTTTCCCTGTGCTTCCTGTATTTGATATTCCTCCCAGGTAGTCTTGGATAAAAAATATTTGTTTCAAAATATTTTAATATAAAAAGAATGCGTCGGTAAAATCAAAGTAGTGTACTGCTTAGTTTGGTTCCACCGACCCGAAATGTCCCGTAGATTGCACACGGCCACGGCCGGCCTTGTAAGAGGATTTAGAGATCGACCGGCGCGCCCCTGGTGTCAGATGATTAATTGATATCAAGAGATCAGCTGGCAGTGACGTCACAGGAGAGGGAGGAACCACCTCTTCGCAACCCCCTCGTAAGGTAAACTGTATCTATAAATATAGGATCGATACTGAATTTGCATTATGGGAGGGATAGTCGTGATTTTTTTACGATTTAACAAGGCAATTAAAATAATCCACTTTATAATGAACGTTGTTAAATGGGTTTTTTCTAGAGACAAAAATAAATTAAACCATTCAAAAGAGTACATTGCAATTTTTTCAACAAATTATAGAAAAGGTCCTATATTTTCCACGTTTTAAACAGCAGACATAATAATACAATTGCACCGGTATGTATTATGTATAGTCAAGTTCTGACAACGTGTTTCCAAGGGGATTGACTTAAAAACTCTTTGTAGCTCATCTAGTGCAATGACGTAGTTAATTCCTCACAGTCAGGGCTTGACGAAATGCGACTTATATCTGTTGCTTTATGTTACTTTACATGTTAACATAAAATATATAAGCCTGACGAATCTACGATTTTTTCGTTCAACAGGCATGACAGCAGCTCCCTTTTAGTCATCATCACTGATGAACTTTTGGTCATCATCATTATTGGGTGGGTATCAAACACGTACTGACTCAGCAAGTCTGTGTTATCTAGATGTTTAAGATACCTTCCTCAGCTACGTCATTAGGAAATTCTAAATTTCATTCGTAATTTTGGAATACTGTGAGATAATAACCTGTACCGAGAACGAAGTCTACAGTATTTTATTCTTTGTAATTATTTTATACTGCCTTTTATATTTCATTCAAGCGAAACTATGTTACTCCTATTCATTTTTAGAATTTCCACACAGCAAGGTATTTTACTAACCAAAGGGTTGTACTCTATAACATGGGTGTTTAAACAAGCAGGGGCTTCAGCGTGTGAATATTTACTGTACTACTGTTTTCGACCGTTATTGATTTAGCTAAGAAATAAACTATATTTTAACTTTTTTATGCCAATACTGGTAACAAATATTTACTTTTTAACAAACGTAGAACCGTATTGACTCGGTTTCATTTAAATAAATTCCTTAACACACTGCTAAAAATCAACATGGTACCCTAATTTTAATTACTTCTAGATTTTAATATAATTTAGTAGTATTTTAGATATACGTACTTTAACGATTTCCATAGTTAAATTAAGAAAACGTGTAAAAATGGTACAGCATTTTATCTTTAGTAATTTTATAAATAAAATTTTGTTAGGGAGTTAATTGTGCGTTTTTAATTTTTTTAGAATAGTACAAACTTCCTGGAGTATCATACAATGGAGTGTATAGCTCTTTCATGCTATTTAAAACATGTCATCATAATCAAACCTTACTACCTTTACCAGTAGTTCAAAAACTATTTAAAGTGTTTAGCGTTGCTTAACAGTAAATATAAAAACGTTTAAACAGTCATTAGTGTTGGAGTTGTTTACAAATCGTGCGTTTCAGTAAAGCACAAAGCAAATAATGTATGAATCGATACAACGCATTCGTATCATGGTTGTCAATCAAATCGCTTTGCAAACACGAAAGCGTGCAGTTATCGCAATTTCCAAAGACACGCCCTCGATATAAAGCATGTTTAGTGTAGGTGCAATCCTGACTTAAGATCGCATGCAAATGGACCCATAAATATGTAGGAGTCGCTTTGCGCCTTGGGGGCATCTCTGCGCTAACTTTGGCTTTGATTTCACTTTTATGTTTGATTCCAAATGACATTCCAACCTCAACGGAAGTATAATTACCGAATCTGAGGACATATTGTCTTCCCGCAAAGCAATATTTTATGGTTGAAAGTTTCATCTTGAAATATATTGAAAGTTTCAAAGTGAAAGCAGTAAATTTGCACACAATCTTTTCGTTTCTTTGAAAGCATTATAATTCATGAAATTATCTAATTTATTGTATATAATTTTCTACTAATTAAAGACATCAAAGTCCACCAGTAAATTGTATTATGTTTATTTATATAAATTTTTATTTCAATGACCAGTGATAAATGTGTGTAATGTATAGGAGCACATTTATTATAAGTATGAACTCATTCACACCCAAAATCCTTTCAGCTTTCTGCTACTAGCAGAGATACAGGGTGTCCAGCTTCCACCTTTACAAACTTTTCCAGGTTATTGCCCACGTCAAAATAAGCAAAAAAGTTCCTGTAAACATATATCCTAAAATGCTTCGTTACCCGCTAGCCGCCATTTTGTTTTATACACTAAATAATTTTTATTTCCGTAACGGATCATTGTATTAACTTAATATTAAGCATGAACCATCACTATAACAATACCAGTTTTCAGTAAAAAGATTATTTTTTTACAATGTGTATTTTCAAAATGGCTGCCAAACTCAAATATCTCAAAAACGATAAATTTTATAAAAATGTTACGAGAGACAAAAAAGTTGACAAATTCAATTATCTAAACAGTGACACCAAGTTTGTAAGGATCCAACAACAAATAACGGAGATATTGTGGTTTTCCTTCAGAAAAACACTGATTTTGCACTGAGATTAATGCCAATTTAGGTTATTTTAAGAGAAAAATCTCAATAACTCCGTTATTTGTTGTCGGATCCTTACAAAATTGGTGTCACTGTTTAGATACATTAATTTGTCAACTTTTTTGTCACTTGTAAAATTTTTATAAAATTTACCATTTTTGAGATATTTGAGTTTAAAATTTTAAAATGGCCGCCATTTTGAAAATACACATTGAATACAAATAATTTTTTTACTAATAATGGGTATTGTTATAGTAAAGGTTCATGCCAAATATTAAGCTAATACAATGATCCGTTACAGAAATAAAAATTATTTAGTGTAAAAAACAAAATGGTGGCTAGCGGGTTAACGAAGCATTTTAGGACATATGTTCACAGGAACATTTTTTTTGCTTATTTTGACGTGGGAAATAACCTGGAAAAGTTTGTAAAGGTGGCAGCTGGACACCCTGTATAGAGTACAGAGGGTTTAGAGATATGCAAAGTGAGGCAAGAGACGGCACGATTTTGAAAAATCATTAATAAAGTATTTACAAAAAAAGGTAGTGGTTCTGATATTAATCTTAAGTAAATTAAAAGAAATATATCTCTAATCAGAATATTGTAAAACTATTGTACAATGGCCAGTTGGCCACTAATAATGGTACAGAACACTCACGTAAAACTGCTTTAAGATGTCCATAAGATACTTTTTATGCAGGACATGTTTCGGACTTAGGACAGTCCATCTCTTCTGTAGGTTCCAAACTATATATAAACTATGCACATTGTACAATGTTTGTCAAAAATAAAGGTATATATACAAAAACAAATTTTACATTGGTGACGTCACTACACACATTGCACACGGTAACTACAATTGCATTTTTTAACATTAAAAAAATACTTAAAATTTAATAATTTAAATAAGTTAAACTACCATTACTTATTATATCAAGAATCAAGAATCAAGAACTTTATTGACTATATACAACATTTACATGCCATCAGTCTCGTCAAATGGATACAATATATTACAAGTTAGGCCTATTACATTTGTAATAGATTAAGATCAAGATCAAAAAATTCCCCTGTGCTGTAAATAGGGTTTTCAACCAAAACGTTTTTAACTCTGAGTTTGAAAGCATTGATAGGCAGGTTTTTTACTGCACCTGGAAGGACATTGTACAGTTTTAGAGCAGTTACCTCAAAACTCTTTAAAGTTCTAGACAATCTATTAAACTTAATGAAAACATTGTTCCCTTGTCTAGTGCAATGAGTGTGGAGATTTTTATTAAGCAAAAACTTGTTTATGTTAGATTTTACATACAGCAAACATTCCAGAACATATAAAGCAGGTAGAGTGAGAAGTCTCAGCTGAATAAAAAGAGGTTTGCAGTGAATCCTAGTCCCAGCTCTACACATGATCCGTACTGCCTTCTTTTGAAGGATTAATAACTTACTTGAAGAGGAATGATTTCCCCAGAGAATGGTTCCATATGACATATGACTAAAAATGTGTGCATAGTATACAGTAACAAGGACATTCATTGAAACACTAAGACTAAGAACCCTAAGCATGAAAATGCCTCTACAAACCTTATTTACAAGAGAGTTTATGTGAGTTTCCCAACCCAGACCAGGTTCAAGATTAATCCCAAGAAATTTTACACTATCAACAAGTGCAGTTTTCAATCGACTCGAAGTAAAAAAAATTTCAACAGTTTTTTTATCATTAAGACAAAGACTGTTAGCATTGCACCAGTCATGTATGGCATTAGAATTTTCCTCTAGTCTTAGTCTCAATTCGAAGTCAGTTTTGTGAACAACAGACAAGGCCAAATCATCCGCAAACAAATAAGGTTGTGTTAACTCATCCTGAACCATGGATGGGAGGTCCTTAATATAAACAATAACAAATATAGGCCCTAACACAGAGCCTTGTGGCACTCCGTGTTCAACTAACTTAAAACTAGACATGTTGCCATCTTTCAGAACAGCTTGGTATCTTCCATCTAGATAAGATTTAAGAAGAGCTACACTGTGATCATTGAATCCATAAAATGACAGCTTTTGGAGAAGGGTAGAGTGGCAAACAGTGTCAAAAGCTTTTGTGAGATCATACAATCTACTCCCAACACAGTACCCATTCTCAATACCCTCAGAACATCTAAGGATAAAAGAAAGAACAGCCTCTATAGTACTATGATTGGCTCTAAAACCATATTGACAAACAGAAAATAAATTATTAGACTCAAAATAAGATGTGAGTTGACGACTAAGCACAATTTCAAACACTTTAGATACAACACTAATTATACTAATAGGCCTATAATTTTCATAGGAGTCCTTTTTGCCCTTCTTGAAAACAGGCACTACCTTTACATATTTTAGGGCACTGGGAAAAACACCGGCACCCAAACAGAGATTAATCACAAAAGCTAAAGGTTCACAAATATAATGTGCAGCTTGTTTGAGAATTATGGCATTGAGACCATGTACATCTAGAGCTTTACTATTCTTAAGGCTCATGATTATTGAGAATATCTGTTCAACACTGACAGGACTGAAACTAAATGTAGTGCAAGGCCTGTTTAAGACACCCAAATAATGAGTGTGGTCATTGATACTTGGTGGTGTGCTAGATACAATATTTCTTATCTTGTTAATAAAAAAGTTATTAAAACCTTCAGATGTCAAGTTATTCATTGAACTGACAGACTTGGCTTTAGCATTTACACAAGTTAATGAATTGATAACTGACCAGGTGGTTTGTGGCTTATTTAAATACTCATTGACCAAGTTGGAATAATAGTCACACTTCGCTTTCCGCAATTCATTCTTATACAATCGTCTTAGTCGATTGTATTCATTTTTTAATCTATCACAGCTACTTATTTTAAAAGAATGATAGATATGAAGACACAGATTTTTGAGATTTTTTAGCTCATCATTGTACCATTTGTTTGTATGAGGATTAGACTTACTCCGCTTAACTCTATTAAGAGACAAAGGATAAGCCTTATTCACTAAGGCTAAGAGGGATGACATAAAGTAGTTTACACAAGCAGAGGGGTCACTGATACTGTACAGAGTAAGCCAGTTAAAAGTACTTAAAAGAAACAAAAAATATGAAAGTCCAAAATTATCAATTCTTCTCTTCAATGTAGGCTTGGACTGCGAAGTGGACTTGGGTCCGCTAAGAGCAGTTTCCATGAATATGGCATCATGATCAGAAGCAAGGGTGGGGATGACAACAGCAGATATGCGTTCACAGTGGATATTTGTAACAAAGTTGTCTATACAGGAGCCACCATTTATATTATTACTAGGTCTTGTGACTTCAGTGATAGCAGGTTTTAGCCCAAACATGCTTATTAGGTTCAAAAATTCATTTGTACCATACTCGGTCGAACAAAGGTCCACATTAAAGTCACCAGTGACCACTATATTGCATAAAGAAAAATCATTGAGAACATAGCCTAGAAGATCAGATAGTCTATATGACTGTATGTTTTTACTGTATATTTTGTCATATAAAATATGTGTTTAAATTACGAGACAATTGTTGTTGGTTAAAAAAGTAAAATTTGTGTTTGTATTTATACTTATATTTTTTACAAACGTTGAATAATTTCCATAGTGTGTATATAGTTTGGAACTCGCAGCAGATTATGGACTGTCGTAAGTCCGAAACGTGTCCTGCATAACAAGGATTTTACTGTCATCTTAACTCGTTTTACCTGAGTATAACAATTGTAGAATAGTTTTGGAAATAAATGTTTTGTGATGAAAACTGTAATTTTTTGAATATGGTCTTATTTAAAGAGGATTTTTGTTTTGGTGTTTTTGTTAACAGTAAATGGAGATATCACATGACACTGCACGTGTCATGTAGAATTGACAAATGCTGACTTCTCCTTTAGAGCGAAGTCTTCTAGGAAAAATAAGATCCAAAGAAACACATTAGGTTGGAAATAAACTACATTTTGTTGGTACTGAAAGTCATGGATCAGAGCCCGAAAAAGTGTTCTAAACCAAGAACGCAACCTTACAGACACTTTTAGGTCTTCGATCTTTGGAATCTACTTAAATTTGATCTTCAGATCATCCTATAAGAATCTGCATTTCATACGGCTCAAGAAGGACGATCAGTAAAATATGGCGAACGGACGACGAATAAATTAAATACACGGAATCTCTATTTAATACCATGTAAAACATCAAAAACAAAAACGCTATCTTAATGACACCACATTTATAAATAAATTATATTTTATAGCAGTACGTTAATGTTCATTCATGTACTTAAATTTGATGTGAAAACAACCATCCTATTTTTGAAAATACATTATTGGTGAAATATCAAAATGGTGCCGTTTCATTGCCTCGCCCTGTGTATTGCTGACGTCACCTCTGACGTCACGAACCGGCTGATCTGTTGTCAACTCATCTCCCGCCGCCAGGGGCGCTGCCGGTCGATCATGTAATCCGCTTATGTCATCTGTAAACGAGTGAAAACTACAAGATGTTTCTTCACGAGTCATATAGGAAACCTATGGTTGCATTTAAGATTTTTATGCCACTCGTATGCCGTCCGCCATTGGGGGATAATATCACAATTAAATCCCCGCACAAACGAATTAAAGTATAAAAATCATTCTTGTATCGTTTGAAACATGTAATAAAATCCAATAGGGAACGCCATTTAAAACATTTGACATGTAGACTAGAGGCACAAGTTTTCTTTTTGTAATAATTTTTTTAACTAAGAAGTATTATGAAATGTGTCATATAAATTAGATAATTGGATATTTTTAACATGGTATTTTATATTATAAGATGGTACTTTTAAACAAGGCCAAATTAACATTAGTGACAACAACGTGACGAAACATTGTCGGGCGTCGCCCCCGGATCGCTGACAATGGGCGGCCTGATTGGTCACTATTGTCGTCGACAACAATGAAAACAATGCAATTAGCCAATGAGAAGTGTCGTTGGAGAAGCTGCGAGATCCATTGTCGCTGTCTAGGGTTACTTCTCAATCAGCTATCCATCTTGCTCTCCAGCAGTTTATGTACATACCAGCAGCTTGCCAACTTTTCGAGGGGTTTTGTAAAGTTTGAAAGCTGATAGCGAATCATCCATTAATGCTCAAAGTAGTTTTGTAAATTTAAAAGTTGATTCGAAGATTAAAACTTCTTCTTAGAGAGGATGAGATAAACAGTGCACTAATAGTTAAATTAACTTACATTTTAAAGGAAAGTATGAAGACTTTTCTATATTTATGTCGCAGAGTGTTCTTGTCATTAACTATGGCAAAACTTTTCAAACAATATTAAGACCATTCTAACAAATAAATAAATGTATTAGGTTTTAATTGCGTATCTTTCAAATTATATATAAATATATATATATATATATATAAATATATATATACGCAATTAAAACCTAATACATTTATTTATTTGTTAGAATGGTATATATACAGATGTAGAATACATATATATTTTTAAATTGGTAGTTAGGGTTGTTAAATAATACTGAATTCATTTTTACTTTTCTATGCTTCTCTAGTAATTCTCTATGACGACCCTTATGATTTGTCTTTCTTAAACTGTCTTACGGGAGATAAGTATTAAAATACAAAAGTATTAAAAAATCTCAAATTAAGCTCAGTATTTGTGATAGTTAACCTGTCATATCAACAACATATGTTTTGTTGCAGTAGATTTTACATAATCAAATTTCTTTCAATCAGTGCTAATTTGCTTGTCTTTTCAAACTATTAAAACTATACACACAGTTACTATTTAAATACTCCATTAACTCTAAAATCTTTTAATACTTAATTTGCCCATAGGAAATTTGGAGGAATATAGATTTTTGTAATATTTTTTCTATTTATGTCCAGTCCATGTCAAACGTAACTCTCACCAACAACTTTGATCATGTTCTTGTCAATCTACCAATTCAACTTTATTCAAAGTTTATGAGAAACACTTTGTAGAGTGTCTAGAATTCGTGTAACATGACAGCTGTTGCCAGTTTTCAGAATTCCAGCAATTTTTCAATCATTTTTATTTTGGTTCATTGTACAATAAAATTGTAGGATGAATTTATGTTTAAAGTTATAGATTTATAGTGTTCTCCAATTATGCATGTTATGTAAATCACAAATTAATATATTATATTACTCATTTTGTCAATTATTTTGAAGCGAGTTAGTTAAACCAAGCCAGGTTCTAAGAGAATCATACTTTCCTTTGACCTTTTACGTGTTAAATATATGTGAAGAAAATTTTAAAACTCCGGACAGATTATAGTTTGACCTGGACGGTTTAAAACTGTGTTTTCCTAAGTTATAATATCAAATTGAAAATGTTACTTAAATATTTTAAGCTATTATATTTTTAGGAATACAGTAAAAAATGTTTTCATAAATATGTTATTATTGAGATTTTTTAATCGTATTATTTTTATTGCTAACCCCAATGACGCCACATTATGGTTTTCATTGTCGCTAAAGTATTGTGCACATTGTATCCTGCTATAGTAGCATTTTCCTGGGAAGTCCAAGTAGTGCTCCAATGTTCGTCCTTATTGTTGAGCTCTCTTTAGATCCTTATGAAAACTCTCGTTGTGAAAAATAGCTTTGAGTGGAGAGACAAAATCTATAATATATACAGCCGCATGTGTAACTGACTGACTCACTGATGATATTAAATTCCTGAAGCGAACGTTTAAGATAGAGACTTGAAATTTGGCATGGACATTCTTTGAGATGTTTCAATTTAGGGAAAATCATAAAACTACGATTTTTTTACTTTTAAACTATAAAAAAGGTTAAAAAATATAGATTTGTCGGTAATGTAGTTCAGCCGTGTGAGCGAATATCACCGTTTGGGTAACGTAGATCACTTTGCACGTTTAGTTCTCGCTTGTGTTTAATTGATCTCTTTCAACTACACCCGTGTTTGATACAAATATTGTATTTCATGTAAACATGAACATCTCTTTGTAGACGACGGTGTTTCGATGCATTGAGAGCGGGTTATTTCATCAGGGTAATACTTTGATTTATACAGTATCATGCCCAAAAACTACAAATTTTTAACTTTCAAATTATAAAAATACCGAGGTGTCGGTAAGGAAGTACTTTGGATCTTAAAGATATCGCTTGGAGCGCTATTATAGTCGCTTAGTTCTCGCTTGTATTTAAATGATGTCTTCTAACTACACCTCTTCCTGATAAATTAGTCTCAATTGGGTGCGTAGTTGTTTGCGTATGGTTTTCCTTCTGATAGCTGTGTTATTATTGAAAATGAAGTTTACTGAATCGAAAGCGTATTTTTACATTTAGGTGATGTCCGCTTTGATTTCTATAGTAACTTTAAGTTAAGGTCGCTTAATTCTCGGTTGTATTTAAATTATGTCTTTTAACCACACCTGTTCCTGATGAAGTTTTCGTGACAGTTTTGCAGAACAGTGATCTTAAGCGTTGTATAAACTACGTTAGTGCAAATTTCAGTTTTCAGTATATTGTAATATAGCTGTAACTGTAATATAACATTTGTTTTAAGGATGGTGAAATAAATTTAATGCGCGTACTCCAAAGTAATACGTAAATGTTGATTGAAATGTGAGGTTCTCGTTTCGTTTTATTTAAATTCATTTGTTCATATTGGCTATTGCTATTACTCTCGTCTTTTGAGAGACGATTGAGCGTAAGGCTGGAATACTTTGTTACAATATTATATTATTAATTTTATCATTACTATGGTGAGCTCTACGAAGCTTGTGCGAATACTTTAAACATACTATTTTAGTACTGCATATATTTTGCTGCAGTAATGCCCGT
This sequence comes from Neoaliturus tenellus, assembly GCA_030545055.2. Taxonomy (NCBI): domain Eukaryota; kingdom Metazoa; phylum Arthropoda; class Insecta; order Hemiptera; family Cicadellidae; genus Neoaliturus; species Neoaliturus tenellus. The sequence goes on along the minus strand of CM061531.1, from coordinate 339,241,973 downwards.
AAAGTAAATGATTAATTGCTAAAAATATTTTAGGTCTTACTACATTTTCTAGACTTTAGTCTTCTCATGCTGGAAAATTTCTTGTAGGTTTTCGCACAAAAAAAACCTAATACAGTAATTATTCTTAATTTTCCACTATTTGTATGCTGTCTCTCTATATGAATCCCCAGCTTGAATATAACGCTTCAGTTGATAGTTCTGGCGCAGTTTTACTTTGAAGGTTGAACGTGTCCCAACACGTTTGGCATCCGGTCTTTGACCTATTTGCTGCCGTCCAATTAGGCTTAGATTTTAGTTTAGGAAACGAATGAACATATCAAGTTATAGAACGATTGAACTTTCCATTCTTACCTTGGCTAACGTTTACCTACTTCCGACGTTTTTTAAAACCATCTACATATCTGATGACCCATCAGGCTGGGAAATATTATAATAACCAATTGACTTAAACTCAATAGTAATTTTTCTCGCTGCCACTTTGTCCGTCAAACTTCCTCAATGCAGTGCTCTCACCTTAAGTCTCGATTAACCCTTTTATTGTTGTAATTTTAAACTATTCTATACTTATCAATTATTGTAACTCTTTCAGTATATTTTAATTTAACCGATAATCCTTTTTTGGCTATTATTTTACAATTGGTTTTTTTACTACCATTGGTTGAAAATGCATAATGTACGCCGATTTTATGGTTCTTAAGTTGCAACTTTCTTAATTTTAAGACTATATAAAGACTTTAAGATTTCATGATTATAGTACCTTATACCCTGTGATCTATTACATACTACTAAGGCTCTATTTTTATTAATTTTCTGAACTAATATATATAACATTTAAAATTGTTAAACTAATTGCTGATTTTGAATGATAAAATTGTTATCGTTTCTCTATATGGTATATATATGATACCCGCGTTTCTTGGCCACCCCGTGGCGGAACTAAAGCATCTTAGCCTATAACAATTTTTTTTAATTTCAAATATCTTGATTTTGTCCCGTTTTTCTTCTATTACATACAACGATCCTCTATATAAACTTATAATTTTATTCCACTTTTATCTTTTCAGAATACAGCTATTATTACCTCAATCATGTGCAATCATAATCGTATCTCCAAATTTTTACACATCAACTTTTGAGCATGACTATTTTCATAGTTCATTAATATTTCACAACTCCATTATATTTTTTTACGAATTAAGGGGGAGTGGGATTATACCATGAGTCGTGAGCAAATTTCAAAGCTTATTATTATTTATTGTGAGTAGTGTGTATTGGCGGCTTCTGTTACTGCCGTTGGAGTTGAGCCCTCAACTAGGCTGTTCATTGTATGAGGTTTTGACAGTAATTTACGGAATTGGGGCAACCAATTATTGGGTTGGACCCTCCATCAAGCATAACACCTAGAATATTTACATAAATAATATTTATCTCACATATTTACATAAATAATATTTATCTCACAGCTCAATTTTTTAAAACTATTTACTAAGGAGGAGTATTAAAACCTACTAATAGGAGATTATTAAAGCATTTTTTACTATTGATTGTGAATTTAGAGTATTAGATAGTTTTGTTACTGGCTTGGCTGTCCAGATCTTTTGTGGAACTAAACTATTTCAAAATTGACTTTTTATTAATTCAAACTAGGGGGCAACTCCTCAGGGGGCATGGGGGCGGAGCCCCCATCGAGCCGTAGGCGAGTCCTAAATATATACTCCCGCATGGGTAACTCACTGATGTACATAAAAGTTTGGAAGGAACCGTTCAAGCTAGTGACTTGAAATTTGGCATTCTATTAGCTGACACGATTTACATTCATAAAAAATTCTAAAATCTAGCAATTTTTCACTTTTAATCTATAAAAAAGGTAAAAAATATAGATTTGTCGGTAATGTAGTTCAGCCATGTTAGCGTATATCACCGTGTGACGGTATCGTAGATCACTTTGCAGGTTTAGTTCTCGCTTGTGTTTAAATGATCTCTTTCAACTACACCCTTGTTTGAAACTGACTTGCTACTTACTTATTAATGAATTGGTTGTCAACTGGTATATATAGTAGTGTTTTATGGAAGTGCCAAATGCGGACCACGTTGGCTTACTAGAAATAAAAATTTATATCAGTATTACGCGATTGCGGCCAAAACGGCTTGAAGACAATCACAAGAACATCTCTCTTTTTACTACAACTTTGTTTAAATTATACATAAGTCGATATACAGAGCGTGAAGAAGGGAATTTTTCCTGATTTCAAGGGTTTTTATTGATCCACTGCGAAACATTTTATTTAGTTTAGCTGCATGTAGCTGAATTTGGCGTTTTGCTTCCCCACAAGCTTGAAGTTTTGTATTAACTTAGCTTGACAGTGATGTTATAATTAAATTCATAGTATTTAGAAGTGTAACTCTCTAAAAAAATTGAACTACAAAGAATTCATAATTATTTTCAGCTAATATTATGTGTTATTCTTTAACGTTTTGTTGCTACTTTACCCTAAAGTCAGCTATTAAGTTAACTTATTTATTTATGTGGGTGGTTTACCAAATGTAGACGTTACATTTAATAGCGACTGTAATATTATTTAGTTCCTTCAACATTGCGCATGGACACCGATATCAATAAAAGTACCAAACATAAAAAATAATTGTGATGAATGCCAGAATTAAGTTTTTATTTTGCCTGTTAGGCGAAACTGGTTGTTTTACAATTGATTGTTATTCAACTGATTGTTTTGAATATTTTGTTACTTAGTGATGTTTTACATTGTTTGTTATTTACTGACCTAATACGCTATTTTATATAAGCTTGAAGTTTTGTATTAACTTAGCTTGACAGTGATATTAATGGTAATTGAATATATTTAGAAGTTAACACTCTAAAAATATTGAGCTTAAAAAAATTATAATTAATACCTGCTAATACACGTATTATGTGTTTTTCTTTATAACCTGTTCAATATGAACGAATTACTCTACATAGATTGTTTGTGAATTAGTAACATAAATCTTAACTTATTAACATTGCACTTTTTGTAGTATCTCAAATCGTTATTTTAAGACCGTGTTGCATCTATTATTATTACTAAATTTCATATTCTGCAACTTGTTAATAGGTCTAGCTACAGTTACATTGTATCTGAATTTAGAATTTTGCATTCACTGAACTTGTAGAATACCCCTGTAATTTCTACAGGATTTAAGAATAGTAACTAGAATACGGTAATTATTCTTAAATTATTATTTCATAACAAACATTTTTATTTTTTAACGAATAGTATTTTTGTAAATAGTCTTTGGCGGGTTCCAAACCGTTTGTTCATGTTTTCCTATTTTTGGTTTTTGTGAAATCATTTATTTATTCATTGATCTAAAAAATAGTTTATTTAGCTTAGTCATTCTACATTTTCATCTATTTTATCTAGTTTATTTTTTTCCATTATTTTATATTATTAATTTTATCTATATTATGGTGAGCTATATTTTTAGCTTGTGCGAATATTTTTAACATATCATTTTAGTACTGTAAATGATTTTGCGGCAGTAACGCCTGAAAAGATTTTAGGTCTCATTACGTTTTCTAGACTTTTAGTTTACTCATGCTGGAAAATTTCTTGTAGGTTTTCGCTCGAAAAATTACCTAATACAGTAACTATAACTCTTACTATTTGTATGCTGTCCCTCTATCTGGATCCCTAGATGGAATATAGTGCTCAGTTGATACCTCTGGCACAGTTTTAATTTGAAGAGTGATGTCCCACACGTGTGTCTTCCCGTCTTTTAAATATTTGCTGTTGTCCAATCAGGCTGACATTTTAGTTTGGGAAACGATTGAATTGAACGTCTCAAGTTATTGAACGATTGAACTTTTCTCAGCTGGGACATATCTTCGCTATCGTTTACCCAATTCCGACGCTTTTCCTTTTTAAACCATCTACATATCTGATTACCTATCAGGCTGAAAATATTAAACTAAAATGTATTTCTTTCGCTGGCACTTTGTCCGTTAAACTTTCTCAATACAGTGCTCTCACCTAAAGTCTGGATTACTTCAATTATTGTTATAATTTAAAACTATTCAATGCAACTTCATTATTATACTGAATAATACCCTGTGATTTATTAAATACTACGAGAGCTCTATTTTTATTAATTTTCTTAACCGTGATATTTAATATTTAAAGTTGTACATTGCTGATTTTGTAGGATTAAATTATCATCGTTTCTTTACAATGTAAAATATGGTTCCTGAATTTCTGGCAACCCTGTGGCGAAACTCAAGCATCATAGCCTACAATAAATATTTTTTATTACAAATGTCTTTCTTTTGTCTTATTTTTCTTCTATTACAAGCAGCGATCCTCCATTAAACATTATAATTTTATTCCACTTTTATAATTTCAGAATACACCTATTACCTAATTCATGTGCAATCATAATCGTATCTCCAAAATTTTACACAACAACTTTTGAGCATGACTATTTACAAATTCATTAATATTTCACAACTCCATTATATTTTTTAACGAATTAAGGGGAACTAGGGAGTGGGATTAAACCATGAGCCGTGGGCAATTTTCAAAGCTTATTACTATTATTTGTGAGGAGTGTGTATTTGCCGTTTCTGTTACTGTCATGGCTGTCCAGTACTTGGTAGAATTAGCCTGATTAATACTAGAGCCATTATATTACTTAACGAATTGAAGCAAACCCCTAAGGGGGCATGGGGGCGGAGCCCCCATCGAGCCGCAGGCGAGTCTAACATATATACTCCCGCAGGTGTAACTCACTGATGTATATAAAAGTTCGGACGGAGCCGTTCAAGGTAGAGACTTGAAATTTGGCATTCCCTTAGCTTACATGACTTACATCCAGAAAAAATTCTAAAAACTAGCAATTTTTAATTTTAAATCAATAAAAAAGGTAAAAAATCTAGTTTTGTTGGTAACGTAGTACATCCCATGTTAGAGCATAACATCATGTCGGTAATGTAGATTACTTACCAGGTTTAGTTCTCGCTCGTTTTTAAATAATTTCTTTCAACTATACCCGTGTTTGAAACGTCTCTATTATAACTTTACAAGACGTGTTGCGATTTTTGAATATGTAATGTACTTTTGAATAATTCCTTTTTGGGAATTTTAGGATCACCCAGTCCTCTTAGAGAGAAACGTGAACTTATTATGATTTACCACTATAGCTCCAATAACAGTTAGTGCTATAGAGTATGTGAGACATAGCGAATATTTCATTTTACTACAACTTTGTTTGAGATATACTGAAGCCGATATAAAGAGCTCGAAGAAGGGAACTTTACCTAATTTCTAGGGTTTTTATTGACACACTGCGAAACATTTCATATAGTTTAGCTGCATGTAGCTGAATTTTGCATTTTGCTTCCCGATAAGCTTGAAGTTTTCTATTAACTTAGCTTAAGTATTAAAATTAAATTTATTGTATGAAAAAGTGTAACGCCCTAAAAAAAATTGAACTTAAAATTTCATAATTAATGCCAGCTAATATTATGTGTTATTTTTAACATCTTGTTGGTCCTTTACCCTGCAGTCAGTTTTAAGTTAACTTATTTATTTATGTGGGTGGTTTACCATATGTAGACATTTTTTATAACGACTGTAATTTTATTTATTTCCTTCAATATTGCACATGCACATATCTTGTACGGCGCCGATATCAATAAAAGTACCAAACATAAAAAATAATTGTGATGAATGCCAATATTATGTATTTTTTATTTTGCCTGTTAGGCGGAACGGGTTGTTTTTCAATTGATTGTTAGGCAACTGATTGTTTTGAATTGTTTGTTCCTTAGCGATGTTTTACATTGTTTGTTACTTACTGACCTAAAACTTGGGCCTCCAACTACTTGAGGTAAATTTGCAATTATTAACTAATATTTGAAATACTTTTGTCAGTAATTATAGTAATATTGTATTAAGAAAGTTGAAGTTTTGTATTAACTTAGCTTGACAGTGATATTAAAGGAAATTCACTAGGTTTAGAACTTTAAGAATTTAAAAATATTGAACTAAAAAAATATATAATTAATGCCTGGTAATACTCGTATTGTGTGTTTTTCTTTAACCTGTTCAATATGAATGAATTACTCTGTTACATAGAATATTGCGAATGAGGAACATAAATCTAACTTATAAACATTTGACTTTTTGTCGTATCTCAAATTGTTATTTTATGACCGTTTTGCAACTTTTATTATTACTAAATTTGATATTCTGTAACTTTTTACTAGGCCTAACCACAGTTAAATTGTGTTTGAAGTTCGAATTTTTAATTCACTGAACTTATACAATATCCTTGTAACTTCAACAGGATTCATGAGCAGTAACTAGAATAATTATTCTAAAATTATTATTTCATAATATACATTTTTATTTTGTAACGAACAGTATTTTTGTGAATAGTCGTTGGCGGGTTCCAAACCGTTTGTTCATATTTTTCTATTTTTGGTTTTTCTGAAATTATTTATATTTTTATTGATCTGCAAAATAGTTTATTTAGCTTAGTCATTCTACATTTTCATTTATTTTACATCCCCTGACGATTAGTTTCTTACAGTATAGTTGCTTTTATAATCCATATTAATAATACTCAGATATAGTACATAGCAACCACACATTAACCTACACTCATAACCTGATAAGTACAGTTAGAGTATCAAACAAAATTAACAATATTAAATTAAAATATTATGGGAAGATTTTGAATGTTTGAGACTTGCTAAGCTACAAACTAATTCGGCGAACACAACGAGGGGTATGGGGGTGGAGGCCTCTCAACTAGCCTGTTCAGTGCTCGAGACTTTTACAGCAATTAAAGAAAAGGGGCGACTAATTAATGGTATTGGGGGTCCATCCACTATAATACCTATAATATTTGCTTAGTTGATTATGATTTCACAGTTTTCTATTGTTTTACGAACTAACGAGAACTAGGAAGTTGTTTTAAAACGAGCTACAGGCGATCTTCGTATTAGCCGGTTTTCTTACTGTCTGCGGAGCAGTTCTTCGGTAGACTTAACCTGCTACAACTCTACTTTTCAATAATTTACGAATTTAGGACAACCCCTAAGAGGAAATGGGGGCGGAGCCCTGCGTCCAGCATACTACCTAGAATATTTACGTAGGTAATTATAATTTCACAACTCTTAATTTTTATACTAAAATAGGATAACTACGAAGGGTTTTAAAAAATAGCTAAAGGAAAATTCAAAGCTTTTTATTATTATTGATTTGAGTAGTGTGTATTAGCCGGTGTAACTGTTTCGGCTGTCCAGTTATTCCGTGGAACTATCCTATTTCATACTTGACTTTTTATTAATTTAATAATTTAGACAACCACTTATTCGGGTCAACCCCTAAGAGGGCTTGGGGGCGGAGCCCCCATCGAGCCGTAGGCGAGTTTAATCTTTTCTACAACCATTCTCTTAGTGCATTATAATAAGATAAATTAAAACTCTAATGTAAAATATAATAGTTTAGAAAACTAACTGTTTTGTTTTACCTAATTTAATTACAGCCAATGTCTTTCGCTATAATGATGTTATGAAATGAATAAATTAATGACGAGGTATGAAATTAATATTCAACAAAACAAACTGTTGAAGATTATTTAACAAACTGGCCTATATCATTTGTTGTACACGATTTTACATATCACGGTAAAATATCCATTATCGGCGTTGTTAAATTAGGAATAAGTACCTGGTGGCCGAGCGATTGCTCGGTAAACTCAAACAGTAATATCATAGTTGAAATATGTAATATTCTTTGTCAGTTACAGACAGTGCGCTAAAATGCTTTTGCAAAAAGGCTCAATTCTTGCTCAAGACGAGCTCGTTCGCTTTGCTCAATCGCCTGTCAAACTGTTTCAATGTTTTCCTACGGGTGTTGCACTCTGTTGTATATTTGTTAAAACAAATGTTGAATTCGTAACACATGGATTCTAATTATTTAGTTAACAGCTGTTTTCATAATTCTAACTAATTATTTTATTTATAAAATTAAATTCAACTCTTCAAATTGATTAGTCCTTTTACGTCACTTTTATTTATCCAAACATTCATAATCAGCGGTATGAAGTGCGATTTAAAAATTATAAACTATTTTTATTATACAGTAGTACTATTTAATAGTTTATTAACTGACTGCAATGCAAAACCACACGTTTATACAAGAACACTTGGTCTCCACATTGACAGTTGAATCACCTGTTTTCATAATTTCTTTGTTTTGATTTTTAACTCCATAAGACCAATGTTAAAATTTAATAAATTTCAATTAGAGAATAAAAATAAATAAGATTTTCCCTGGTATAGAGACCTGTATTTACAAAGTTTGAAGAAAATCGTTCAAGCCGTTTTTGAGATCCGTGTGCAAACATACATAGGTACATACATACATACATACTTACAAGTATACCTTACTAGTATAGGATAGAAAAAAACGTTGATATTATGTGATGTTAGATAGTAAAAATTGCAAGTGATAAGCTCTAGTCATATATTTAGTGACAACAATTTATTCACCGATATAAAATTCCCAACAGGCTAAAAAAATTTAATATTTATGATAAAAAAAATTGAAATTGTTACCTATAAACTATAATACAAAGTACATGTACGTCAATTCTAAGTTCCAAATAAATTTTAACGCATAGTAAATTGCAACTACGTATGCTGATAATCATTATAGAGTAATGTATTCAAATCCATCCAACCGTGGCACTGCGCGTAAATTCTGTACTTCCTGGGAAGTGCTGATGGTCAGTAGATGCCCAGGCACCGCGGCGGCGGCGGCACACGAGTGGGAGTTATTCAACAGCGGGTAACGGCGGCGGGCCACGGCAAGAAGCGGCCGTCTACATATTTATAGGCACATTTACATGGGATGTCCCGCGGGGGGGGGGGGGGCACTGCTACTTGTTAACATGACAATCGTAGAGCTTCATGTGGGTGTTTTGTATCACGCTGTGACATTGAGTGGTGCAAGGGGTTGGGCGTAGCGTGTATCACAAGCGTTTTAAAACTGTAATAATTATTTTAATGTTTAATGCTACGTGGGTACTTCATAAATAGCACACTTTATCACTGAAAAAACTGGCTAAAAGTTCCTAAATCGAAGCTTGAATATGTTTTTGATGGAGGTTAGTAAAAAGTTTTTATGTATAAAACCATTACAAATTTAAATACACCTATAAACAGTTCATTAATTACCGTTTCTGTTTCAGTGTGTATACCACAGTACACATTAATTTTATGCTGTAGAAAATCACAAAGATTACAGATTTATTTAGTAATTGGTGCGTAGGTTGGTGCTTTTACGACTCAGAGCCAGAGGGCTGTGAGGGCTTGTAGAATTGTTGGGGGGGGGGGGTCAATTTTTAAATCGCACTTCATACCGCTGATTATGAATGTTTTGATAAATAAAAGTGACGTAAAAGGACTAATCAATTTGAAGAGTTGAATTTAATTTTATAAATAAAATAATTAGTTAGAATTATGAAAACAGCTGTTAACTAAATAATTAGAATCCATGTGTTACGAATTCAACATTTGTTTTAACAAATATACAACAGAGTGCAACACCCGTAGGAAAACATTGAAACAGTTTGACAGGCGATTGAGCAAAGCGAACGAGCTCGTCTTGAGCAAGAATTGAGCCTTTTTGCAAAAGCATTTTAGCGCACTGTCTGTAACTGACAAAGAATATTACATATTTCAACTATGATATTACTGTTTGAGTTTACCGAGCACTCGCTCGGCCACCAGGTACTTATTCCTAATTTAACAACGCCGATAATGGATATTTTACCGTGATATGTAAAATCGTGTACAACAAATGATATAGGCCAGTTTGTTAAATAATCTTCAACAGTTTGTTTTGTTGAATATTAATTTCATACCTCGTCATTAATTTATTCATTTCATAACATCATTATAGCGAAAGACATTGGCTGTAATTAAATTAGGTAAAACAAAACAGTTAGTTTTCTAAACTATTATATTTTACATTAGAGTTTTAATTTATCTTATTATAATGCACTAAGAGAATGGTTGTAGAAAAGATTAAACTCGCCTACGGCTCGATGGGGGCTCCGCCCCCAAGCCCTCTTAGGGGTTGACCCGAATAAGTGGTTGTCTAAATTATTAAATTAATAAAAAGTCAAGTATGAAATAGGATAGTTCCACGGAATAACTGGACAGCCGAAACAGTTACACCGGCTAATACACACTACTCAAATCAATAATAATAAAAAGCTTTGAATTTTCCTTTAGCTATTTTTTAAAACCCTTCGTAGTTATCCTATTTTAGTATAAAAATTAAGAGTTGTGAAATTATAATTACCTACGTAAATATTCTAGGTAGTATGCTGGACGCAGGGCTCCGCCCCCATTTCCTCTTAGGGGTTGTCCTAAATTCGTAAATTATTGAAAAGTAGAGTTGTAGCAGGTTAAGTCTACCGAAGAACTGCTCCGCAGACAGTAAGAAAACCGGCTAATACGAAGATCGCCTGTAGCTCGTTTTAAAACAACTTCCTAGTTCTCGTTAGTTCGTAAAACAATAGAAAACTGTGAAATCATAATCAACTAAGCAAATATTATAGGTATTATAGTGGATGGACCCCCAATACCATTAATTAGTCGCCCCTTTTCTTTAATTGCTGTAAAAGTCTCGAGCACTGAACAGGCTAGTTGAGAGGCCTCCACCCCCATACCCCTCGTTGTGTTCGCCGAATTAGTTTGTAGCTTAGCAAGTCTCAAACATTCAAAATCTTCCCATAATATTTTAATTTAATATTGTTAATTTTGTTTGATACTCTAACTGTACTTATCAGGTTATGAGTGTAGGTTAATGTGTGGTTGCTATGTACTATATCTGAGTATTATTAATATGGATTATAAAAGCAACTATACTGTAAGAAACTAATCGTCAGGGGATGTAAAATAAATGAAAATGTAGAATGACTAAGCTAAATAAACTATTTTGCAGATCAATAAAAATATAAATAATTTCAGAAAAACCAAAAATAGAAAAATATGAACAAACGGTTTGGAACCCGCCAACGACTATTCACAAAAATACTGTTCGTTACAAAATAAAAATGTATATTATGAAATAATAATTTTAGAATAATTATTCTAGTTACTGCTCATGAATCCTGTTGAAGTTACAAGGATATTGTATAAGTTCAGTGAATTAAAAATTCGAACTTCAAACACAATTTAACTGTGGTTAGGCCTAGTAAAAAGTTACAGAATATCAAATTTAGTAATAATAAAAGTTGCAAAACGGTCATAAAATAACAATTTGAGATACGACAAAAAGTCAAATGTTTATAAGTTAGATTTATGTTCCTCATTCGCAATATTCTATGTAACAGAGTAATTCATTCATATTGAACAGGTTAAAGAAAAACACACAATACGAGTATTACCAGGCATTAATTATATATTTTTTTAGTTCAATATTTTTAAATTCTTAAAGTTCTAAACCTAGTGAATTTCCTTTAATATCACTGTCAAGCTAAGTTAATACAAAACTTCAACTTTCTTAATACAATATTACTATAATTACTGACAAAAGTATTTCAAATATTAGTTAATAATTGCAAATTTACCTCAAGTAGTTGGAGGCCCAAGTTTTAGGTCAGTAAGTAACAAACAATGTAAAACATCGCTAAGGAACAAACAATTCAAAACAATCAGTTGCCTAACAATCAATTGAAAAACAACCCGTTCCGCCTAACAGGCAAAATAAAAAATACATAATATTGGCATTCATCACAATTATTTTTTATGTTTGGTACTTTTATTGATATCGGCGCCGTACAAGATATGTGCATGTGCAATATTGAAGGAAATAAATAAAATTACAGTCGTTATAAAAAATGTCTACATATGGTAAACCACCCACATAAATAAATAAGTTAACTTAAAACTGACTGCAGGGTAAAGGACCAACAAGATGTTAAAAATAACACATAATATTAGCTGGCATTAATTATGAAATTTTAAGTTCAATTTTTTTTAGGGCGTTACACTTTTTCATACAATAAATTTAATTTTAATACTTAAGCTAAGTTAATAGAAAACTTCAAGCTTATCGGGAAGCAAAATGCAAAATTCAGCTACATGCAGCTAAACTATATGAAATGTTTCGCAGTGTGTCAATAAAAACCCTAGAAATTAGGTAAAGTTCCCTTCTTCGAGCTCTTTATATCGGCTTCAGTATATCTCAAACAAAGTTGTAGTAAAATGAAATATTCGCTATGTCTCACATACTCTATAGCACTAACTGTTATTGGAGCTATAGTGGTAAATCATAATAAGTTCACGTTTCTCTCTAAGAGGACTGGGTGATCCTAAAATTCCCAAAAAGGAATTATTCAAAAGTACATTACATATTCAAAAATCGCAACACGTCTTGTAAAGTTATAATAGAGACGTTTCAAACACGGGTATAGTTGAAAGAAATTATTTAAAAACGAGCGAGAACTAAACCTGGTAAGTAATCTACATTACCGACATGATGTTATGCTCTAACATGGGATGTACTACGTTACCAACAAAACTAGATTTTTTACCTTTTTTATTGATTTAAAATTAAAAATTGCTAGTTTTTAGAATTTTTTCTGGATGTAAGTCATGTAAGCTAAGGGAATGCCAAATTTCAAGTCTCTACCTTGAACGGCTCCGTCCGAACTTTTATATACATCAGTGAGTTACACCTGCGGGAGTATATATGTTAGAACTATTTTTATTATACAGTAGTACTATTTAATAGTTTATTAACTGACTGCAATGCAAAACCACACGTTTATACAAGAACACTTGGTCTCCACATTGACAGTTGAATCACCTGTTTTCATAATTTCTTTGTTTTGATTTTTAACTCCATAAGACCAATGTTAAAATTTAATAAATTTCAATTAGAGAATAAAAATAAATAAGATTTTCCCTGGTATAGAGACCTGTATTTACAAAGTTTGAAGAAAATCGTTCAAGCCGTTTTTGAGATCCGTGTGCAAACATACATAGGTACATACATACATACATACTTACAAGTATACCTTACTAGTATAGGATAGAAAAAAACGTTGATATTATGTGATGTTAGATAGTAAAAATTGCAAGTGATAAGCTCTAGTCATATATTTAGTGACAACAATTTATTCACCGATATAAAATTCCCAACAGGCTAAAAAAATTTAATATTTATGATAAAAAAAATTGAAATTGTTACCTATAAACTATAATACAAAGTACATGTACGTCAATTCTAAGTTCCAAATAAATTTTAACGCATAGTAAATTGCAACTACGTATGCTGATAATCATTATAGAGTAATGTATTCAAATCCATCCAACCGTGGCACTGCGCGTAAATTCTGTACTTCCTGGGAAGTGCTGATGGTCAGTAGATGCCCAGGCACCGCGGCGGCGGCGGCACACGAGTGGGAGTTATTCAACAGCGGGTAACGGCGGCGGGCCACGGCAAGAAGCGGCCGTCTACATATTTATAGGCACATTTACATGGGATGTCCCGCGGGGGGGGGGGGGCACTGCTACTTGTTAACATGACAATCGTAGAGCTTCATGTGGGTGTTTTGTATCACGCTGTGACATTGAGTGGTGCAAGGGGTTGGGCGTAGCGTGTATCACAAGCGTTTTAAAACTGTAATAATTATTTTAATGTTTAATGCTACGTGGGTACTTCATAAATAGCACACTTTATCACTGAAAAAACTGGCTAAAAGTTCCTAAATCGAAGCTTGAATATGTTTTTGATGGAGGTTAGTAAAAAGTTTTTATGTATAAAACCATTACAAATTTAAATACACCTATAAACAGTTCATTAATTACCGTTTCTGTTTCAGTGTGTATACCACAGTACACATTAATTTTATGCTGTAGAAAATCACAAAGATTACAGATTTATTTAGTAATTGGTGCGTAGGTTGGTGCTTTTACGACTCAGAGCCAGAGGGCTGTGAGGGCTTGTAGAATTGTTGGGGGGGGGGGGGGGGGTCAAGCACCCTTGACTTGGTTAGAACGTAAGGGCAGCAAAATTGTCGCAGCCGCAGATCTGAGTCGCGGAATGTTGTTGGGCGGCTGCAACGGATGTTGTCCCTGGTTGAACATTAGTGCGCCACTACTGTAATGTGGACGACGGATACATTCAAAGAAAGTAATTACAGAGCAATAATGCGATTATTAATAATGCGAACCGAAGAATTATCAGATCACTTAAGAGTCATCTTCAGCCCTGGGCCAGTAGCCCATTGTTGCGCAGTCGGCAATGTTAATCATACGGCTTTTATGCTAAAACATGGTATGGCATTCTCCTGTTTCGGACGCCGTTTTTCAACCGATTTTCTTTAAACTTGGTAAGTGTTTAGTTGAATAGTTATACTATGTCGCTCATTCCTCGGAATTTTGAAAATTTAACAGAATATTACTCTTTGAGGCATCGCAAAGTAACTCGATTTTCCTTAGTAATATTTGTTAAATTTTCAAAATTCCTAGGTATGAGCGACATAGTATAACTATTCAACTAAACACTTACCAAGTTTAAAGAAAATCGGTTGAAAAACAGCGTCCGAAACAGAAGAATGCCAAACCATGTTTTGCATTAAAAGCCGTATGATTAACATTGCCGACTGCGCAACAATGGGCTACTGGCCCAGGGGTGAAGATGACTCTTAATCCTTTCATAAAAAATAGTCGATTTTTAAGAGATAAATCGTTGAATATGTAAGGGTGCTGAACATTCTGTTTAAGTATTATAGATTTTAATAATAATTTAGTAAAGGATTAGGCCTGCAATGTAGCACATTTAATGGGCAAACATAAGTATAAGTTTATTTAATACAGTATAACTCGGATGAGTATTGGCTGCGAATGTTTGAATTTTTACACAGTTAGTGAAAATACAATAAAATTCTGTATATTTCATTAAAATAGTTAAAATTATACAAATCTTGTTTTTTTTTTAAATAATTATATGTATATTTTTATAAAAAGAAACAGATGCTTAATATATTAAGCGCATACAATAATTTACTAAAACAATGGAAAATCCGTAAACAAAGAAATATTAATATATGAGGGAGTATTTTCTCAGTTGCTTTGATCAGAACTCCTATAGGGAGAGGAAACCCCAACTTCGAAATACAGGTATACGTGAATTCCATCCTGCGTTTTACCTCCCTCGGTTCTATAACCACAATAATTTAACAAAGGCTTTGTTGTGTATACCGACTCCCATAGCATGCCCTAAAATGCTGTTTCCTCCTGATATTTAATGCTTCTCACTATATAACAATATATGTAGTAGAATTAGACGATGTAATTAAATTATATAATTTTATATGAATATTACCGTTGTTGTTTTTATTAAATATTTTCTTAGCAAATGCATTTATATGTTGTTTTATATATATATATATATATATATATATATGTATATATGTTTTACGAAGTTGGGGATTTTCGATATAAAACTAGGATTGAACTCAAATGTTGTTTATCAAAAGATGTAATATTTATATTAGGATTATAATTTACCACGTTTTTATACGTATATATAAAGTTGATGTAAAAATATAATTGTTGAGTATACTATTGTATTAGACGTAGTATCGTGCAATGAAAACATTTTAATTATAAGAACTCATACTACATTTGCGAACTATCAGGAATTTAATCGTTTTATATGAGGTTGGCAGGCGTATCTTTACCTTTCTTGGCCTTGTCTAAATAGACTATGATCCGTGCGTAGATTATAAGACAAAGGGGCTTAGCTGCTGCAGACGTGTAAAAGATACAGATAAAACTTCCTGGCAGGACTTACGAAATCAGTTCTGATTGGAACTGCAGAACCCTCGAAATCGTTCCATAGTCCCAGTCCGGCTCATCAATCAATACGCCACCGACTCACAAAAATTGTCTCTAGTAAACGTATATTCTGTCTTATGATTGATTTGAAAATACAATAAAATTAAAAGCATGTTTTATAGTTTAAAACACGCCATTCAAGAAAGTTATCATAGTAAAAATCTTGCCAGATTCCTAAAGAATTATTCTATTCAAGGCTGATCAAATCCAATACAATCTGCGATAAAATATTTCCGCTGCAGGAACAGTTGACAAAAGACTGTATGGATCGCAAGATGGCTGTTCTTTTCGAGTGGTACGGTCATGAATAAAATGCATTACTAAATTCTTTTTCCTCTACGTTTTGTCTCTCTAACAATATGAGAGGGAAAACTAAAATGTAACTTACCCAATCCTAAACCTACTAATTATTTTAAGTAATGTGCTAAATAAATAAATAAAAATAGTAGATAAAAATAGCCTAGTGTGCGTTTTAATTGACAATCTTCGATTTTTAATGAAAATATGACTTCAAACCTTTTCAACGAACATGATACAAGAAACATGTCTGTTGATTCGTGTGTTTTAAGCTTCAAGCCATCAAACATTATCTCAAATTGTTCCAACTAGTAGTTTTCTAGGTGTCTTTCTTGGACTGTAGCATCAGCGAAAACAATGTATTCCGTGGTTAACTACCATATCTTGGCTTCCAACGCACCAGATGCTCATTAGTATTAGCGTATTAGCGTCTTTTCTCCTGAAGCTTTTGTAACCTGAATTATTTATTCAAACAATACATATTATACATGCATTATGTTAAACAAGCAAATTTAATTCAATATCCAATCAATGTAATATATTAATGTATTTAACAAGGGATTAATATATAACGTAAACATACATTCTTGTTCTATATGTGCTCTTTGTGTTCGATAGAATGAATTGAAATTAAAAGCTGATCGCTGTGGATGTTGACTCTGATGTCTCTGGAAGTTGATGCAACCAGACTTGAATACCTCAACAAAATCTGAGGCTCTTAATTTCAGCTACTCAACATAAGTTGTCATATTTCTAATGTGAGGTGGCACGAAAAAACTCAACTAAGTAACGAAATACGAATAAATCAACCTAGGCCAAATTTATTAATAAACTAAGAGCTCTTGATCACAGACCGTCAGTCATTATACCACTTATCTAAAAAGTGTCTTACAAAATGAGAGTTTCTCTTTATAGTTAAACTAACTCATATTGTTAACGAGTTCTTTTCTATAATGCTTTAAATTTATCTCCGTCTCCATGTACGTAATTTAAGAAAATTAAGGTTAAATCTTTTTAGATTTAACTAACATTATTAAGGTTTGATTTAAGATTAGTCTGATTTTTTAAAGTTTCTAGTTTATTGACACTTATTTTGTGGAACATTTCGTTTTAGAATTTCAGTCAAATTATGATTAGTAAACTTAACTCAATTTAATATACAAATTAATTAAAATGTTTAGGAATAATATTAATAATAATATATAATCTATTTATACAGGGTAAATTTATATCAGTGTTTAATACTTTAGGGGGATGAAATAGACACAAAATGTGATAAAACCATGTATTTAAAAACTTTCTATTTAGAATGGTGGCCAACATTCTAAATAAAAAAAAAATGTAAAAAAGGTTTGTACATATTTTTTTTATTAGTTACCGTACTTTTCTCAAAAAATATTGATTTTCCCAGAGTACACTTGTGTTGAGAATCTAATAACATTTTCGGATCCTCTAAAATATTTTCAATGATAGTAGGACGATAATTAACAAGTTTAACTCAGTTATTTATTTGAAATGGCCGTATTTATTTGAAAATAAAACTATATAAAAAATTCATAATAATGTAAACATTCAATAAAGTGTACCGATTTTGTTAGGGAAATTGTCAAACATTGTAAAACAATGTTATTTTATAGGTATTAAAATAATATACCTGTAGTATCATTAAGGTTTAATCATTATTCAAGTCGAATAATCAAACTAGTACTATACTAATAAAAGCAGGGTTAAACCAGTTGTTGAGTAATTGGTTCCCTTTATTAGTAAAACAAGGGTTTTATAAAAAAATAGTTTTAAAATTGTAAACTAATTTCTATGTTTTCTATAAAAACGTTCCATAAATAAACTAATAATCATCGATTTTAGATAACAGCACAACAACGTAAGGAGATATTTATTTTCTTCAATTCGAATGGTCATTTCAAACAAATAACTGAGTTAAAATTATTATTTATCGTGTTATTTCTAAATTTATTTAGCATCCGACAATTTTATTAGATTCTAAACCTGTTTTTGTTACAATTCTTCGAACACAAAATTTTGTACACACAGTGATATCGCATTTTGTGTCTAATTTATTTCCCCAAAATATTAAACAATTAACTTCATTCTACCCTGTATATTCTTCTTCTGTATTAATACAGTGTGCTGCTAAGATAAATCACCTACAATGAGTTAAGTGGAACCATGGGATATTAATCAATATTACTGCTAGTAAAGGATAAAGCAAGAGAAATACGACGATGAATAAGAAAAAGGTCAGATACATCAGGACGAAAAGTCAGGGTCTGGAGGTTTGTTCAGAATTAATAAGCCAGATGACGTCACAGCCCGTGGCGGTGTCTCTGCTGTCTATCATCCCCCTCTCCGCACCACCCCTAACCTCCAAACTCCTAACTCTTCCCAACGTTCCAAAAACGTGAGGATTTCCCCCTGAGGACCTTCCACCTTCTTAGTGCAGTAGAACGTGGTTTGTATACCTCTAAGAAGCGACTTAAGGTGTCCATTATTTCATTTCACATTGTAATATTGCTCTTCGTTCTAAGTTAAAAACTATTTCACTGTTTATGTTGGTATTCTATTACTTTATGAAATGGCACCTGGTAAAATTTTGTAAATAGCTATGAGGTTTCTCACTAGGATTTATTAAATTTTATATAATAATTTTGAATGGAAAAAATAGATTTTTAATCGATCTCATCTGTAAATTCAGAAGTTATAGGGGAGTTATTTCTTAGAGAATTCTTTTGTAACGATAAAGCCAAGCCTAACACATTGATGTGCCAAGCCTAACACATTGATGTTTGTCTTCAATAACATTAACAAAAAATAAAATAAAAAAAGATTAATTTATGTTATATTTTTTATTGTGTGATTTGAAATATCTTATAAATTATAAAAGTGTTATGGAATACAATTTCCCATCCACGGCGAATTATCTTTATTGATATCCGAATTGCTTCCGGAGTAACATTTCCTTCATTTTAGTATAAAGAAAAAGAAATTCCACTCCCACTGGATTGAGAATTTTCTCTGAATAGGAATGAATAAATAAGGCGGAATACAATATCCCCTTGGAAAAGAATCTGTGGCCTAATATAATAGATTTATATTCAGTGTTTGGCGTGATCTGATAAGTAAGTTATTTATTTATTTATTATTAACTTAGTCTTCAAATTATACCTTCAATTTAAGAATTAAACTATTTTAACCGTTTATTTAAAAATTGCATTGATATGTTAAAAGAAAATTTCCTCACATTTTTTAAGAATTCAAATATTTTATGAAATTTCTTTGTGTTTCTACTGTATATGACATGGTTCATATGCAGGGTGGTCAACTCAAGCGGTTAAAACCAATGGTATCTCGGAAACTGGAATAGTTACAGCAAACAATAAATGGGAGACATTACCTCCTTTTCAGAGACCATCAAAAATATGAATTCAGATTTTTTAATTTGGCCGCCATTTTCCAACTTTGATAATTCTTATGGAACAACTTTATAAACACCACATTTTTATAACAGATTCGGTCTGAGCAATTAAATTTCAGTTTTTTTTCTTTGCCATTTTTCTTTAAACTTAACGTTGAGAGAAAAATGGCAAAGAATATAATTAATTAGGATAATAAGAATAATAAAAAATAAATAATAATAATAATTAGGGGTTAATAATCTAGCTATAGAGAATCTATAATCTATCTATCTAGCTTAGAATCTATAACTAGAATAATAATATAGCTCCTTCGAGGTTAGGGAGCTAGAGGCAATTAAAGTCCATTTAAAGTTCCATAAGAATAACATGAGGAAAACTTTATCTGCCATATCTCCAAACCATCCAGTAAAATAAAATATACTTACTCAAGAATAAAAAAAGTCTTAAAATTATGTTTTAATTTTATTTTATAACATCAAATTTGTAGAAATTTTATTTTCGTTAAACGTATTGGAAATAATTTAATTCATGCGTAAATTATAACTTTTATTAGTGAAATGTTTTTAACATTATTTTAAGACATTTCGATTCTTGAGTATTTTTTTTTTATTTAACTGGATTTTTCGAGATACGGGCAGATAAAGTTTGCCCCATGTTATTCTTATGGAACTAAAGATGAACTTTAACCGCTAAGTTTAGAAAAAAAAATGGCAAAGAGAAAAAAATTTGATTCCTCAGTCCGATTCTGTTGAGGTTAAGTCCCCCATGTAAAGTTTTCTGTAACTATTCTAGTTTACGAGATAACAATATTGGCGCCCCTTGAGTTGATCACACGTTATATCTAACGCATACGAGAATATGCAAATATATTACATACATAGTGTACATGTTATTTCATCGTATATTTCCATAATTTATTTATTCAATAATATCAACCCTTACTGCCCTAACTAAACAACTAAGGATGTTTATCGAAAAAAATAAAAAATAAATTACTGAATACGTTTACAGGTGCAACTTAATAAAAAAATATAAACAAATCTTTATGAGAATAGTAAATTTATATTTCTTATAAGCTCAACGGTGCCTGTAGACTGAGACGACCCCAGCTGCCGCTGCCGGCTTGGCGGTGTATATGTGTCACCATGGCAACCGAGGAGCTATTTATAGAACCGAAATGTCAAGTTCACACCTTACATGCTGTTCCTGCTCTACTGCCAGTGTCTGTTCGAATTGGCAAACCTTATGTTTATTAAAAGGAAAACATTGTTCTTGTCTATTGATCTTTTGTATTATAAAGTGTGTGTGTCACATACTTGTATGGGACAATTGTAAATGAAATTTTATTGAAGGATAGCATATTTTATACACCATAGGATATACATAAAGAATTCGTTTTAGTAAGTGTTAAGGAAAAGGTGCTGGAATACAAGCCATTTAGGTTTATGGCTTTTTTATACAATCATCATATCATAGATGAAATATAATACATCTATGATCATATACTGGACACCGTTTGAAGTACAATATTTGGTTCTTAACATGGGAGTGGTAAAAACCAAATTTAAGATACTTATCCTCTAAGTAGTGTAAGATAAAATACCTGAAGAGGTTAAGACCCCGCATAGTGATTTACAATGAAACTATAGTTTTGTATCCTGGGTCAATCTAATTCTTCAATACATACTTTGGAATTGGTACAAACACGTTTAGTGGGCTAGTTTGATTTGGCGTAAAGTAAAAATTCGGATAAATCCCTTGAAATGATGCTTTATTACGAACTCTATGAGTCATGTGAAACAAAACATTTGTAATATGTCTCAAGACAAGTGTAAAATATAATGCAGAATACGTACTCTAGGAATAATGTAAACCTACGATCCCTGGGAGTCAAGTTGGAACGTACCACGGGACTGGTGTGAAGTAAAATGTTTGACACGTGCCCTGGGACAGGAAGGGTCGCTTCCAGTTGGAGTTGGCTGTCTGATGCAATTTTAAAGCGACTCTCATGTCAAGTTGTAGTTCGGAGTCTGTCCGGTGTTTCGATACTTGGTCAACTTCGTCTGAAGGTATCAGTTTCCACGTTAACTTGTGAGAGATCAAGCCGGGAAGCAGTAAATTAAGTTTGTGTTTGCTGCAAATAATTTACTTAGTCATAGGCATGTATCTAAAACAATCTAATATGGCCAGATACGGCTCATATGGCTACCAGATTATTTTTGCTCCGAACCTTAAATTAAACTTAGGTTGGTAAATTTTACAGTTCCCTTGAATGATTGTATGCTGTAAAGGTCGTAAGATATACTCATGTGAAAATGGTTACAAAGAAAGAATTCCAGGTCAATTAACCAGTAGTATATAAATGCGCCCTTACTCAATTTAGATATTTTTTTGCAATCTTACAACATAATTTTGATATAAATTACTACTTGGTGATAGAAAATATTTCAGTGGTATAAATAATACGTTGTTTGTGCGATAATAATTTGTCATAATCAAATTCATGTATCCTTTCTTTTATAAAAAATCTTATTATTCCGCTCCAATAATCCAAATTTTCACTGAGAGGGATAGAGTTTGCTCTGTCTGGAGAGAAGCTGTTGACCTGGATCCAGTGTATCAGACTAGCTCATCAATATATTGCCTGAAATCAATTTATGAAAATGAACTGGTTTTTAATGTATCATTTAATTCATTCACCTAATGATAACTAAAAAATCTTTGTAAATGATTTTTTAAGCCATAAAATTATGTTCTTTTCGTCTAATGTACTTCATTTTTCAGACTTAAAATAAAAAGATGCATATAAAGGAAAAGCTTAAATACTAACAACTTTAAATAAGAAAATTTAAAACTTAGCAACTTACAATTAGATAGGGAAACGCATAATCAAATTTTATTTCAATCAACATTCACCGCGTTTTTATTGACGTCTTATTAAATTTTATAACTACCATTTTGCAATGTACAATATAACATTTTAACTGCCATTTAGTAATTTCATCAGGCTATTTATTACTTAAAATTAAATTATTTGAAATACTCAGGTAATAGGGACTTGCAATTTTATTGAAAACATTTTTCGAAAGTATGATCATCTTGGTGAAGATGACAAAGTGGATGTAGGCTTGCACAAAACATTAATTTTTATCAAGAGTTGTTATGGAAAATGAAAATATTTTTGCTATAATATGAAAACGTTTTCACTATACAAAATGCATTGCTCGATTTCGAGCAACGGGTCCACTAGTTATGTTCAATGAAGCAAAAGATCAAGCACTTCGTAACTCCATCAACAACTAGATGAGACAGCTAAAGGCTATGAAACGTCTTTTAGCAAATCAAAGACACGTCATTTACAGACTCTCCTCAGAGAGTCACAAGAGTCAGAGAAGATAACGTCACATACAGGAAAGTCTGCGAACTTGGCTTTGAAACTTCCACAGAACAACAATATGTAACTACAATCTTATCGTTTTCTTTGAAATATTTTCATCTTCAGGTTAATGCGTGAAAATGTATATCCTTACTTTGAAAAGGATTCCGGAATATCTAGTTTTAGTTTCTAATAAAAAAGTGTTTTAGTTCAGTTCTCTATATGTATAATTTTAAACATACAAGTTCTATTATATTTGTTTCTTTAATTTTGTTTTATTTGAGATTTTTTCCAACCGAAATCAAACTGTGGTTATAATTTTGTTTATGCAGTAATTTTCAATTTTACTTTTATGTTTGTGGTATATATTCGCAAACATATACTTTTGCCTATTTTGGAATTCAACAATTTTTTAATCAGCTTTTTTTACAAGGGATTGCTTCACTGATAATACTATAATAGCAATTCTCATGTAAAAATCGGCTACGGTTTGAAAATTTTTTATCTCCTTTTTTAGAACAATATTTTACTGCTATAGCTCAAAGTTAACAATTTCTCTATTAGTCGCTGTTGTAAAATGTAATGTCCAAATGTAATGTTAAAAACACAATACAAGTAGTCACTGTGTCAAGTATCATAAGCTATAACGAACCTTTATTATTATTTTTAACAATGAGGTGTCTGCCCACTGGGATGGGATGTTTTTCAGCAGATACGGTCGCATACCCCGAGGCTTGGCTTATTAATTCTGAACAAACACTCCTCCCAAGACTCGTCTTTCTGGCGACTGTCTCTTCTCTTTACTTACAATGAATATTCTTTTTCGTACGTAATTGTCATTCATACTCTTGCAAGATGAAATTTTTCTAATAATTTATTTTTTATGCAGGCCAAGTAAAACGTCTACCTTGGTTGCTCATTTGTGAGTTTTTATTCAACCTATTATTTGATTGGCAAGTAGTCTAATTTTTATACTTTCTAGCAATTTACACTTACATTATATGTACTTGTAAATTATTAACTAAGTTAATTTGTAAAAAGGCTTTAAAGCTAAAATTCTCATAAAATAAAAAACATATTTAAATTTATTTACGTAAAATATTTATTAAATCTTGGTTATTTGTTTACGTTAAAGTATCTATTCCCCGTTTCAGTAGATTATATTGTTCCACTATACATGAAATTTTTAAACACGATATTCCAGTACTAGATATTTTGCATTTGGTACAAATTATTTTTACTTTTTAACTCAATAATTAAATTTTAATTTAGTAATATTACAGAATAACGCCAATTAATTGAAAGATAATGTCATTATAAACTTATCATAAAATGTTATATACTTAAAAGTCAAACTACAGAAGGGAATGTAAGCATTTGTCGTACAAGCTAGAGGTCTAAATGTAACCAGACTCTCTCTCTCTCTCTCTCTCTCTCCCTCTTTTTCTCCAACATAACCGCCTATTTACGACAAGGCTGTCGTACAACACGGCGCCACAACACCAATTCAATGTTCGTTTAAAAATCTTGTTTGTAAAACTTTTGTCTACCCTCACCCACCATTTTTTTTTATTTTATTTTGCATCATTTTGATTAAATTATTAACACTTAGGCCTATGTGGTTGAGTGGAGATGATTTCTTGATTAATGAACAAATCGATAATGATGAAACTAATTGTGACGCAAATAAAGTTTTATGTTTTTTGTCATTTGATCTTTATAACTTAAAACAGGTAGTTATTAAGGTGATACAGTTTTTCAGTTATTTTTGGTTTGCTTGTAATTTGTGAAAACACAATTTTTCTTGGCATCTGAGTGGTTATAGAGCTCGCCTACAAAACTGAAGCTTGCCAGATCGATCAAGAGAAATGTATGTAGCTTTTTAAAGGTTAAGAACTGTATAGACCTGCCATTGGTTATTGGGTCATTAATTAATGACACTATCCAAATAACCAGCTGGTGTTAGACAGTAACAAAGCTACACAAGTCATCTCACCTAGTCTACACTCATTATCATCCTTCATTCAATTCGCCTCACAATACGGCACGATAGCACTGAATAGATTCTACGTGTGCCTAGCCAGACATGGGGTGCACTTACACTGCCTTCCACATCAGTAAGAGTGCTTCAAAAAATCCCTTTGTATTGATATTATGAAATTTTTAAGATGAGAAATTTTTTTTAATATGACAGCAATACTTGTTCATTTAAAACTATATTCTTATAGAAAAGTCAAAGGACTTGATTGTGTATTCTAACCATACAAAGTTAAATCTTCAGTCATATAAGACCGTAAGTTTTACCCCCAAGTATAGCTGCATGTCGCTGGCCCGGTCATGTCAGAAAATGAACAAAATAACTATATCATGAAATAGTATATTATCGGTATATAATAGTATACTATATTACATAATTAGTATATGAAATGTTAGGGTAGACACAATTTTTCTAGGCCAGCGACATGTCAGCTCGGTCATGGAGCCAAATCAAAATCATAACCTTAAATAAATTAAACATACTCTGTTATTTCTTTAAGAACGTTTTAACTTAATGTCCTAGCAACTCGGAATTGTATACAGAATATACCGCAACAAGCATTTCATAACATATCACTCGGTTAAAAAAACAAAACAAACAAATTTACAAAAAAAAAATCTTTTCTGTTCATTTTCAATCGGGCAATCGGTCTTCACGTAGTTAGAAACTAACTTTATTAGGTATCTAACTAAAACTTGACACAACCAACTATACGCACCTTACCGTATGTTAAGATTACATTTCTACATTGTATGGATCCAAAACATTGGCCCTAAAAGTTAGTTTCAAATTTTTAATTTTGAACTAAAACTACGGAAAATGGAAAAGATTCATCTCTTTACAAAAACCTGATTTTTGCATGTCATTTAGCAAATTGGAATTGTGAAATTGCATAAAAATTTCATTATTGTGGACCCGATGTCTCTGTTTTCAGATAATTTTACTATTGTTTTTGACAGATAAATAAATTTTGTAACGTTTTATTGCTGTTATTAATTTATATTTATGTTATTAGTTTTATAAGACGTCTATTTTTTGTAGGGTACATTAAGATTTGAAAATTTAGAACTGTCGTCACTAAATAAAAAAATAAAAATAATAAAAAAAAGATAAAAAAACGAAATCTCAAAAGATTTTGTTTTATTGTCTTAACATACAATTTTATTGTGACAACTGCCGAGTCTGAATTCCATATCTAAAATAGTTTTTAAGACTCTATAGATAAATTAAATATAGGCTACATATAAGGCAGATATAAAACAGGTTACGTTGAACTAAATTATTCGCACATTTTTATTCCATTATTGTACTATTTTTCATATGGTTGGGCCTTGTATATATAGGGGCGCCTAATTCAGATCTCGCACGTTTAAAAAAATCCCCTACGACTGGCCCTGCAAAAAATGGTCTTACATCAACTGCGCGAAAAAATCCTTCGATTTGCATCAACTGCGCGAAAACCGAAAAGGGTCTCCCAAAAATGTGCATCAACTGCGCGAAGCCCGAGCAAGGTATACTTTAGTTGGCGGCGGAAGAAATCTCCTAGTTTACAGGTAATCACAACCTCCCGTATCACAAAGTGTGGTCAAACTCTTGGCTTTGGCACTATTATGCGTAAATATTAAAGTGATTTTCTTAACTCCACTCCCCATGTTATTTTATTGGTTATTTCAGTCCGTTACGGTGTCGGTTTTAAAGCGACAACATCACCCACGCTGCCTTGGATTTTTCGTGAATAGCCTATAATTTTTTGAAAGTGTGCGAACTGTACTTGTTGTAACTTGTTGTTAAAAATAGTGGAATGATTTTGGATGTGTATTTTTGACGGAGAAATTTATCAGCGAAAGAAACATTTAATAGTTAAGGCCGGATACATGTTCCAAAGAGTTTTAAAATCTTCAGAGTATGATAATATATCGTCCGTATGGGAACTAGATTTTAAATTCAAATACAAAAATTTATCCACCCGTAATGGCAATGAACATTGATACTCCGTTTCATCAGGTGAACAGATTTCCCATCAACAAATTTATCCATAGCCTCAATTATAACGCAGTTGGTATTGACAATCGGCCTACTAAGCTTTTCAACAGGAAATAAGTCAACAAAAAAAAAGTAATAAACATATTTTAGTTTTTCGTTGAATTTTAATATAATGTAAAATTATCTAATTGGCAAATATTAAAACCCTATGTTGTCTTATAGGATGATACTGAAATAGACCCACCACTTCGCGCAGTTAATGCACATCTCTGATCGTCCCTTGGAGCGTTTCGCGCAGTTGATGCATCCCTAGTTACCTGGCTCAGGTCAATTCGCGCAGTTGATGCACGCCCCAAAAAATCCGCAGTCTTTGTAAATGATTAATCACACAAACCAATTATTTCTATCTATTTTTGTTTTTAAAATAAAGATTTGTTTTCATACTTAATTTACACACTGTAGACTAATAATATTGTTATAATAATAATAATTTGTTAGAGTAATTAAGCATAATCTAAATAATTGTAATGTATGTTGTTCTTCTTTGGAAATAAATGATTTTGAATTTGAATATACTAATTCTTGATTTAATTTTGGTGTTCTCCTACATTACCGGGCTATCGCCTAAGTATTATCATAGTCACAGATTCACCGCCTGCAGCGCTCCGCCCCGATGGTTTCATTGTTAGCTACATTTTACCACATTCCGCTGTTGCCGGTTACTCCTTTGTCAGTAAAGTGCAACAATTCCTTTGTTAAACTCTGCCAATTGAATGTTCATAAAGCGGAGAAACGCTATATTCACCGTTAACCAATATTATCTGTCCCCTTTGTAATTGCTATACGATTCAGAGATCAAAACAAAAGAAAAAGGTAACATTGTTTATTGTTTGTCAAAAGAAGTATAACTCAGTAAATTATGAATTAAATGTTTCATTCGCTTTACGAATTAACTGTAATTGAGAAAAAAACTAACTTGAGAAAAAAATTCTATGAGTTTCATTTTGTAAAGTTAAATACTTGAAATTTCACCTTTACTTACTTTCTAGCGAATGTTTTTCTTTGTTTATTTATAAAATTAATAAGGATAATGCTTTGGAAACAGAATATATTACATTTTTCGATAACAATAGTAACTCGTGAACTAGTTTTCTTTTTGAGGCACAATAAATGTTATGCTTTAGGTGTAGAATCGGCCTTCGGCCGTCATTTGGGTTGCTATATATTAATAGGCAAGCATGTTTCTTTTCCTCCTTTTTTTCTCAGCTCGTGAGCATCGTAAGAGGAAATCGCACATACCGTCAGTAAGGTAGTTTCCTATAGATGAGCAGAATTACATTATAATTTCCATCGGCCTCCAGGCTACGCCCTATAGGCTTATACAAAGTTTCAATTATGGGAGATGGAAAATTGATTGAATCACTAGACAGAGGTATAAGTTATAAAACCTTTTAAATTTAATTGGCACAAGATGAGCTGAGATTTTTGTAGAATTTCGACCAGTGGGCGATCCCTAATTTCTATAAATCGATCTATAAAATATATCCCACGGTTGAAACTTTCAAGGGACTGGAAAGATGAAGAACCAGGATGGACATTCATTCTGTTGATTTTGTGAAACATAATACATTTATTTATATTTATATATTTTTAACATATATATACATATATATCTTTATATATATATATGTATATACTGTATATATATTATTTTAAAAGGCAATAAAGCTGTTAAACAAAAAATAAAAGGTTTTGTACAATTTCGACACGAATGGCCCAAAATTTGGTAAATGATAACTTATGAAATTAGTAACGAATAATTTGAAAAGATTAAAGCACATAAATAAGTTTGGAAAGTGCTGTTCTGGGAAATGTTGCTACTTAAAAACTTGAATCAACAAAATTTGTGTAGTTCTTATAATTTACATTTTCAAACCCCATAGTTTGTTTTTAATCATGCAGATATTTTAAAGTTGGCAAGTTTAATTTTGTATAGCTTCTTTTTTCAAATAGTAAATTATTTAATGAATATAATCACTTTGAAAGATTCAAAATTACTTATTTATAATGAAAATACCCTTGTGGTTCATGTGCAGCTTTAAGCTTTTATCTGTAAAATTCTACCTTGATCAGTTTACCTAATTAGGCAGTGGTTTCCGGGTGAACAGTTCCAGTCTGTTGGTATAGCTCGAGGTAGCCCCGGGGCTCTACAGAACATAAATAATGTATACAAACGGCGCATTAGTTTACTGTTTCGGGATCTAGTGAAAATGGCAAGAACCATTACTTTGATGTTAAGTACTATCGATACTTGTTATGAGACTAAACAATTGACTTTCAAAGGTTTTAATTTACATGCTGCAATTAAAATTGATATTTACACATGAAATTATGGTATCTATAAAATTGACATGTAATACAAAAACTGCCTATAATTTTGAAATCCAAAATGATAAATCCTAATTTAAAGTCAAAGAGGATAGTTTTTGGACAAAATATAAGTTTGGGAATCGTCAGTGTGACAGAGGGTACAAACATTCGTTCGGTTCCTAAGAAGGAAGGACGGGCCTCCAACAGTACTTCTAACACCGAATTAGTTTTCTAATCATTTTTTACTCTTAAAGAGTTATATTTTAAGGTTTTAATTAATGCTTCACGTAGGTTTTAGTTTAAGAAATACGCTTTCTTGCTTTACATGAAAGTTCAATGTGAAATAATAGAGAAATTTTAGTTCAACGTATCTACAGTAGGGGAGACCGGGGCTGAAAGTCACACGGGTTGGTTGTCACAAAGCTTATAACTTCTGCCACCAACTATCTTTTGCGCTAGTTTTGCGAGTGCTGTTTCTTCCTTTAGTATGGATATAATTTTTCTAGAGAGTGGGTGTATATCTGTACTTTCCAATGAATTTTGGCTTTTTTTCTGATTTTACTCCTGGCGAGTAAATTTTCTTAAGTCACTTTATTATTTTTTACCATTCTTATCTTATGAGTTATGAACAAAAATTCCATTTTATAACATTACGCATATTGTGAGGTATTAAATCTGATGTCTTGCCAAAACAACCGATTACCAGTTTTTGGTATACATCGATGTTTGTAAAAAAATGGCGGCATGGGGCAAGTTGTCACATAGAGTAAGGGGTTGGTTGTCACATGTTAATCAAATAGTTAATTTGCAGTTAAGTTTTACGTTTTCAAAACCACTTGAATTTAGAGTAGTTTGTTTTAAGTATCATTTTTTTACTAAACTATTGTTACTTTTGAATGTTTTGTTTGATTTTACCCATATCAATAATTTATACATATTCTTATGTTTATCCATAAGAAATACTAGGGACAACCAACCCCAGCCGTTGTGACAACATGCCCCGCCGTAGGGGCTGGTTGACACACTTGCACTGCTTTTTTTAAACATTTTTTATAAATATTTGTCGTATAGATTTTAATTTGAAAAAAATATATAATGTAAAGAAAAGTTTATTTCAAATGATAAATATATTTTTAATAAACTAAGATTACGAATAACTTTGTAAAAATTAACAATCTAAAAAGTGTGACAACCATCCCCGGTCTCCCCTAGTGGTGTTCCCCCTATCAATGTATCTTTTCGACTTCACACTAACTTATATATTCTTAAGTAAAAATTCACAAATACGTATCTTTTTATTTATTTGATTTTTATACTAAGGTGATACTACCATATATTGTTTATACATCATAAAAGTGTATTTCTTGAGAGAAAAAACGGAATTTATAGTGTAGAACCCGCGTTTGTGAATAACGAAAAAACCTTGCTAATGGAAAAATTTAAGTAGAAATTGCCCGCTCTCTGAGATTATTTTTAAACATTGCTTAATC
Source organism: Neoaliturus tenellus (assembly GCA_030545055.2). NCBI lineage: Eukaryota > Metazoa > Arthropoda > Insecta > Hemiptera > Cicadellidae > Neoaliturus > Neoaliturus tenellus. The sequence goes on along the minus strand of CM061531.1, from coordinate 339,211,057 downwards.
TTCACATACACATACTAATAAAACACTATAGTTATTGTCTATAAAAGCAAATGTTATTATGACAACGTTATTTTTCAACAACTAAACGATGGTGTAAATGGATATTTAATTGTGTTTAAAGTTTGCTGATAGTAGATCGGGTTTCTTTATAAAGATCTATACTAAACTTTATCATTTACAGAAGGATCAGCGTCTGGTCTTGAAATGTTCTGTCTTTCTATAGATAAAAATATGTATATAAATCTTTGTAAGCTCTGAATAGATCTCAAAGGGGATCCGTCACTTATTCGAAAAATGCAAGGTATTGCTTATAATAAGGGCGATTTGTAAATAGACAAATGAGTGAAAAGGAGCTCAGCAGGAAAAATTATTGTATTTAAAGAGGGATCCCAACGGGAACTGTGGAATATCCGACATAAACATTTTTACCGATAACATAAAAAAAACCAAGACATCAAAGAGGCTTCCGATGGGATTAACAATGATGTATTTTCCTAAGCTCGTTTATTTTTTTCTGTTCAAACATTTTAAATATAAAGATATGTTTGACCAAGAAGGTTATTTTGAAATGAAACATCATATAAAGCAACGGAAGAGAACAAAGAAAATGGAAAAGAAAGAGATAGGCCTGAGCCTACAGGGATCCGTCAAGGATATGATAAATCATTGCTTAACTCACTCAACTTTCCGGCCTCCAACTTGAGCAAATTCTGACATGGTTGCGAGTATTATTGTCGTTCAGTCTTATCAAATGAAAGAGAAATTATAAATTTTGAACTATTATCCTGAAGATGCATAAAATAGTTTTTTTCATTAAAATTTGTAATTGTTTATTGACATGTTTATTATGTTAATCTTTGATAATGTTAATTTTGGTTAGTTTGATAGTTTTAGTTGTTTGTTTTAGACCAATCCGTATATAAAAACAAATTTAATAATATAACAATACGTCTACACAAATTTATAGGGTGAGTCTCTACTGACTACATTAATTTTAACTGTTGATTCTACTTATCAAAAGGAACAAAAAAAATTATATAACCCCATATCGGACTTAAACAGTTTAGCTGCAATGGCGTATTTTGTGATTTTTTTAAATTTACACAACTTGTTTCTATTAGTTTGGTCGTAAAACCCAAAATAATGTAGTATTTAGTACATAGGGTATACCATTTGAAATACCATTTGAAACGGCGTTAAATTCCCTATAAATTAAACATAGTACCTAAATAATAACACCTTATACGACGTTTTTTAAATAGCTTGAAGTTAAAAAACATTTTTATATTTTTTTTGTCTAAACTTTAAGGCTTAATTAAACCAGTAAAATCGTTTGTATTTTTATGTTTAGTTACTTAAAAAAACTTTCTTATTTATTCATCTTTAAAATGATGTATAAATATTAAGGGGTCATATGTGGAAAAAAGTAAGAAATCCCAAAAAATGTTGTCAAGGTACAGTATTAGGAATTTATCGTACTGGTTCTCACCAATACGAATTACAGTATCCGTATGTTTTTACCAGCTTAATCTTTTGACCAAATCAGCTGATTGGAAACCAAAATAGTTATAATCAGCTGTTATTATTATTATTTTAGATTTTTTTTACAAATATTTATTTCTGGTTCAATTTCAACATTATACACAGAATGAATAACTAAACAATTTTACATAACGTGGTATTATTTTAGAAAAATAAATACAACATTTTTTAAGGATTTCTTTTTATTACATAGTTTATTAATTCAGAAAACAGGAAAAATAACTAGTAATATTATTATTTCAAATGGGTTGTTTTTATTAAATATATTAGAAACTGGACTAAATCTTTAGTTAGAGTTAGACGAAAAACTTACATGATATACTGATCTGAGCTGGTTTCATAATTTAAGAAGATTTTCATAATGTCCACCGTTTACTCTGATACACATGCGAAGTCTTTTTCTGAATTCATTCACAGTCGCCTTCAAGTTTAGTTCATCCCGTAGGAGTTTAGAGGCGGTCAAATCCTATTCCTTAACTCATCTACATTTCGAACTGGTGTGCGATAAATATTTTGCTTCAGATGACCCCAAACATAGTAGTCGAGGGGTGTGAGGTCTGGAGACCGTGGGGGCCAAGGAATTGTCCCTCCTCTTCCAATCCATATGTCAAAAGTATCACTGATGTGCTGGTGGACCTCGACGTTGAAGTGTGGGGGTGCGTCATCAGCTTGCGGAAGACAATGCGCTTATGCAAATCCAACGGCAAGTCTTGAAGAATCACCGTAAGGTTTCATTTAGAAATTCAAGTATTGAGCACCTTTTAATCAACATTGGTAGGTCCAGGTAAGGTCCTATGAGCCGGCTTCCAATGAGTCCCATCCAAACGTTTACTTGAACCGTACTTGATTGGAAGATTCATATACCAGGTGAGGATTTTCTGCAGCATAGCAATGTTCGTTGTGTGTGTTAAAAACACCATCATTGATGATTCACAGTTGATTCATCTGTCCATAAAATGGTTTTAAGGAAATCGCGACGATCACACTGACGAATCAAGCGGCAAAACTGAAGGACACTCGTATAAAATGATAAGGGTGCAGTTTTTCTTTACGTATAAGTATACTTACATATGATTGGGAAACCCCAAACTCACGAGAAACTGCTCTTGTACTTGTTCGTGGGTCTCTTACAAAGCGATTAATAACAGCTTCTTCAACCCCTACTTCTTGAATAACATTCCCAACCAAACGATTATTGGAAGGAAACAATAATCGTTTATTAGAAACAATCCATTTGAAATAATAAAATTTACTAGTTATTTTTTCCTGTTTGCTGTATCAATAAAACTATGTAAATAAAAACAAATCATGAAAATTTGTATTTATTTTTATAAAATAATATCACGTTATGTCAAATTGTTTAGTTATTCATTCTTTGTATAATGTTGAAATTGAACCAGAAATAAATATTTGTAAAATAAAAACTAAAATAATAATAATAATAAAAACAGCTGATTATAACTATTTTGGTTTCCAATCAGCTGATTTGGTCAAAAGATTAAGCTTATAAAAACAGATACTGTATTTTTATTGATGAGAACCAGTACGATAAATTCCTAATACTGTACCTTGACAACATTTTTAGGAATTTCTTAATTTTTCCCACAAATGACCAGTAGAAGGGAATAGCCGGTCCTGGCGCAGGTCAAGGTCAGCGGTTGTAAGTGGCAGGTGTGTGTTGTTGATTTGGGGGTTTTTTGGGGGGTTTGGGGAGGGGTTGGTAAGTGTGTCAAGGTCATTCGGAGGGGGTTTTAAAAAAGGTGGGGAGTCTGGGGATGAGTGGGGCTCCGGGAAATAAATTCATTCATTCATCAAAGCCTACCAGTGATCGTAGGATGGCTTCTACATCGTTTGCAGCCGTACTGTTGATTTCATTGCTCTGCACGGGTCGGGAGTCGGTGGTGGTAGTGTATGTAGGCGAATTTTGTGTGGGAACACCACCATTGTTATCGTTAGTAGTGGATGTCACTATTGGAGATTGTATGGGTGCACCCTGCCGTGTGTCCATAACTTGAAGAAATAAGAGCTGCTAGATGGTTATATTGTGAGTTGATAGAGTAGAATGAGAGATGTGTGTGATGAAGAACGGTTATATAAACCCGGTAATATAGTGAATAAGAATAATTGGATAACATCATCAATAGGTGTGACAAGATTGTAATGTTGATATTTCAGCATATCAGTTAAGACTGTTTGCAAAATAGTGTCAGTAGAATAACTGTTGCGAAGGTTGGATCTTGTAAAATACAAGGGGTGAAAGCTGAACTGTTTCTTAAGTTTAGCAAATGTATTACGAGGTCTTGAAACTGTGTAGTTAGACTGTTTTTGTAAAATATGTTTGGTGCGTAAAAGTTTCAGCTGTAAAGTGTGGGAAGCCATTGTAATAGTGGTGACTAAATGTGCACTGCGTAAAAAAAAAACCAACTGATAAATGGTTAGTGTCTGTAAATGTGTTTGAATATATAGAGAGTGATTAGCATATTAACCGCGAACACATGTTTTAGAGTAAGAAATGTAAGTTAGAAAATTGTTAGAAAAGTAAAGACCGAAGTTTACCCTACGGAACCCGGCGAATAAATGAGACGCTCGCGGTACCGACCCCGTATTTAAGCAATTTGTGAGTCACGAACAACCCCTCCTCTACCCTCCCCCCTCAGCCGATGGGATAAAAAGGGTGGGATTGCGGTCACCCCGGTTATTTGTTCGGTAGAGTTGCGATAGTTTGTATTAATGGGAGAGGGAAACACTTTAAAACTATTTTGTTAAAAATATTAAGATAACATCTAGTTGAAAAAAAGGAATTTGTTACTCTGTATGAATTGGCTATGAGCTGCACAAGTGCAAACAACAATCTGTTAATAAGTTGATGAGGTAAGAGCTAGTATTTGTACAAACATTATAGTTCAGCAATAATTATATGTGTTATTAATGTGAAAAATGGTAAGTTAACACCATGGATAAGACTAATAGTAATGTAATACTATAAATGTTTAAAAGGATTAAATATAATTAAGAGTTTAATAAAAAAAGCAGATGTGAATATGAATAATTAGCAGCAGGTGAATATAAATATTAAATAATAACAAAAAATAATATTGATGTGACGTTAATTTATGCAGTAATAAAAAAATTGGTAATGGGAGAGTAATATGTGTTTATAGTAAATAAAAAAGAAATAGTTGAAAACTAAGTTATGCATGGGGTGTTAAAAACAAGTAGACCTAATTGGAGTATATTATTAGACGGTAGCGACTTACCAAGGTGTTGTGTCAGCTGTGGGTCCCGCGAGTGAAAAGAGGCGCAGCTGCTCGTGTAACGGTATTTATAACAGCAGTGGTAATTATTATGAAGTGACCCCCCCCCTCCCTTTCACTTTTACTTTATGTTGAAATGGTAATAGTAGTTAAGCTTGTGTAATACTAATTTGGTGTTACCAAACGGTAACTATTGTGGTTAAGATAATACAACATATACTTAAGATAAATTAAACTGATAGAGTACGGTAATTTAGGTCTGCTGTTGGCAATAGATAATAATCATAGTTGAGCGGCGAAAGGGAACACATAATTTCCTACTGTTATTAAATTAATAGCAGTGAACAACTATGGTGTAATGCTATAAGAAAATTGTGGTTCGATTAGGTGGAGATTATAATTAAATGTTGGCCAACATTATTGAAAGCCGCAACACAACACTTAATTATTGATGACCTACTCGTAATAATCGCCGCTACGTGTATAAAACAGTGTTGCTTGGAAATTTCCTATTGAAGTTGTACTTCGAACGTTGTAAGCCCCTCAAACCCCTACGAGTTCCCCCCACCATCTTGAAAGTTTACGAATATTCTGTCGAGAATTTTAGATCAGTTCGTACCGAAACTCCGGACGCGAAGCTTCGGGACGAACTCAAAGGGTAACTTAAATATATAGGCGGCCGATATATATTTGAGTTATTCTTGCTGTTAGGGTTCTAATATTAATATTTGTTGTGTGTGACTGTGTGTGTATAAAATGTTATTTATTTTTTAGTTTTAAGTTGTGTTATTTTTAAGTTTTAATTTGCGCATTGCGATGTTAGTATTAAGGTGTGTTATATTATTGCTAATGTTTAAAAATGTGTTTATGCATTTAATGTTGAGTGTTGATGTAATTATTGTGTATTTGTGTGTGCGTGTGTGTGTGTGTGTACTAATAACCTTTCACAGCTAGCTGTTAGGAGGGTAGATTAAATTTAAATTTAAATTATAGAAGTTCTGTTGAACTTCATTAAATATGGGTGGGACATGCGTGTTGTGCCATAGGCAGCGCATATTTTATTTTTTTTTTAATTTTTAATTTTTTGTTAGGAAATAATTTTATTTGGGTGGGTTTAGATTAGGGTGGGAGGTTAGAGTTGCGTTTTGCATTAACTGTTCCAGACTCCTATTGTACAATTGGAATGGTCAGGTCCAGTGCCCAGGCCCGAGGCCGACCGCCCGTATCACAGCCCACCAAACTGGATCGCCACGTGCGTGCGGGCAAAAAATTGGGATCCCTTGCAAGACGTAACTATAGGGTTGGGATTGGGAGTGTTTGACGAATACAGAGTGGTGGAGACGGCCGTGGCCGCCTCCATCACTTTGGATCATTATTATTTTTTGGTGACCTTGACCTAAATTAAAGTAATTAACCCCCCCCCCCCTTAAAATTACAATTAGCCCCCCCCCCCCCCCCCACCCGAGGTCACTTTCACTCAGCATCCCTATATAAGCGGGGCTAGCTAACATGTCTGTTTATTCTGATTCAGCCGCTAACGCTGCCACTTCAGAACCATGTCTCTATCAACAACTTCTGCTACTACTATCACTACGCCTGCTGCTCCTGCTGCCACTTCTGTGCCTGCTCCTACTATGAACACACCAGCTGCTAACAAGAACCGGCAAAGAGACTGAAGTTGAAGAACGTCCCGGAGTCGATGCTGCGGCAGATGGATACACCACCATCTACATCTGCTACAACTGCTCCGGGAAATATTCTTCTCCAAGCCATGGCGGTTCTTGGAAGTATTTTTTCTCCACCTCCATCACCAACACACCCTACGGCAACTCCACCACTACAACCCCAACCTACACCTACAACGTCACCACAGATGGAGCTTCCTGTTCGTTCTGATACTCCTTCAATTCTAGAATCTATTCATAATTTCACTCATTACCACCACTAATAACACAATTCCTGAACCAAAGTCTATTAATCCTATCATTCCTAGTTCTAAGTTAAAAAGTCTTTTTTTAAAATTGCTCCTTCAGAGCGTTTTCAATTATTAAAAGCAGAGCGTCGCAGGGCATTTAAAAATCCTCGTAAATGCACTGAGAAGCTGCTTAGGGGTTCTAAAAAAGGATCGGTCTGTGGTAGGAAATGTGTTTTTAATGAAAAGTATTGCCGTGTACATCTTGTAAAACATATTTCTGTGCCACAACCGACTGTGATTTCCAGCAAGTCCTACCCGCTACTAAGTTGAAGAGATTGCGAGAAGGTTTAAGGTACTTTTTTGTAAGTAGAACAGAAAAGAGCAATAGAATTATAATAGGGTGTAACGGCTACAAATGGGTAATTAAGCTCTCTGTACCTATGAGAAACCAAAAAGCGATCAAAACACTTGATGCGAAAGACTATCTCTACAAGGTGCGGATGGTTGGACTCGCTGGGGTCGTAGTAAAGAGTGATAAGAATTAGCTTTTCCAAATTTTGTTAGAAAAATAATGGGAGAGAAACCAGCGCTATATAACAGTGCGCTGCGTTTCTCTCCCATTATTTTTTGGTCACTCTAAGTCCCATGACCTACTTTCACATGACCTTGAACTTTACCCCCCCCCAAAGATAAAATTAACCCCCCCTCCCCCTCACCCTTCCCTTTCCCCTTCCTCAACTTTCTCTTGCCTTATATAAGTAGCCGCTATGCAACTGGGTATGGGATATTGGCCGCTAACCTGGTGTACAGTGAACATGGCTCCGCTGGATGGTTCAAACTTTTACAACAGGCGATTTGAGCTAAAGAAAATGGAAGAAGTGGAGGAAGATGAATCTGAGCTAGAGGAAATGGAAGAAGTTGAGGAAGATGAATCTGAGCAAGAGGAAATGGAAGAAGTTGAGGAAGATGAACAATTGATATTTGAATATTTGCGTTGTGTAACTTTGGACCTGGAAGAAAGTCTTGACCCATACATGTGGGAAGCATTGGGACTGGTTGCAGTTGGGCAGAACAATAGTAATTATATCACCAGTGTTGTTTCTTGGTAGCCCAATTTTGTATGTGACTGCAGACAACGCGAATACATTTGGCAATGGGCGGAGTTGTTTGAGGATTTTAGGGGAAATGAGGAGTACAATAATTGGTTTAATATTTGTTTAAGATAAGCAGGGTTTTTTAAACCCAAAAAGGCTCTTTCAGAGCCACCTAATACACCAATTAAGCATATGAGTTTTTTTAACTCATGTGTGAGAGTTAATAGTTACTGGTTACTACATAAGTTAAAGTTTGTTGACCTTGACCTGAACTTGAACCCCCCCCCAAATTGCAATAAGCCCCCCCCCTTCCTCCTGTTTTCCATTAGTTGCATTATAAAAGCCTGCAGCTCACATATTTGCTTAGAATTTAACCAGTTGCTATATAGTGAACATGTCCAAAAGATTGGATTCATTCTTTGCTAAACATACAGAACTTTGGCCACTATTATATGGACTACATAGAAAGATTGAAGAAACAATTTTGAAAGATATGGGTGTAGGGGTAAAAGTGCTTGTATATCGTCGAGGTGATTACAAATTATTGTGTTCATGTACAGTTAGAATTGAAAATTTAAATAATTTATTTCCTTGGATGGTGCAATACGTAATTTTGTAGAAGAAATGGAGTATGAGTTGCAAGTAGCCGCAATGTATTACAAGCTTGATAAAGAAGAGTAATCATACTATGTTACAAATCTTTAACTATATGAAATATAGTGGGGGAAAATAGAATATATAAGACAGCAACTTCATACTCAGTATCACTTTGTCATAAGATATTACTTTGGTGTGAAGAGAAAAGGTTAATAATGGTTTTTAAGGATACACCTTTTTTAAATTATTTTGAAGTAAAAAATCAGTTTAATATAAATGAAAATATAACTTGGATAGAAGAGACAAATGAAGGTTCGGAAGAAGAATTGAATAATAGTCTGGATGATTCTATATTGAAGAAGAAATTTCGTCCTTTGAACAAGAAATATTTGAAGAGCTAATAAATGATAGTGATGAAGAAATTGTTAAAGAAGCAATTGAAACATTCATTTTAGATTCGTCAACTGATGCATTGATATCCCCTATACAATCTTCAGACTCTGAATCGGACTAATGATATGTTGGTGTTTTTCTTACTGAACCCCCCCCCCCTTCTCCCCTTCCTTCCCCTCCCCTCCCCTTTCTTTCCCCTTCCCCATATTTGCTATAAAAGCAAGAGTTGATCAGGTTTTTTATTCATTATATGCTGTGTTGTTAGTAAAGCATACACTTTATTAAACTATGTCTCCAAGAGCTACTACCTTTATATACATTACTGAAATTATTACACATCGTCAGATACAAGAACAAGAAGAACTAGAACAAGAGATGAATGTTACATTTGGAGAGTTAATAGAAGAAATAGTAGAAGAATTTATAAATTTAAACCAAGAAACAACTAATGAAACTGGAATATATCAATGATGCATCAACCGGAAGAGTTAACCGAATCTGAAGAAGAAGAATCTGAATAAAATGGTGGGGGGTTAGGTTATTTAAGCAGGAAAGAAAACAGTTTAAAAATCATTTCATAATGGAGGACCGAGAAGCAATGTTTAAAGCTTTTTGTAAGGAAGAACCCTGGGTTCCACCAGTAAATTCCTTTACATATTATTTCCCACTTTTAGACATGGAGGATTGTAAAAAAATTCCAGACATTGGTTTTAAATTTCAAAAACAAGGAATGTTAATTGGTGTCACTGAAAAATATCACAATGAATATTCGGAAAGATTGGCGTTTAACTTTATGATGGACAATATGAATATTAAACCCAGTGAGTATCCATATTTTCTTTATAAATTTTTAGTTGAAAATGGTGCCAGTGTAACTATTGAAATATGTATTCAACATTTTTGGCCTACTCGGGATAGTGGTGGGGGAAAGTAGATAAATGTGTTGTTGAACTGGATAGTCTCTCACTCTTCTAAAATCATTCACCAACAATGTATCGTCCAATTTTGTCTGATTTGACTGCCTCTCATGAAGAAGCCGAAGCTAGAAGGAAGAAAAGCAAACAAGCAAGACAAATTCAGTCTAATATTAATATAGAGTATTATAGGCTACAAATCCAAATCCCAGGCATGCATCTTGGAGAAAACAGAGTAAAGACCGTACATGCGGCTGGTAGTATATAAGTATTTGAAATTATTATTGGAAGATAGAGAGTCTAAAATTACAAAATTAGAAGATGAAATGAAGAAATTGAAAAATGAACTATTGCTCTTGAAAAATGGAAATAATGAAGTTGTAGTTGAAGAGGGTGCAGAAGAAGTAAATGAAATATTGGGAATTTGAAGAAAGAAGTTTAAATATCTGTATAAACTTATAAAAAAGAAAAATAATAAAAAAATTAATAAAATAAAAAAAAATATTAAAAAAAAATTAGATTTAGAATAGAGAGCGGGGAATAGATCACTTTGTGGCAATGGAATAACATGTCACTTAGTGCTCTATTCCCCGTTCTCGCATTAATATAATTTGACCTTGACATATATAAAATATGGTGGGGATAAAGTATTTAAGACGGATGTAACATGTGTAAACACTTCAGTTGAAATATTAATCTCTTTTATAAAACATGGTGGATACTCTATTTGAACTTTGCTTGAGGAAAATTATTTGTGATGGTTTTTTATTTAACCATATAATAAGATCAGGAGAATGTGTTATTCCAAACAGCATTAGAGAAGCTATTCATGAATACCGAAGACAAAATTATGGGTTTGGCATTATTGTTGCTTATAAATTTGCAGATGGGACGACTCTTTGTCAAGATTGTGCACGAGCAGCTATAGATGATTGGGATGAATTTGATCTTGAAGGAGGATATGTAGACCATCGTGTTAAGGCACCACTAATAAGGTTTGAAATCATGAATGAAAAATGTACAATCTGTGCACAACTGTTATTTAGATTTATTAGATGTAGATCATATTAAAAAAAAAAAAAAAAAACTGTTTAATGTAACACTATGGTGGGGAAATTTATTGAATGGTGGGGGAAAATAGAAGTGGGGGGTATTGGTTATATATGTTGCTCGATGTTCACCAATTTCTTTAGTCTTGTAATATTGTTTGAAAAAGTAACTTGTAATTTAGTAAAAAAAAAAATTAATTTTGAACTAGAAGTGACAAGCTTTAAAATAGTTGAAGAGGAGTGGACAACAGTTTCAAATTTTATTCATTCAAAACAAGATAATGGAACTCTAATGAAGGTATTTTGTTACATTTTAGAGGAAGGGGATGAAGACATAGTAAGAGACTATTTAAGAAATAGAGATATGTCAACTTCCAGCTCGGACTTTGTTAAATTTTTAAAAGACAACAATGTTAACGCGGAATTAGAAGTTTGGTTTTATGTTTAAAGAACTTGGTAGAGGGAGAATAAAAATGGTGGGGGAATTGTGTATAAAACAAGGTTTATACGCAGCAGGAGTTATTCGCTTACTACCATTTAAAAGAAGAACATCATAGAAAAAAAAAATGGCTGAATCTCGGGACTATTCAACTCCTTCAACAAGTGAAAGAAAACCGTTAAATTTGTCAAAGAAGATTGTAAATTTGTCAAGAAAAGGTAAACCTATAACACATCCGGAATTGAGCATTTTAGCTAAGGAACGTCATATAAAAGAGAAAAAACGTCATATAAAAGAGAAAACTGAATTGTATCAAATGCAGCTTTTAGTACCTTCATTGGACGTAGGCTGTACAAGAGCACATACATTGAGGACTGCAAACAAGTACATAATAGAACTGTTGGGTAAAATTGAAGTATTGGAAAATAAACTAAAGGAGTTGCAAAATCTAAATGTATGGAATCCGGCAAATGAACTCCCTGTTCTGCAGATGGAGCCAAACGATCTTCCTGCTACTTATGCATGGAACGCATTTAATGATATTGATAGAGACTCTCCTGTGAAGTACCAACCTCCTGCTTTGTAAAAAATGATGGGTAAAAAAAAATACAAAAAAATAATAAAATATAAAAGGAAAAAAAAATAGTTGTAGAATAGAGAGCGGGGAATAGATCACTCTGTGGCAATGGAATAACATGTCACTTAGTGCTCTATTCCCCGTTCTCGCATTAATTATGTTTGACCTTGACCTAAATAAACATGGTGGGGGAAGGTAATTGAGTGGGGGAAACTAGATAAAAGAAGTCCAACGCTCGGTTGGAGTCATTCTTATCCTAAACAGGCGTTTACTAACATAACATAAGAAAAGACAACATGAATAGTGAAAACATCATTTTGGATCTTTCATTAAGTGAAAAGAATAAAAAACAATATGCGGACTCTCGAAAAATGAAGATGAAAGAAATGGCAAAGGCAAGAGAAACAAGAATAAAACTAAAATATTATAAACTACAGAGGCTAATACCAGGAGTGAAATTGGGAGAAGTAAGAACCAGAACAATCGACATGGCTGCTGACTACATCAACCAACTTCTTATAGAGTTGACTATAAAAAATGAAAGAATACGTCAATTGGAATATGAACGTAAACAATTGTTTCACCAAGAAAAAGAAGAACCTATGAACTGTGTGATTAAAGACAATCAATAAAGAAAAGTTAAACAAAGGAAACTGCAAAATTACTAAAAATATTGAATATAAATTGGTTATTAATTGGACTTGCATTAGAGAGTGGGGAATAGATCACTTTGTGGTAATGGACTAACATACCACTTAGTGCTCTATTCCCCATTCTCGCTTTAAGTGTTGTTGACCTTGACCTAATAAAATAATTTATATAAAAGCAGCTACGAGAAAGAAGCTCTTTCATTTAATCGACATGGCTCCTGTGGATACCACCGACTATCCAAGTAAACCTATTGCAGAAATATTGTGTAAAATTCTACAAGAGGAGTTTGATGTGGAAGATGTGGATAATGACAGTTCAGAAACAGATAGTGTTAACAGTATGGAAGAAGAATTAATAAATGAAGGGAGTGAAGATGTAGAAATGGAGTTAACAGAGAATGAATACACACCATCATTGGAATTTGAAAATATTCATAATGAAACTCCAACATCCAGTCACGATCCAGATTTGGAATCAATACGTGGAAGATTAATTTTTTGTGCAAGACAATTATTTCCATATGAAGAAGAAGAAGATGAAGAAGAAGAAGATTAAAAATAGTGGTGGGGGTAAAAAGTGGTGGGGTAATACAGCATAAAAAGGAGGTATGAAAAAGATGCATTTCATTTATATGCCGAATTTCATAGGATAAACATCACTAAAATGCATCGTTGTGATATATGTTTAGAAACTTATGAAGATGAAATATTGCTAGACATTCATAAGGAGTTATATCATAATATAAATGAAAATTTAACACAAAATGAAAATAAAAATGCATCTGCAGAAGAAGAAGAAACAGCGGGACCATCTAATGCACTACCTAATTTAAGTATTCATGCATTGCCTGGAAGAGTAGTAACACATCACAAAATCCAAAATGAAAATTTAGAATTAGACAAATTTCTTGCCGAAGCAAAAACCATTGTAGTTAAACTTTTAAAAGAAGAATTAAAACGATTAAATTTTATTAAATTCGGCTTGTTATTGGATGCTATGTTTATAAACGTTGAAGAAGAATTGTCACCAAGAGGATTTATAACTAAAAACAGAACCATCATGAGTAGTTCAGATATTAATTCAATAGTAGAAGAATGTTTTGATGAGATCATCAATAAAATCCAAGAACATGAAGGACGAGGATCAGGTTGGAGTTTAGTTAGTGTAGTAAGTATGGATATTAGAGTTCACAAGCATGGGTATGGGGTAATGGGGAGCAGTTATATAGCTCTTCCAAAAAGGATTCAAGATACAAAATCATGTGTGAATGTTCAAAATCATGATACGGAATGTTTCCGGTATGCAATGACATCAAAATTCATATCACGCGATGCACAAAGACCCAGCGAAGAATATGAGAACTATAGATACAGATATAACTTTCAAGGTGTGTCTTATCCGGTAGCCTTGAAGGATATTTCTAAATTTGAAAAACAAAACCCTGGAATATCTGTAAATGTATTTGGTTTGGACAGCTCTAACAAGGTGTATCCTTTGAAAGTGGTAAAAAACGAACTTGCAGACCATACGGATTTGTTATTAATTACAAAGGATGATGTATCACACTATGTATAGATAAAATCATTTGAAAAACTTGTCAATTAACAATTATCAAGAAGTGAACATAAAAAAATAATTTGTAAAAGATGTTTTTGTTTTAAAGAACCTAGAAATGGAGAACAAAATTGGTTACTGGAGCACAAACAACTGTGTAATGAAAATTTTGAAGCTAAGATTATTCTACCACCATTAAATAAATCATATTTACAGTTTGAAAAAGTTTTCCATCAGTATCGCATTCCTATAGTAATATATGCCGATTTTGAATCAACACTTGTTCCAATTGAAGATGAAAACATTGAAGCAAGGAAGAGTATAAAATATCAAATGCACAAGCCTAACAGTTTTTGTTTATTGGTTAAATCCACATTGGTTGAAGAACATTTGAATCCATATGGATTGTCATCAAAACCCGTGGTGTATCGTGGTGAAGATGTTGCCAGAACATTTTTAAATCATCTATATGAAATAGCTGGCCATGTTGAAAATTTGTATAATAATATAGTACCAATGATACCAATGGAGGAAGAAGAGGAAATTCAACATGAAAATGCTACCCACTGTTTTCTATGTAAAAATGAATTTACTTTAAATAACTATAAAGTTAAAGATCACGATCATCTTACAGGATATTATAGGGGTGCAGCATGCAATGCATGCAACATAAACTATAAGATTACCAGAAAAATTCCTGTAATATTGCATAACCTTAGCGGTTATGATGGTCATTTTATAATACCAGAATTGGGGAGAGATGATGGTGCAATTGATGTTCTTGCAGAAACAACTGAAAAGTTTATAACCTTTAGTAAAAAAATTGGAAATATGAAGTTGCAATTTGTAGATTCGTACCGGTTTATGCCGTGCAGCTTATCAAAACTTTCTGAAAATCTTAGAAAAGAAGATTTAATAGAAACAAAGAAAATTGTAAACAATGATAAATTAGATTTAGTTCTTCGTAAATGCGTTTTTCCTTATGATTACATTGACAATTTGGAAAAATTTGAAGAAACGTCACTTCCACCTAAAGAAGCTTTTAAGAATAAATTACATGAAGAGGACATCAGTGAAGAGGATTATCAACACGCTTGTAGAGTATGGAATGAATTAGAAATAAGAACCTTAGGTGAATATTCAGATTTTTATGTTAAATTAGATGTGACTTTACTCTGCGACATAATGGAAGAATTTAGAAACACCTGTTTTACAGCATATGGATTAGACCCACTTCATTCGTACACAGCTCCCGGATTGGCATGGCAGGCTATGTTAAAAGAAACAAAATGCAAACTTCAACTATTAACTGACATAGACATGGTGTTGATGATTGAATCCGGTATTCGAGGAGGATTAACCCAAAGTGTAACTAGATATGTAAAAGCAAACAATAAATATTTTCCAAATTACGACGCATCACAACCTAGCACATTTATAGGTTATTTTGATGCAAATAATCTTTACGGATGGGCCATGTCAAACCCTCTTCCATATGACAATTTTAAATGTTTTGATCCAAATTCAATCAATAACATCGCTGATATCCCTAAATATGGGGATATTGGCTACATTTTTGACTTTGATTTTGAATACCCAGAACATCTCCACGACCATCATTATGATCTACCACTATTAGCAAAAACAGAAATATCTCCCACTGGTAGATGGCCAAAATTGATGATGACACTTAACAATAAGACTAGGTATGTAGCTCATTATTGGACAGTACAGCAAGCGCTAGAGATGGGATTAAAAATTACGAAAATTAATAAAGTACTGCAATTTTCACAATCCTGTTGGTTAAAATCTTATATAGATAACAACACAAGAAGAAGAACTGCAGCAACATCCAATTTTCAAAAAGATTTCTTTAAATTAATGAACAATGCGATATTCGGTAAAACATTAGAAAACAAAAGAAATCACAAAGACTTAAGATTGGTTGTTGATCCAACAAAATTACAGAAATTGGTGCAAAAACCAAACTTTGCATCTTCTATAATTATTAATGAAAACCTTGTAGCCGTTTCTATGAATAAAATTTCAATTAAGATGGATCGACCCATATATGTTGGAATGTCCATTTTAGACATATCAAAAACTCACATGTATGATTTTCATTATAATAAAATGGTGAAATTTTATGGTAGAGATAATATTGGAATAGCATACATGGATACCGATGCATTCATCTATTGGATTATAACCAATGATATGTATAAAGATTTACGCACATTTGTTTATAAAAATGACTTTGATTTTTCTGACTACCCACAACATCACCCCAATTACGACAATGGAATAAACAAGAAGGTTTTAGGAAAATTCAAAGATGAAACAAATGGTGCACCTATGGAAGAAATTGTGGCATTAATGTCCAAACTGTACTCTTTTCAATTGTACATTAGTGAAAAAGAAGAACATCAAGTTGTAAAGAAGGCAAAAGGTATAAAAACATCATATTTAAAGAAGAATGTACAGTTTGAACATTTTAAAAGATGTTTATTTGAAAGCATGGAAACAACTGCAACTTTTAATACAATAAGAAGCTTTAATCATCAAGTCTACAGTGTCAAGCAAACTAAGTGGGGACTCAGCTACAAGGATGACAAGAGACATATCCGGGAAAACAATATACACACTCTACCTTTTGGACATTATTCTTTAACTCCTATCGACCAATAAAACCTATTCTTCGTCCTTTCACCTGTTTCCTTTTCCTTTCCGTAAAAAAGAGGGAGCATGGCAAGTTCAATGCCATGTTCCCTCTTTTTTACACAAATATAATATGGCCTTGACCCATATTTGTTAATAATATAAAAGGTGATAAGCCATTTTGAGGATTAGTATTTTCTCAAGCGGTGTACAAACAACATCTGAAGATGGAAGGATTAAAGGATAAAATTGTAAACGAACTTCATAAGCCGGCAAGAAGAAAGTTTCCAAGAAGAAATACAATTATTAAAGGAAGGAACGATCTTTACCAAGCCGATCTCATTGAGATGATACCGCATAGTAAATTGAATAAGGGATTTAAATATATATTGGCAATTATAGATTGTTTTAGTAAGCTTGCTGACGCTATACCACTCAAGGATAAGACTGGGAAAAGTGTAACAAAAGCTATGGAAGCAGCTATAAAGAAAAATAAATTTGTCATAAAACATTTACAAACTGATGATGGAAAAGAATATTTTAACAAAGAATTTACAGCATTAATGAAAAAATATAACATAAAT
This sequence comes from Neoaliturus tenellus, assembly GCA_030545055.2. NCBI lineage: Eukaryota > Metazoa > Arthropoda > Insecta > Hemiptera > Cicadellidae > Neoaliturus > Neoaliturus tenellus. Next base: position 339,193,836 of record CM061531.1, on the reverse strand, counting down.
CATTATTCTACAAATTCGGAAGTTAAAGCTTCCATAATTGAACGATTCAACAGAACATTAAAAGGAGCAATGTATAAAACATTTTCTAAACGAGGATCGTACGTGTGGTACGATATATTACCGAAGCTTATAAAAGAATACAATAACAAGTTTCATCGCACTATTGGTATGAAACCTATTGAAGTAAATAGCAATAATGCTAAGCTTGTTTTGGAGCGTATTAAGAAAAATACTACTCCTAAAATTGAAAAATTAAAACCTAAAAAGTTTAAAATTAACGACAAAGTACGTATAAGTAAATATAAAGGAGTTTTTAGTAAAAGATATTTACCAAATTGGACTAACGAAATATTTACAATCTACAAAGTGCAGCCGACAATACCAGAAACCTACATTTTAAAGGATAACAAAGGTGAACTACTTCAAGGCGGATTCTATGGTCATGAATTATTAAAATCGACAGTAGGTGATGTATATCTTGTTGAAAAAGTTTTACAAAGAAAAAAGGATAAAGTTAAAGTCCGTTGGTTGGGATTTGATAGGAGTGAAGATTCTTGGATTCCTACAAAAGACTTGGTGTAATACTTTAATAACTCATTATGTATTTAACCTTTAAACAAGATGGATATTGTACAGCAAAAAGAACGATTTAATATTAATAATATAGATGAATTGACAGTGGATAATAACAATTTAAACCATGGTAAACATGGTGAATTACTACCAAACTCTATAAGATGTTTAATAACTGGCCCTTCTAATTGTGGAAAAACAAATGTTGTATTTAACCTTATAACTAATCCAAAAGGGCTACGTTTTAATAACATATACATTTTCTCAAAATCTTTGCAACAACCTAAATACCAGTTGTTAGATAAGGTATTAGCAAGTGTGCCCGAAGTAAATTTCTACAAGTTTAATGCTAGTGAAACTATTATGCAACCAAATGAAGCTAAACCATTTTCTATATTTATATTTGACGATGTGTCATGTGAGAATCATGATACAATAAGAAGTTATTTTGCAATGGGGAGACATCATAATATTGACAGTATTTATATTGGTCAAACCTATAGTAAAATTCCAAAACAACTTATAAGAGATAATGCAAATTTGTTGATAATATTCAAGCAAGATGAAACAAATTTGAAACATATATATAACGATCATGTGAATGCCGACATGACATTTGATAAATTTAAAGAGATGTGTGGTAAAGCATGGGCTGAAAAGTATGGATTTCTTGTTATTATGAAAGATGAAGCTATAAAAGATGGAAGGTATCGAATAGGGTTAGATAAATTTGTATTAATCCATTAAATGAATAGCAGTATGTCTAGTAATGAATGAGACTTCATAGTGTAAACATGGTAAATCAAGAAAAACTATTGAAAGAAATAAAATCACTCAGTGATTCTATTAGGATAAAAAACCGTGCATTAAGGATGGGTATAAGCGAAAGAGAAGAATTTTTAGAGACTAAATTTAAACCTATTACAGAACCTTTAAAACAAATATCAGAAACCATTAGTAAACCTCGTTATGAAGGGGATGTTTTACTACCAGTTTCTAAACAAGAAGTACAAGCATTAAAAAAAGAAGACAATGATGATTCATATACAAGCGCTAGTGACCAAGAAGAAACAAAAGAAGAAGAACCTATTGTTGAAAAGGAAGAAGAACAGCCAATACCTGAAGCAGAACAATCTATTCCAAATTTAACTCAATTGAGTAGCGATATATTACAACACGGACCTCTGGGAAGAAAATATATATTGAAAATGCTACATGATATAAAATCAAACCCTAATTTAAGTAAATCACACATATACGGAGCAAGAATTGATGGAAATGAATTAAAAATAGGTGATTCAAAACTTAAAATAACTGAAGACGATTATATCATTATTGGTGAGCATAAATATAAGGGAACAAAAGGATTATATGAATTAATTTTTAAAAACATACCATTGAGATATTCCACCAAAGATTTAAATACTTTTAAGGAAATTTTACAAAATACTAATGCACATAAAAGGAATTACTCAAAAGATGCAATAATTAATCGTTCACGCGCAACAAAATATAACATTGTTATAAAAAAGTTGTTTCCCCCACGAAAACTACCAACATTACGTACCGCACCAGCAGTGAAACAACCGCTAAAAAGAAAATCTTTATCACTTATGGATTTATCACTTCTTGAACAACATGGTAAAAAGAGTAAAGGAGATACTTCAACATCTGGCAAAGGACTGATGAAAAATCTGTACAATACCAATGTAATTTATTATAAAGACATTAATAAATTAGTTGACAGAATGAGATTATTACATGAAGCTATGGAAGCCGGTCATACAGGTTTAAATAATGAATGGGTGGCTCTAGTTGATGAACTCAGAAGTCGAGGTGTTGTCGTATAATTGTCCGCAGATATAAAAGAACGGCAAGCATATAATGTATCATTTTTAACATGAGCGTCGACAAGTTTGGACGGTACTCCGCGTTAGGAGTGCAAGTTGGAGAAGAGAGAAAAAGAAGTGGATTGCCGCAAACACCTGAAGGTGACTATAACATAAGTAATAAACGTTTAAAACTAGTTAAAGATCCAGAAGAAGATACTGATGGAGCAAATTTAAAGACAGTAAAAGAAGCTACTTCAACATCATTAAAATTACTTAAGGATACTTACGATGTTAAATCACATAGAATAATTAATGTTGGTAAACCAACTGACAGTTCTGATGCAATTACTAAAGAGTATTTATCATCTGAACTTTCCAACACTTTAAAATTGCAGTGGGGTAACAATTTAAAAGATGGACAAACATATGATGCTAGAAATCATAGGATAACCAATGTGGCAAATCCAAAAAATGATAAAGATTCAGTTAATAAAGAATATTTACATTCTATAATACCGGAAAAGACTCATCGAGGATTTTCTTTTTATAAGTTTATTATAAATGACATTGGATACCCAAAGGAAGACGGTGATGCTGTAAACCTGAAATACATCAAGGACAACTGTATTTTACAAGATGCTGATGAAATAGATTGTCATGGAAAAGCATTGTCAAATGTAAAATTTGGTTCTCAACCAAAAGACGCTGTTACTATGGAACAATTATCTAAAGAATTAAAAAGGGAAACATCAAATTTTGTAAAACATGAAGATGCTGTGCTAAGGCGAGGAAATACATTTATACATGGAAATGAAAAATTTGATTTAATGCAAGGAAGTAATGATAAATGGGATGCGGGAGGTAAAAGAATAACAAATGGAAGATTTGGTCAAAAAAGTTCGGATGTACCTTTAATGGCACAAACATTAATTGCGGGCGGTCCTTTATTAGGCACATATGAAGGTCATAATAGAAGAATAAAAAATATAATACCTGGTTATGAAGAAAATGATTGTGTTACAGTGAAACAAACAATAACTTGGGATAAACGCAATGGAACCAAATTTGATGCTAAAATGAAGAAAATAATTAATATTTCACCAGGTGAAGATTTTAATGATGCTGCTACTATTGGACAAGTTATAACAACATCAAAAAATGATTCAACCGCTTACACGTGTAATGATAAACGTATTATGCAGTTACACGATCCTCAACATCCGAAAGATGCTGTAACTTTAGATTGTTTAATAAGAATAGTGGGCAATTTACTTATTGATACCCACAATCATATAGCTAGTACAACGAGTCATGTGATAATTCAACCCGATGAACGAGAAGCTTGGATTAAAAATAGAATCATAAATCAGTATATAATTAATTTGAATAATTAATTATTTAAATATAAAAATTGTGCATAAGTTATTCATTTATATAAAGCATCTCGTTGAGTAAACACACCGGTTATATATAAAACAACATAATGAAGATCGCACCGCTCAGTCGTCGTCAAGTCAGCGGCAAGAAAGGACGTGGTATAACATCGGCTGCGTTATCCCTTCTCAAACGAATTCCTGTTGGTGCTGTTGTAAATCGGGCAATAGACGCTCTACCATACGAATTTCATCTGCCAGGAGGTTATCAATATTGCGGACCCGGAACTAAATTGGCAAAACGTTTAGCAAGAGGGGATCCAGGAATTAATAAATTGGATCAAGCTTGCAAAGAACACGATATAGCGTATTCCAAGTTTGCTGATTCAACAAATAGATCAATAGCAGATAGAGTGCTAGCGGAAAAAGCTTGGCAAAGAGTTAAATCAAGTGACGCAAGTATTGCAGAAAAAGCAGCCGCTTGGGCAGTAACTACAGCTATGAAGGCGAAAACAAAATTTGGTGGCGGAAAACGTCGAAGAGGAAGACCTGCAAAGAAAAGAGCTCCTAAAAGAGATGGAAACATTAAAAAGAGACGTCGTAGAACTCGTAAAACAAAGACAAAGAAGACTTCCGTTTGGTCAATGGTAAAAAACGGAGCAGGTCTATACCTAAGACCGTACCGTGTGTACTAAATAAGAAAAATCAATTGATAATTCCAAATAAAGCCTTAACAAATCATCAATTATCAAATTATGTAAAATGTTTGAAGATACCATTTTTTAGGGGAGTTTTTATGAAAGACGCATTACCAAAAAACATATGGAAAAATGAAACTGGAATAGTAAATTTAGATTCCTCCTATGGTCCAGGAACTCATTGGGTATGCTATAAAAAACTCGGACAAAGCGTTTATTATTTTGACAGTTTTGGCAATCTACCACCACCTAATGAACTTCAACACTATTTTAGAAACTCTAAGAATATATTTTACAATTATAAAAGAGAACAACCTAACAATACAGAAATATGCGGACATTTATGTTTGGAGTTTTTAGCAAAAAGTGTCAGTCAGCTTTAAGATGTCATCGTACACAGTGTCACTGAGCGGAAATTCATCTACATTAAAAAGTACTCTTTTCCCAGCATTGCGTCTATCTAAAGATAGATTATGGGAAGCGGCATTATTAGATTTCACTACGTACAATTCGATTCCCAACATTACAGAGGGTAAAAACAATTTACTACATTATTATGAAAGTAAAGATGAAAAAGGAAATTATTCAGAATTAAAAATAATAACCTTGTCTACGGGAGCATATGAAATAGATTATATATACCAGCTATTACAGAAGCAGCTAGGAGAAGAAAATATCTGTATAAAAGGAAACAACAATACTTTAAAAGCGGAAATTACCTCAAAATATTATATAGATTTAAGTTTAGAAAATTCAATCGGTAGTTTACTCGGATTTTTAGATAAGAAAAGAAAAATCTTAGATCCCGGAACTACTCATACCGGTGATACCACAGTAACAATATTAAAGGTTAATAGTATTGATATAACATGCAATATTATACACGGATCGTATAGAGATGGGGTAAACCAACATATTTTACATACATTTTATCCAACAGTTGCTCCTGGTTTTAAAATAGTTGAGAAGCCACAAAACCTTATATACCTACCATTAAACACCAGTTTTATTTCAGACATCGTACTGAACATATCAGATCAGGACGGTAATAGTGTTGACTTTAGAAAAGAAACAATTACAATACGGTTACACATAAAAGCGGTAACTTAAGTATAACATGGGATTAACATTTAAACCACAACGGAAAAGCCGGGAGCTCAGTAGCTCTTTAACATTGGACGAGTTAACACCGGACAACATACATTTCCTACAAAAAATTGGGTTAAAACTAAATTACGATGGACATTCTGGATATATCTCAAGGACCGACGTTCGACGAAACCCTATGGGAGAAGGAATATCACACACACAACCCTTACACTTCATCAAAATTAAACAATAATGATGAAATAAGGATTCCCATTCAACAACAAGATATTTACACATTACCCTGTGAGAGTTATTTATATATTGAGGGACAAGTATTAAAATTGGATGGAAAAACCGGTTCATCTGTTCCTTTTATAAATAACCCAATGGCATATCTTTTTGACGAAATAAGATATGAAATATCAGGAGTGACAGTTGATTCAACAAAAAAGGTTGGTATAACAACAACACTAAAAGGATTAACATCATTAACACCCCATGAAAAGAATTCAATAGTCACCGCCGGATGGGTTACCCCCGATAAAGACAGCATAACACCAAATTCCAATGGTCATTTTGATTTTCACATACCTTTACGATTGCTTTTGGGATTCGCTGAAGATTACAAGAGAATAATAATAAATGTCAAACAAGAATTGGTATTACTCAGATCTTCAACTAACAAGGACTTGATATTAGCAGCAAGTGGCACTGAAGAAAGTAAACTAGAATGGCAGCTACAATTAAATAAAATCGTGTGGAGTACCTCATGTAAGATTAGCCGATGAACATAGAATCGTATTGTTAAGAAAGTTAAAATCTGACCGTGATATTGTAATGCCTTTTAGAAGTTGGGAATTCCATGAATACCCCATATTACCTCAAACAGAACGACAAACATGGACTGTTAAAACATCTACTTATTTGGAACGAGCAAGGTACATAATACTAGGTTTTCAAACCAATCGAAAAGATGTTATAACCGCACACGCAGGTCAATTTGACCATTGCAATATAAAGAATTGCAAAGTGTTTCTAAACTCTCAATTCTTTCCTTATGACAATTTAAATGTCATGTTTAGCAAAAAGCGTTATTCCATCTTATATGATATGTATGCAAGATTTCAATCGTCATATTATGGAAAAACTAATACACCACTATTATCACCTGAACAGTATTATTCAAAAGCCCCAATAATCGTTATCGATTGCTCAAAGCAAAATGAATCAGTAAAATCGTCAAGTGTGGATATAAAAATTGAAATGGAATTTGAAGATAAAATACCAGAAGGTACTTCGGCATATTGTCTCATTTTACATGACAAAATAGTAACGTACACTCCACTAACTGGAATAGTTAAAAATGTGTTATAAAAAACGGTTTTTAGGTGGGGGCGATTGTTATAAAAGGAGGAAAACGAAGTAAAAATTTCATTATTTGTTTGACCATCCTATGGGAAACATCGTTAGCAAAATGAGTTCACTTAATGCAAATACTAACGAAGAAGAAACTACACCGCTTATAGCCGACAACAGTTCCGATATAGAAAAACAAATTGAACAAGAAATGGATGAGTTCCTCAAGTTTAAACATAAGAAAAAAGAAGAGGAAGTTGAAAAAGGAATTAAAAAAAGAAAAGTCGATGACATTATTTCCACCAATATTTTAGCGGAGGTATTTCTTAGAATCTACTATCCCATCTCATCATGCATGACAAAAAGCGTATCTGCCGGAGTAATAAAATCATTGGAGTATTCACCAACTATTATTTTGAATCATGGATCTAAAATGGTGTTTTTCTCTGAAATTTCCTGGGAATCGTTTATGAAGCATATACATCTTTTAGAATGTTATTTGAGTAACAATACATATGGAAGAAGAACAAAATTAAGTTTGCTAGAATCAAATATTGAAATCGATATAGTAAAACATCGAGGAGGACAAATTGTTCGTTTTAGAGATTTAACTAAACATGACATAAAAATACACCTTACAAAAGATGAATTCTACACCCTCAGCTGTGCTACAGGTCCTATCACGAGATATTTAAAACAACTAATTTTTTCAAGCGCAATCATAAAGGAATATTTAACCGATACATTGGATAGACAACCGTATGTACCAATCCTATACGGTCCCGTAGATACTTCCATTTTCAATAGAATACCTCACGAAGTTGATATGTGGAGACAGTTGCACAACTATCAGACTAACTTCGGTATAGATGAAGAAGCACAAGAAATGAATGAAGAAGCATCTTGCAGCAACCAACTTGCAGTATAAAAAGACGTCCTCCATAATTTTACAAACAGTCCATTACCAACCTTTGTCATGAATAAACAAGTTTCATTTTCAAACCAATACCAAATAATGGAGGTGAAACGAGGTATAATTGAATTTCAAGCGTTTCGCGGTAACGACGGACATTTTATCATTAAAGAGTTAGTTATTCTAGACATGAACACATCTGTAGTTTATCACTATTTATTCCAACCCCCTATACCGTTCAACAGATTAACTACTAAAGCAAGAGTGACAAACAAATGGTTGATGAAACATTTTCACAACTTGAGATGGGATGAAGGTTTTATCCACTACAGTATGGTGCCACACATAATGAATCATTACTGTAAGGAATTTAAAATTATCTACACGAAGGGATTGGAAAAAACCGCTTGGATACAAGCATTTACAAACCATGAAGTGATAAATGTGCAAGTGGATAGAGATTTTCAGTGTCACTTTGCCAACATTTGTATTTCTACCAAAAACTTTAAACATCGGCAGTCCCAATGCGCCTTAAAGAACGCTTATCGTTTGAATGCATATCTACAACAGAATGGTGGGGGGTGGGAAGGATATAAAAGCGACAACACAACCATGACCCAGCATGAGTATTACTCTAGCCTCCGAGCAGTCAACACCTCCCACACAGATTCGCAAGACTAAGAATAATATCAACAATAAATAAGAAGAAGAAAAAGTAAAGATGACGTCACAAACATTTTTACAATCTCTTGTCGATCAATTTAACAAACATTCAAAATCTACCGTCTTACCAACTAAAAGATGTTCAGAATTAAAAGAAGAAAAACATTATGTTATCCACACCATTAAGAAGATGGAAACTAGTGTTGGGGACGCCATCAACGTTACACTGAGTGAAGCACCCTACACACCCGGTGATGAACCAAAATTTCAAACGTTTCTTCCCAAGCGCTTCGTGCACCTCCTGCAAAACGAAGATCTACGCCTCATCCATCCCGGCTCTCTGTACTTGGCATCCCACGGTCCAAGCGGAAGCAATTCTACAGAGCTTACACTTCACGTCATGCCTACTGCCAACAACTAATTCATTATTTGTAATACTTTTGTACACCTTTGTAAATTATTTTAAAAATAAATAAAAATAAAAAAAAATAAAAAAATAAAAAGCAATATATCACTATGTGTTTTTGCACATGGTGATATATTGCTTTTTAAAAAAATAATTTTGGATGACCTTGACCTAGTTACAAAAACTATATAAATGGAGTAATTTTCAAGGGGATTTCCTCAGTCTACAATTGACTTCCGTGCTGTACACATCTCCCTTGGTTGTCCAATTATTATAAACAACAACATGTCTCTCAAAATCAAATGCGCATCATACGATACCTCCACCATCACAACTTTTGAACAACTCGACAATTTCGCTAATGAATTGCGAGTACTTCTCGCAGGCGGTTATCACTTAAATGCCGATGTTTATGTTACAAATAATAAGATGTTTTCAAAACAAAACTACTGCAATGATGAAGTGTTCTTTTCCACACAAACGGCAACAACATCCAGCCCTTCTACTCAAAATAATGTTAAATTCCACAAATACTACTAATGCTAAATTACAATAACAATACTCCATCAACTTGAGGCTTCGCTATAAAAAGGCTATTCAACCCAGACTAAATCATCATTTGCTTTTTAACAACCGCAGCGATAACAACTAAAACTACTATGCTGTACCGAATGATGATTGAATTTAATGGTAAAATATTTGGAAAGGACTATCAAACGGTAGAAGAGATGAGCTCCGATCTTGATGTATTAACTAAAGAAGGCTTCCAACCAAAGTTAATTCTAAAATTTCCAGAAGTACATCCACTATCCACTGAAGATCTCGTCGCAATGGCTAGAGCGAAAAAACAAGAACATGAAGTAAATATTAAAAAGGAGAAAGAAGAAAAAAAAGACAAACCTATATCTTAAGTGTGCAACTATTTAATATTTGTACCCCATTCTTTTTTAAAACTCCATTTGGTTGACCTTGAAATTACCCCCACCACTTTTTTCTTTTAATAAAACTCTCTATTCTATACTATACACCTTCATTTCCCAAATCCACTTAGAACCGTCAACATGGAAAAGGAAAAAGAAGACTACAAACCACGCTACTGTTGTGAACAAAAATGTACCGATATAGGAAGATGGATGGTAGACGGATTAGCTTGTAGAAAATGTGAATTCTTCGGATCCTGTTACTGCAAATGCAAAACAAAACAACTACCACCACCAGAATTGCAAACCTTCAAAATTTATAAATCAAGATACTTCCACACTTGCTGTCCCCAGAGATGTTTCAAATTTCACCCAGAAAGACTTTTTAATTGCCGAAAGTGTGATGCATATTATAAAGACGACTTTTGTACATGCATCAAACATTTGTGCAAATATAGATCAGATTGGTCTTCTGATCCTATTCAAGCTTCAGATGTATAGCTGTAGTCACTGACTGCAGCTCTTTTTTAAAATTTCATTTGGTTGACCTTGAGATTTACAATATATATTCTACATACCCTTTAACACGCTTCTCATTTACACTACATTGCTTGGACTAACACCAACATGGGTGACAGATTCATTTCTTTTGAACATTTAATTACCGAAAGAGATGAGATGGAAACTCTATTTCACAACTTACTCACACTTATGGATAGGTATCCTTTGAAATGGATCAACATCAAAGTAAAATATGTGGATCCTACCAGAATATTTTCATCATCATCATCATCATCATCATCATCTTCCAACAGTGCAGGGGAAGAAGAAGAACCAACTTATGGTATTACAATTATTGAATTAAACAGCGAGGAACAAGACAATCAAATTCAAATTATAAATAAACTTAGTATTTAGTTTACAAAAGTGATTGGTATTTCTATTCTATATTAATGCTATTATTATTTTATTTCTATACACTTCCCACAACCTACCCGAACGGCGTTTCGCGGCGAACTGCGGTAACCGAAGTTCTCTCGCTTCTCGTTTTGGATTACCCCCACTTCTTTTCTTCCCCCCACCACTATTCCCCGTTTCCATATAAGCGACCGCCTTACCGTCGCTCACCATTTGTTTGCCTACCGCCGAACGATGAGCCAGCCTCAATTAGCAAAAAATACTACTACTTTTGCAGTAACATCGCAACAAGATTTACAGGATATTTTTCAAACTTTAACCGATGTTGTAAACACACCAAACAACACGGTTACTATTACTGTTGAAATTACCTACAATTGTTCAGAGTGTGAAAGGATGGAAAGCGATAATGTTGAAGAATTAGAAATGCCAAACAACAGTCCTTCATCCGCCCACGATTCGACACCAGATGATGAAAGCTAGTCCTACACAAATATTCTTTTTCAATCCCCCACCACTTTACATTAAATATATATATCCTCCCCTTATTTGCTCTCCTCATTCCATCGCCTACTTTTACACCATCTACACCGCTCCTCTCTAACCTGTACACAAACATGATGGACGGCTTTTCAATCACATCACAATTGGAAGACGATAAATTAAAACTCGAAATTAACAGAATACAATTGGAAGCACAGAATCAGGAAGAAATGATCCGGCTGTTAAAGCTCTTCAAATGCGTACTGTGGTTGGTATGCCTCTATCTGCTCATCGCCATCACCATCGGCATTTACCAGACCGTCACCGCCAAACATCGCTTCGACACCACTTCAAATAAAACTTCTACTTGGCTTTCCTAAAATAAATTATTAATTCCCACAGCCCCGCACCCCCCATCCCCTCCCGCCACACTCCCGCCCGCCCCACTCGTCCCCAGACTCCCCACCTTTTTTAAAACCCCCTCCGAATGACCTTGACACACTTACCAACCCCTCCCCAAACCCCCCAAAAAACCCCCAAATCAACAACACACACCTGCCACTTACAACCGCTGACCTTGACCTGCGCCAGGACCGGCTATTCCCTTCTACTTATGATTGGATCTAATTTTAACCTAACGTACACTTTCTATGCGAATAATATTTTGTTTAATGACTAACATATATTATGCCTTTATAAACACTTGTCCTAATTCTCTCGTACTGTATTTATTAAGTTTATAACACAGTCCAGAGTAGTGTTCAAAGTGGTCTTGTACTTATGAGAAAATTTATAATTTGAATATAAACTAATACTATTAAAATGTTAGAGCATTGTATCTTTAAATCAGTCACGAAAGACAGTAAAAAACACCTCAAATAGCGTTTCATTCCCTTTTTATAAGAACAAGGGTTACAAAATTATTTACATATAATTACAAATTAATACCATCAATATTTTTTATTGGTGAATTTAAAAAAATATTTGTGGTATTAATTTAAAATTATATTGAATCCAATATTACAGGTCTTCCATAATTTAGAACATTATTTATAATCTTAATAATCTAAATAATTTTACAAAGGTTCTACAAGTGTCCTACGATCATTGCGCAAATTACTATACAAACCGTACGAAAACATGGTTACGTGCGCCGATATAATATAGCCTATGTTTGCACGAGGGCCTCTTTCGCCTGACAGAAGATACAATATACGGATGTGGACAAGCAAATATTGGCAAGTTTACAAGGTGGACGGATAAGGTTTCTAAGATGTTTCGCTTAAATATATATTTTTCTGCAAGATATCCAGCCCACATTAGGTTGAACTTATATTACCTGGAGGTAATATGGAACCAACCTAATTATTTAAAGAATGGCAAAAAAAAAAAACTTTAAAAGCAATTGCAACTTTAAAAATTTTGTTTGTTTATCCTACTGCAATTCGACCAGTAATATATTTATGAAAACTAAAATATTTCATGAGAGGAAGAATAATTTTAATGGATCAGATAATGAATACGGTATAATGAGTTTAGTGAAGAGGAAATATTTTAAAGATGTTATAAAGCTAAAATTAAAACCACTATCACTATGTGGTTGTGAAAAAACATCGGCATATTTAGATAAGCTAAGCCATTAAGCAATTAGTAATAACACCACTGTAGACGATAGAAGAACCTTGTTTGAGAATCATTTAAGTAGAACTACGACTCATTTTTTGTGTATGATAAGGGTTTTTATTTTGTTATCCAACCGCTGATCAACGTACTTTAAATTTGATCAGCGGGTATTTCCAATTTGTTTTAATTATATATATATATATTATTTTAGTGGAAGTGAACTTTATTATTTCACTATTTATCAGAATACATTTTACAACGCTTGGCAGAGTTTCAATTTCTGGTACTTTATTGAATGGATTTTGAGAAGAAAATCATTTTAAGCGGATTTTCCTAAGGGAATACGCTATTACGGTACTAGTCACGGTGAGACTTACTAGTCCGGGACCACGTTACTTTTTCGTTTTGAGATGCCCAGAGACCAAAAATAATAGTAATTAAATTATATATATATATATAAATATATATATATATATATATATATATATATATATATATATATATATATATGTATGTATGTATGTATGTATGCATGTATGTATGTGTCCCCAGACACGATAACTCTCGTAAAAACGGTCCGATCGACACCAACTTTGGTAGAGATGTGTAATCCTACGTTTATTCGGATGAGTTCGTAAACCAGACATATCGACTTACCGGAAGGGGTAGTTTTTGGGAGGTTTTATTCCCCAAAAATGGGGTTTTTGCATTTTTTATATATAATTATTAAAAATATTTAATTTTTATTTTCACTATTGGATTTAGCAAAAAAAAAAAAAAAAAAAAAACACAATTTAGTATTTTGAAGCTTTGCTCTATCCATTGGTTACCGAGATATTAAAAAGTCTAAAGACAGTGCATTGTATTTTGGGGCTCCAATGTTAATCTTATGCAGGCTAAGAATTTGTTAATATTTCACTTATTAAGATATATTTTTGGGTGAAACTTGGTGTTTAGCTTCATTTGGTTGAGCTTAATTTATTTATGGCAAAAATTCTTGGTTTTTGTGCTTATCATGGCAGCAAACCTGCATAATCTTTTCCCATCTTAATCATATGGAAAATAGGCAAACTTGTTTATTTATTGACAGATATAGATGAAACTAAGCTTATGACTTCATTAAGGTCGAGATAATTTTTTTGTATACTAAACGTACTTTTAGGGTTCCCCATGGCAGCATACCTGCATCCTTTATTTATCAGGATAATAGGTAGACATTTATTTCCCTATTTATGAACATGTGATTAAATTTTGTTTACAGATTTATCTGGTCAAAATTAATATTACTCATTTGGAAATTCGATGAGTACGCAGGTCTGCTGCGACGGGGTGTATTTTTTTAGGTCCCTAGAGGCCAAATTACCATTCGTCCTAATTCATTTATGTGTCCATAATGCGATTGCTCCGATTTTGATGAAATTTGGTACAGAGTTGTGTAGGGCAGCATTCATGAAGTTACGTTCGAAAACCAGCATGATCGGACCATGTGACAGGTATTTTATAGGGGTAAAAAAGGCTAAAGAATGATGATGATGATGAAAATATTCTGGCCTATTTTTACCCTCAATTTTTAATATTTTACAATTTTAACTTAATCCGTTAAAAATATCTAAAAAAACGAAAATTTTGGTATTTTTTATTATTAAAATAGCTTAACTGGTTATGCAGAAAATTTAAAACAAGTTTTTTTTAGATTTTATAGCTTTAGAGAATACAGCAGTTGAGTAAAAAGGTATAATATACGAATTTGTCTTATTATTTTATGTAGTTTGCTAATTTGTTATATTTAATTTGTTATGTAAGGTTTTATCAATTCAATTTTCCAATAAAAGTAACTTTAGCTGCTTAATGGTAAGTTAAACTGGTTATTTTGTAAGACCTTTATTTTTAAGTAGGTTAGTAAAACTGTAAAATATTCTACCGCCTTTAGAGATGGGACGACTAGCGTAGTCATCTTATTTTTTATTCTGTTTGACGAAACACTCCCGCTTTCCTGCCTGACTACAAAACCTCTAATCGCTCATCTCCATAAAATCTTACATTTTTATCAATAAAATTCATTATAAATAAAAACAGTATTGCATTCTCATTTAAAGCTTTTATAAAGCTTACGTAAAAAATTTGGTTATCAAAAACTAAGCGTTTGCCTTAAGTCGAATAAAAGAAGTTTAATTGAATCATCCATTAAAATATGAGAGATGAAGAGGATTTCTGTGCATCCTGGCATTCACTATGCAGGGCATACACTCTGACTATTCAATTAGCCAGATTCAAAACTATTTCATAATCTCCTGTGACTAAAAATGAAAATGTACCTACGAGATACTTTGACCGTCATTGAAACTTCAAACTGGGCTATTATTTTTTTATTTCCATTCGTAGTACCAATGTTTTGTGTACTATCTATACGAGCATAAATAACTTAAATTTTTTTTATATCTACTTTTAACAATAAAGGTGGTGCATGTATGTTCATTTTAACTTGAAACATTACTGAAGCAATAGAAAACTTTCAAATTTAGTATAGAGCTTTCTGAATCACGTAAGGCTACAAATTTTGCCCTGAGTATATATCGGCTTATATAACCAATTGCAGTAGAGGCATTTTGGGAGTTTCAGGACAAACGCGAATTCAGCAGTTTTTAATCAGTGGTTACGTATTTGTGACGTGTGATGACGTATGTGTGACGTCATACGGTGACTAGGTGGAGTGTGTGACGTCACGGGTGTGACGTCACTAATACGCTATTGAACTTAAAGCAGAGACCAGAGAGCCCTAATTTTCATTTTATTTTACGTTTATTTATGATGAAAAAGTGTTAAATAATTGTCTAAAATGATAACCTACATGAATTTACAATTTTTTTGCAAAAAAAAGGAAGAAAAACAGTTTTTATAATTTAGACTTGGGTGGTCCCTCTTGGGAGGTTATCTTATCTCTTATCTTATCTGTTATCTTATCTTATCTGTTATCTTATCTTATCTCTTATCTTATCTTAGATCTTAGATAAGATAAGATAAAAGCGCTGGGGGGGGCTTCGCCCCCCCAGGCCCCTCCCCTTGATTGGGGGGGCTTCGCCGGCCCAAACCCCCCGGGTGTTACGCCGATCACGCTAGTAAGGCTTAATTCCTTCGCCCATTAACTTGCAAACGGCGGTAATTGCTAATGGCTGAAGACTAGATCACAACATAATTCGTTTTACTTGGGATTATTTTACAAGGATTATATTTTACTGCTCTTTATTCATTAATGACTTACACTTTTCTATCACGAAAACATAGTTTATTTCATCAATTATAATAATTTTACATTTATTCAACAAATTACGGAGGCCGTTTTAACTACCCGGTCAATAAATAACATCCTTCCCCTTTCTATTTATCTACAAACTCCGCTTAACAACAATTACTTGATGCAAATATTCTATTTTTTCTGACCAGTTTCTTTATTCTTTTATACACCATCATTTCACTTGTCTCTCTGAACTATTTAATTTATCCTGTTTACTACCGTGGCCTTTAGAAAGGCCGTTTCGGCTTTCTCTCAACATTTTTTACTGCGGGCTTCATCTGTAAGTCTCCGACATTTTTGATTATTTAGTCCGTCACTAATAATTATTTTGTTTCTCCGGACTTTAACTAATATTTTTTCCCCGGGCAGGTTCAAACATGTTCAAGGTCATTTGGGACTTAGAAAAAAAAGGAACTTGACTGTAGCGGACATGCCAGCCGACCAGCCAAGTATAGAGGCAGTTCATCGTAGATGGGCAGGCCAGCCGACCGAGTGAACCAAGGTGTTGGGGACCGCAGAAACCGCACTGCGCGAACCACCCGGGTATGTTTGTTTTTGGGGGGTGTGATAGGAATCAGGTAAGGGAACATAGTTTAAGTACCCTTGAGTGTTAGTTAGTAAAAAAATAAGAAAGAACCCACGCAAAAGCCATGCAAAGAAAGGACAGTAAAGAAGGCAAGCGCCGAGGCAAAGTGCAAACGAGGGAAGGGACCAAACGGTCCCGTGATCAAACTGATCTTGACGCCCAGGGAACGTCTCACAGCGGCTCCGAAAATTCTCGTCCAAGTACCTAGTAGTCTTTCCCAGGCACGGCGACATTCCTCGGTACATGGGCGGCGCTCAACCCCGGTGACTCGACGGCAACCTCCGTAGACATCGAGCGGCGCAAGCGAGTTGACCTGCTTGGGTGCACGCTTGGCTTTGGCTCCGAGGCGGTATACCACGTAGGGATGCCCTTCTCCGAAGACAACGCCGAATGCCCGGTGTCTCCGATGGTGTCCGCCGAGTCCCAAAAGTCTGCCGGAGAGGTCGGAGCTGCTTCTTGGATGGTTCCGTGACGGCTCGATCCAGAGTGATGCTGTGGCGTGAGCAGCTCCTGGTTGTATCAACTTTTCCGCTGACTCAGCGAGAAATCGACGTCTCTCATTGGCTCAGTGGCTGGGCCAATCAGAAGCGAGCTAGAGTTAAGACTACCCCACGGCCACGCTGCGGAATTATTCATCACTCCAGCCAGATCCCGAGGATGCCAGCCACAGAGAAGACTCCGCCGATGCTTCTGAGGAAACCTACTCGGCCGAAGAAGGTGGTTATGCCTTGGAGGGCACGAACCACCCCAGCTCAGTTGCCCAGCTCAGTTTTTTTGCTCAGTTGCCCGCTAAAAACCCCAAATCTCCGGTGCGGAATCGAACGAGGACCAAGCCGGCGTCACCCACTCCAGTTCTGCCTCAGCGGGTTGTCATCTCCTCCTACGAAGTGAGTGCCGAAAGTCTTCTTCGAGAAATTCTTGGGGGGAAGAGAGACTACGCGGAGAAATATGTTCTGCAGGCGGGACCAACTTCAGCTCCGGCTCCCGGGGTCGTCCCAACAACGGAAGGCAGGCCGATTTCACCCATCACGCCCAGTGAACAATGCCGGCCCAAATCACCGTTTCCGGGAGTCAAGACTCCACCGCCTGTGGAAGCTCAAGCCCGGGCCTTATTGTCTGCTGGACTTCAATGCGGAAGAGAGAGTGGCCTTGCTGCTTCTGGGGAGAACCGTCGTGCAAACGTCATTACCCACTGGCGTACCTCTTCCACATCGGAGTCCGAAGAAGACGTACTTGGAGATTGGGGTGCCAACGGATGGACAACTGAGCCAGCGAGTCACCGCTAAGTGGATATCAGTTTAATTTAATTGATACCACAAAACGGCCTTTCTAAAGGCCACCAATATTAGTCGTTTTGCAATCAAGTCGAACGCTGAAATAATTCGTATCCGAAAACTAATGGACTATTCGATGTGCAATATATTATTATTATTATTATTATTATTATTATTATTATTATTATACAAAAATGAATATAACATACAATTCTTTTTCCTTATTTAACACGATACTTTACTCACTTACTTTCGCCCAGAACTTTTAATCGTCTCGGTCAAACCGCTTTATCGACCCCCTTATTGCTACCAACTTAAGACACAAAGTTTTGGATTAATAATGTTTAGTCTTCAGCTCTAAACACATTATTTTTTGTCAACTAACTACCACCGATTTCAGTCAACAAAAGTGTACCAAGGGAACTTGTTACACTTGTTGTAAATTTGTTATCCATCATAGTGACACAAAGGGATGCGTCTCCTTAACCTTTGGCGGAAAGTTTTTAAACCTCACGGTCAAACTTCTTTATTTGGCTCCCCTGACGATGCCCGACCGTAATAAATAATGTTTGGCGGAAAACTTTTAAACTTCGCGGTCAAAACAACTTTATTTTGTTCCCCTTACTACGTACCGTACAGAAATCGGTTTTGTAAATTTCACCGGTCACGATATCTTTTGGCGGGATACTTCACTGCTGTAGGGCCATTTCCATTACTTACCGTACTCAAAGCAAATTTTTGTGTCAAAATGAATGAACTCGATGAAGCTGGCAGGATATTTCAAACCTTGTCACCAAAATAAGTTTATTCTACTGCGCTAACTACAACCCCGCATCTACACAAAATATTTGGCGGAAAATATTTAATCGTCGTGGTCTAAATCGTTTGTGTGTCTCCCTTAACCTTTGGCGGAAAGATGTCAAACATCGTGGTCAAACTACTTTATTTTATTCCCCTAACAATGTACGACCATGTTCTGTAAAAATTGGCGGAAAAAGTTAAAACATCACGGTCAAAATCACTCGATTTTTTCCCTTAGCTACGTACCGTACAGAATACTGTTTTAGAACTTTCACCGGGCTAAACATGT
Organism: Neoaliturus tenellus; assembly: GCA_030545055.2. Lineage (NCBI taxonomy): Eukaryota > Metazoa > Arthropoda > Insecta > Hemiptera > Cicadellidae > Neoaliturus > Neoaliturus tenellus. The sequence continues at coordinate 339,174,747 of CM061531.1, read as the reverse complement.
TTTGAATGAAAAATGAAAACTTTTGTTCTAATGTATTTGGTTCCCGTTCCTCCCGACATTTGAAACGGCCTTTCTAAAGGCCACGGAAAAAATGTTGAGTAAGTGTAATTCATGCGCACCAATAGGAAGCCAGAGCGAGTTGACAAAACCCGAGAGCTTGTCGAGCTCCCTTCACTTGTTCCTGCACCGCTGAAGAGCCAAGATGGACCAGACTGGAACGACCTCTGCTCCTCGCACGATCCTGAAGAGGGCCAGCGAGAATTCTGACGGCGAGGTCCACAAGAAGCGGGTGACTTGGGCAGACTTGCCGGACGTGGAGGAGATTCTGGCTGAGATGACTCGACAGTGGGAGCTCGTCACGCCTATCCAAGATACTGGGCTGAAATACTGTCAACGACTCCGAAGAAGAAGCTGGCAAGGTTGGAACGGAGGTTTGCATCTCCACTGGCTCGGTTCAGCTCCTCCACACCTCCAATTCACAGGCTGTGGCGTCTCGATCCAGGCCTCTACGAAATGCTGTACACCGAGACATCAGGTCGACTGGTTTTCGTGAGGGATTCGACGCAGACGTTGAGGGTCCAGCTGCCAAGATCAATGGAGTGGCCCAGCACTTCTACTAGGTTCCTGAAGAAGGACGAGCCAGGCCAAGACCCTCGCTATCCAAACGGATTCGCCTACTGGATCTAGTTTCCACCCTGGACAAAACGGCCCTTCTAAAGGCCACCAGATTTTCAAGTCGTTTGAGCACTAATGCAGTAGTTACATTACTATTTTAATGCAGCACCTCGTGTGTTAATAATCACAATGCCAAGTAGATACCGGCTCAAATTAATGCTGTATTTTGACCGTAAATTTCATTAATTTTTCGGTCAACATAGTTTTTTCAAATGCGCTTAAGGTTTGAGTAAAGAAAATTATAAGTCTTTCATCAACTTAACTATCCTATACGGTACGTTGGTGTTGTACCTTAGGGTATTTTCCATTCGCTCTTGATTCCACTGAAGCGAGGAGACATGGACCTTTCAGAGACTACTGCAGCTGTGCAAGCAATCCTGCCAAAGAAGTCCATCTTCGATCCGGCAGACGAGGCTCCCACATCGAGCGCCCCGAAGTACATCGCACGTCCACTGAACTTTGGTCCCGACCTCTCGGAGTCGTCAGATGAAGAGACCAGGGACTACATCAGAAGGACTGACCCCAAGCTTTCGACGGGAAGTTCGACCTCCGGTACACCGAAAATACGGTTGACGCCCAGGGTGAAGAACGCTCCACGGTGTACCTACGAGTTGAAGAGAGGAGCGAAGAAGGGCGAGGCGTGTGGCAAGTACTGCAGGCTGGGCGAGGATTTGTGCTCCATACACAACCGAGCGGCAAGATCCAAAGCAAGTTTCGACTTGGAACCGTTCGCTGAGGGTACAAAATTTGAAAGACTGAAGGTGTCGAAGAAGTATAAACTTCTGCAACAGTGCAAAGAGCCTAGATCGGTCATCTTTCTAGATGAACATAAAATTAGAAAGGTAAGACTGCCTAAATACATGATGCCAATACCCAAGACTGGGTCATATTTAATGTTTAAAAAGAATGTACCGAAGACAGAGGGACGAAAAGCAACGCCGATGTGGGAGTCCGACTAAGCTGGAGGAGCTGGTCCTAAACGGCCTTTCTCAAGGCCACCATTTGATTCACTCGTTTTGCAGCTATCAGTGCAGCCTCTTTTAAACTGACCAACAAAGTACATTATGATATTAAATTAAAAGATTTAACGAGCTCCCAAACAAACTAACATTTATAACTTCTTTTTAAGGAATTTATAAAATAAGTTTCTGTGTTCTGTTTCCCAATGAATTTTTTTTATTAAGAAATATTTGCCCAAACCAAATATTAGTAGTTTGATTAGGACAGCAAAATAAAATGATGAATCAGCATAGCTTTTGCGATTTAAGAAGCTACCAGTGTATTCTGTACGGTACGTTGGGTCGTACTTAAGCGTACCATTCGAATGAAATTGCATGAGCTGAAAATGGTCTACGAGATCGTCCACTACCAAACGGCGAGGAGCCACTACATAGCCCGATGGCCATGGAGCCAGCGGGCCAACCTTCAAAGAGAAGTCCGGGACCGATCGGACATCGCTCTGGTCGCCAAGGACCTGGACAGCATCGCGGCCGACCCCGGCGGGAAGACAGTCCGGCTCCGGCTGCTGGAACCTGGGGTGTGGGTCCCGCCAACTCCTCTGGAGGATGACATGCCTCTAGAGTCCGCGGTGCTGAAAGACCTTCGGCGCCTACTTAAGATCAGCGGCCGGGTCATCGTCATCATCAAATGCCCGTAAGGGCACAGTCTGCGGACCGACGGCATCACCTCACACAACATCTGAGGGCGGACACAAACGGCCTTTTTCAAGGCCACAATTACACTCAATCGTTTAAAGACTTTGCTGAGCTAACTTATATTGTATTTTATTTAATTTTATATTTGTCGTTTCGACACTATAACCACCATCTCTCGTTTTGACACTAACAGTGCAGCCTCTTTTAGTCTTTGACCAACAAAGTATATTATGATATTAAATTAAAAGATTTAACGAGCCCAAATCAAACTAACATTCATGACTTCTTTTTTAAGTTTCTGTGTTCTGTTTCCCAATGAATTGTTTTATTGAGAAATATTTCCTCAAACAAACATTCACTCGTTTTGACACTATCAGTGCCACCTCTTTTAGTCTTCGACCAACAAAAGACATTATGATTTTAAATTAAAAGATTTAACGAACTCAAAACAAACTAACATTAATAACCACTTTTTTAAAAAAGTTTCTGTGTTCTGTTTCCCAATGAATTGTTCTATTGAGAGATATTGCTCACACCAAATATTACTTATTTGAGTAGGTCAGCAAAATAAAATGGTATGCGATTTAAGAAGCTACCAGTATATTCTGTACGGTACGTTGGGTCGCACTTAAGCGCATGTTGTGGTCCATTTTCATTCTCATCCTACTCACCATGGCACCACTTGACATGCCTCCCACCTGGAAGTGACTGCAAGACACGATGGAAGATGTGCTAGATGAAGAGTTTGATGAGGTCGATGAGGAAGTAATTGTTATGCCAGACGAAAATCCTCATGTTGACACGGAAGTTTTCAGCAACTTCGATGAAGCTGAAACATCATCTTTCGCATCGGACATTGATGAATTCATTGATTTGACCGTTGCTTACCATGTCACGGAGTCCGAAGCCGACAGCTTTGAATATTTCCTTCTGATCGAAGATGGCGAGGGAAACACCACCCCTGTTCTACCTGATGCTCCTGATGCCAGACGGAGACTATTTGACGGTTGCAGCGATGAGGAGGATGATGATGGTGTCGCATACTTAAGCGATAGTTAGACTTTTAGTCTATTTCAAAACGGCCTTTCTAAAGGCCATCATAGAACTCAATCGTTTAAAGACTTTGCTAAGCTAACTCATATTATATTTTTATTTTATTTTATATTTGCTACAAGCTGCTGTTACTAACGAGTAAAAAATTGGTAGCCGTGAAAACGGCTGTTTTTGTATAGGTTTTACACAGTAAAACCTTATGGAGCGTAACTACTCTGCGTTAGCATCTTCATCTGATAAATAATCTGCTCCCACTAATCTTTCTAACGCAGCGATCACTTCTCTTGATGTTATACTAGTTCTGCTTGTTACAGAATGAACTTGAATGGGTTGATTTTCACCGGTGACTTGCCTCCCCGTAGGCAATATTTGAAAAGGTGGTGTAGTAGAGGATATTTCAGGGACCTGTATAGGCTGCTCCATTGCGATGTTGTCACTAGAAAGGTTCGTGCAATAATGATTTAAAAATACATTCATGTTCACAGGTTAATTTGATGAGCCAATGAGATCGAAGGTGCTGATGTCAGCAAAAAATGAACCAATAGGAATTTAGTGCTGAGGTAAGCATTTGATATATAAGTAGAAAATTCAAGCATTGGTTCTCATTCCTACTTCTGGAACTGCATACAGCGCATGGAACAGCCATTCAACTATGATGTATTACTGCTATCGTTGTAATGAAGATATCTCTAACGAAGATTTGTATGTATTGCATTGTGAAATTTATCATAATGCTACGGAAAATACACCGTCCGACTGTGAAGACCATCCGGATTTTGTACGCTTCCTTGTCGAAAATTCTACGGAGCAGAACAGGCCAAGTGTCATCGCATATGCACCCCCAAGAGAAGATGTGGTGGATCCTGTTGATGAATCGTCTCAACCTTCGACTACAGGAACGCCGGGTGAAGCTGCACCCCCAAGAGAAGATGTGATGGATTCTGCTGATGAATCGTCTCAACCTTCGACTACAGGAACTCCGAGTCAAGATTCTACGTTGGGAGTCGAAGTTTTAGTGGAAGCATTTGAGAGAGCTGTTGTCCGACATTATAGAATAAATAATACCAATTCGCTTGAACTACGAAATTTCCTGTCTCTTGTAAAGGATATCATTGTTGAAAAACTAAATTATGAACTCCACCGATTGAATTTCATAAAATTTGGATTGCTATTAGATGCAACTTTTAATAATGTTGAAGGAGAACTGCCCAACAGAGAGTTTCTCTCTAGAAACCGCAGTATCATGGTGACCTCAAATATAGATGAAATTGTTGAGGAATGTTTGCAGGAACTGGTACTCAAAATAACGGAACACGAAGCTCAAGGATCTGGATGGTCCTTGCTCAGCATTAACAATCTGGATTTACGCGTTCATAACCATGGATACGGAGATCGTGGCAGCAGTTATATTCCACTGCCAGCAAAGATAAAAAATACTTTGTCATGCATCAATGTTCAAAACAATGACAATGAATGCTTCAGATATTCTATGTTAGCAAAACATCTAGTGAATGAAGGTGTCCAACATCCGGAACGACCAAATAGAAGATATCAAGAAATAATCTGTAGGTATAATTTTAATGGGCTAAGCTACCCAGTGTCATTGGCCGAGATAGGACGTTTTGAAAAACGCAATCCAGGTGTATCTATTAATGTTTTTGGACTCGATAGTAGAAACAATGTCCACCCTTTGAAAGTAGTGACTCGGGAACTTGCAGATCATACAGATTTATTGCTACTAACAGATGGTGATGTTTCACATTATGTGTATTTAAAAGATTTTAATAAACTGATTCACAAACAACTTACCAAAAGGAACAGTCAAATAACAGTTTGTAAAAGATGTTTCTGTTTTAAAAATATCCCTTTTATTAGAGGAGGTCATCGTTGGCTGACAGAACACTCTAAGCTTTGTGGAGATCATGCGGCAGTAAAGGTTATCCTGCCTACCACGAGAAATTCCGTTCTGAAGTTTAAGAACATACATCACCAATATCGAATACCAATAGTCATATACGCAGTTTTTGAATCTTCGTTGATGCCAGTAGAAAATATAGATCCCGATGCACCCGACAGTGGAAAATATCAAAGACATTAACCAAACAGCTATTGTCTTTTGGTAAAATCAACACTTTCCGAAGAACATCTCCAGCACTATGGTATTCCAACATGGCCAAAACTTTACCGGGGAGAGGAAGCTGCAAAACGATTTGTTGACGATCTGTACATTATTGCTGAAAAGGTATCTACCCTCTATAGCCACATCGTTCCAATGGAAACTCTGAATCCACTTCAGGAACTGTGTCATTTAATGGAGAACGTTTGTTACTTGTGCAAAAAGGAGTTTACTGAAGATAACATCAAGGTTCATGACCATGATCATTTGACAGGCGCTTATAGAGGAGCTGCCTGCAACGCCTGCAACATCAATTTCAAACTCCCAAATTTTGTACCTGTTGTATTACACAACCTAAGTAGATACGACGCTCACTTTATTATCCCTGAGCTTGGTCGAGACAAAGGTCAAATAGATGTATTGGCACAAACTACAGAAAAATTTATCAGCTTTTCGAAGAAAGTAAAAAATATAAAATTAAGGTTCATAGATTCATTAAGATTTATGCCTTTCAGTTTGATGGCACTTTCAAAGAATTTGGAAAGAGGAGACTTGATAGAAACGAGGAAACTTGTTTCGGAAGATAAGTTGCAGCTTGTATTAAGGAAAGGAGTATTTCCCTACGACTACATAGACTCCATTGCCCGATTTGACGAGACTGAACTACCTCCACCAGAAATGTTTTATAGTAAACTCAATGAATCACCAGTAGATCCGGAGGATTATGATCATGCTGTTAAGGTATGGACAGAACTTAACATGTCTACGCTCGGAGATTACAGTGATTTTTATGTGAAGATTGATGTAACTCTCCTTTGTGATGTAAGGAGGAGTTTAGAAATTCCTGTTTGAAAGCTTATGGACTCGGCTGTTTTTATTATTTCACCTCTCCGGGATTAGCATGGCAGGCAATGATGAAAGAAACTAAATGTGAACTCCAACTTTTGACGGACATTGACATGGTTCTCATGATTGACGATGGTGTTCGAGGAGGGCTAACACAATCAGTTACACGTTATGTCAAAGCTAATAACAAACATCTTCCAAATTATAATCCAAGAGAAGATTCAGTATATCTAGGCTACTTTGACGCCAATAACCTATATGGTTATGCCATGTCTATACCATTGCCTTACAGTGGTTTTTGCTGGGTAGAACCTACTGTATTAGGAGACATCGTAAACATCCCAAAGTTCAATGATATTGGATACATTTTGGACTTCACGACCACAGAAACGGTATTCAGTATCCACAGAATCTTCACGACCATTATTATGATCTTCCTCTCCTACCAAGGACCGAGATTCCTCCAGGAGGCAAACATCCCAAGTTGATGACAACACTTGAAAATGAAACTAACTATATAGCACATTACTGGATTGTGCGACAAGCGATTGAACTGGGCATAAAAACTGTTAGAATTAATCGGGTACTTCAATTTACACAAAGGACTTGGTTGAAACAATATATTGATTCTAATACTGCAAGAAGAGCTGTTGCAACATCAAATTTCCATAAAGAATTTTATAAACTGATGAATAACGCAGTTTATGGAAAATGTCTCGAAAACAAAAGGAATCACATTAATCTGAAACTGGTCTCTGACAAAAAGAAAATGTTAAAATTAGTTCAAAAGCCTAACTTCAAAACTTCTATTGTAATTAATGAAAATCTTGTAGCAGTCTGCATGGACAAAACCAATGTTGTCATGGATCGACCTCTTTATGTAGGAATGTGTATACTCGATATTTCAAAGACCCATATGTATGACTTCCATTACAACAAGAAGGTTTCCTATTACGGACGGGATAAAATTGGAATATGCTACATGGACACTGATGGGATCGTCTACTGGATCAAGACACTCGACATGTATGAAGACCTCAGAGTGTTTCCTCACAGGAATTCCTTTGACTTCTCAGACTACCCCATTAACCATCCAACCTATGACAACTGCGTAAACAAAAAGGTGATAGGAAAGTTTAAAGATGAAACTTCTGGTGTGCCCCTAGAAGAAATTGTAGCACTTATGTCAAAGATGTATGCCTTAAGGATGTTTACATGCAGGACAGAACATGACATGGTGGATGAAAACGAAGCCGGAATCATCAAAAAGGCAAAAGGAATTAAAAAAAATTATATAATGAAGAACATGAGATTCGAACAATACTATATTTGTTTATTTAGAGGAGCTGAGTACAATGCAACTTTCAACACCATCCGGAGTTTTAAGCATAATTTGTACAGTATGACTGTAAAAAAGAAGTCATTGTCAGCCAGAGACGACAAGCGTGTGATCCTTCAAAATAAGATCCACACACTCCCTCATGGGCGCTATTCATTAACAGAAATGGATTGAATAAGACATTCAAAAAAGAAACTTACATCCACAAAATCTGTATTGCACTGTAAAGAATAACTGTAAAACTGTAAAGTTTTTTAAAACTTAAATTGAATGACCTTGAACTCATGTTTTTATATCAATTTGACTTAAAACTGTAAAGTTTTTTAAAACTTGAATTGGATGACCTTGAACTCATCTTTTTACATCAATTTGACTTTTGAAATGCAGTATAATTGAATAAATTACAATTATCGTTCAGTTGTATAATGGACGAAGAATGAAGCAGACCAATGGACGAGAGAAAAATCATAGTTGAAGAACTTCACAAACCAGTTCGAGGAAATTTTCCCAGCAGATCAACGGTCGTGAAGGGTATTAATGACTTATATCAAGCTGACCTTGTAGAAATGAAACCATACAGTAGAATAAACAAAGGTTTCAAATACACTTTAACAGTTATTGACTGTTTTACAAAGGTTGCCAGTGCTATTCCCCTTAAAAATAAAAATGGGCCTTCGGTTACTGAAGCTATGAGAAAGGTACTGCAAGCAATAGGAAAACGTTTAAAGCATCTACAGACAGACGACGGCAAAGAATTTTTTAACAAAGATTTTTCTGATCTGATGAAGAAAAATAAAATAAATCACTATTCTACTTTTAGTGAAAAGAAAGCCTCCATTGTAGAACGTTTCAATCGCACATTGAAAAAATTGATGTACAAGAAATTTTCAGAAAGAGGAAGTTATGTGTGGTTTAATATTCTTCCAACTCTAATCAAAGATTACAACAATACAAAACATCGTACTACAGGTATGAAACCAAATCAGGTGAACAAAAAAATGAATCTTTAGTTTTGAAACGCATAAAGGAAAATACTACAACACGGTTAGATAAAAAGCCTCCTCTGAAATTTTCCATTGGAGACCAGATGAGAATAAGTAAATATAAACAGATATTCACCAAAGGATACCTACCCAATTGGACAAATGAAGTTTTCACAGTGCATCGAGTGCAACCAACCTTTCCAGAAACATACATTTTAAAGGATAGTAAAGGAGAAATATTGCAGGGGGGATTTTATGGCCACGAATTGTTAAAATCTAACACTGGTAGCGTTTATTTGGTTGAGAAGATTTTAAGGAAAAGAGGTAATAAGCTTTTAGTGAGATGGTTGGGATTTGATAAGACCGAAGATACTTGGATAGATCAAAAGGACTTACTTTGAAATGGAAAAACCAGTAAGGTCGCAGCATTCGGATAGCCTGCTCAAGTATAACTAACATCATGGAAGTAATCTATCAAAAGGATAGACTTGACGTCAATGACATTGATTGTTTGACACCGGATATCTTTGATAAGGAAGTAAGTAAGCATGGCACTTTATTGCCCAACACAATGAGATGTATTATTAGTGGACCTTCAAACTGTGGGAAAACCAACGTTGTTTTCAATTTAATAACAAAGCCAAACGGTTTAAGTTTTAACAATGTATATATTTTTTCCAAGTCTCTCAATCAACCAAAATATCTGTTATGGGAAAAGATTATGAATGATGTGCCCGATGTCTCATTGTATAAATTTGACGCAAGTAGTGAGATCATAGAGCCCAACAATGCCGAGCCGTATTCAATTTTTATTTTTGACGATGTTTCTTCTGAAGATCATGACCGAATAAGAACTTACTTTTCTATGGGAAGGCATAATCATATCGACTCTATTTACATTGGTCAGACATACAGTAAAATCCCAAAACAGTTAATTAGGGACAATGTCAACTTCTTAATAGTTTTCAAACAGGATGAAAAAAATCTCAAACACATATACAACGACCACATTGGTACTTATATGACATTTGAAAAGTTTAGAGAATTGTGTGGGAGAGCATGGAAAGAAAAGTTTGGATTTTTAGTTGTGGATAAAGAGAGGGCTATGAATAACGGTCGTTATGGATTAGGTTTCGATAAATTTGTCTTATTACATTAACATCTACATGTATAATCTTCAGTATTTATTGTGACGTTGTAGAGAACACTCGAAACTAATAATGCCAAATCAGGAGTAGTTGCTTAGTGAAATAAAAGTTCTCAGTGACTCTATACGGAAGAAACACCTGTTACTAAAAGAAGGATTAGTGGCTAGAAATAAATATTTAGAGGAAACATTCAAACCAATTGTAGATCCTCTGAATAAAATAAATGAAAAAATTATCAAATCTAAATTTACGGATCAAGAAGAAATAGAAACAGAAAAACCAGTAATTAAAGCAAACTCATCTTCAGAAACCGACAACTCAGAGATCGATTCGGAATTATTTAGTAGGTCAACGCATTCATTGGAAAAAGAGGATGAAGATGAAGATGAAGCAAGCAGTAAATCAGATGTATAAACTCAAGATGTAGGCAGTTTACAAGAAGCAGATTCCCCTACAAATATCAGCATTTTAAGTAAAGAAATTGGGAACAACGGACCTCTTTCACGAAAATATATTTTAAAATGCTACATGGGGCAAGGAAACCGTCAAGATACCATGTATATGGAGCTCGCATGGATAGAGATGGTCTTCGAATGGGAGATAGTGTGATAGAGGTGGATGACAAAGATAATATTAAAGTAAAAGATCAAACTCTTAAAGGCACCGCTGGACTGTTTGAGTTGATCTTTAAGTCGTCTCCCCATAAATATTCCAAAAAGGATTTAAATAATTTTAAAAATATATGTTTGTTAACTGATTCCCATAGAAAAGGTTATTCTCCTAATGCACCTATTCATAGAAATAAATCAGATATGTACAAGGATGTAATTGCAAAGCTATTTTCTAATATTAGAGGAAAACCTTCGAAAGCTAAAGGTAAAGGTATGTCTATGAAATCTGCCTATGATACAAACATCATATATTATAATAATGTGAATAAGCTCGTTGACAGAATGCGGTTGTTATATGAATCTATTCAGGCTGGACATAACGGGCTGGATAATGAAATGATTGCCTTAACTGAAGAATTAAAAATTAGGGGATACATAGCTTAAGGTTTCAGTCTAAACATGAGTGTTGACAAGTTCGGTCGTCATGAAAGCTCTTTGTCCCGAGAGGTTTGGAGGGGTCCACCTGGTGAAGGTATTCGATTGACTAGAGATGGAAACTATGATCTAAGAGGGAAAAGTTTGTGCAACATTGCAAATCCCATTTCTAAGGATGAAGCAGTAAATCTTGGGATTATTCATACATTAACGTTAAATTGCAAGAATAATGAAGAAATGTTTGATGAAAAATATATAAAAAATTATAAATGTGGCGAATGCGGAAAATGATACTGATGTTGTAAATAGAATATTTGTTTTGGAAGAGATATACAAACTAAAGAAAGATATTTATGAAAAAATATATAAATTACAGTCTGGGAGGAATCCTTTCGCATCATTTTCACGCGGAGGTAGCAGTGAAACCCCTAACAACAGTGTAAATTCAATATATAATACGAAGAGCGTTCTTGAAAAATCATTACCGTTGCTGACCACTAAGGAACTAACACGTTAAAACTAAATAAGTAGAGGTTTTAACAGTCCATGTTTGTCTTTCTGTTTGAGGCAATATGGGGTATTCATGAAATTCCCAACTTCTAAATGGTATTACAATATCACGGTCAGATTTTAATTTTTTCAATAATAATACTCGATGTTCATCCGCCAATCTGACATGTGGTACTCTCCATACAACTTTATCCAATTGAAGTTGCCATTCCAAATCGGCATCTTTTGTTCCACTTGGCGCTTGTATTACATCCTTATTCGTTGAAGATCTGAGCAGTACCAGTTCTTGCTTTACATTTATTATTATTCTCTTGTAATCTTCTGCGAATCCCAAAAGCAATCGTAAAGGCACATTAAAATCAAAGTAACCTTTTGAATTAGGAGTAATAGTGTCTTTATCAGGAGTCACCCATCCAGCCGAGATTAAAGAATTCTTTTCATGGGGTGTTATTGAAGTCAATCCTTTCAAAGTTGTTGATATACCAACTTTTTTTGTTGAATCAACTGTTACTCCAGATATCTCATATCTAATTTCATCAAACAGATATGCCATAGGGTTATTTATAAAAGGAACAGTTGAACCAGATTTTCCATCCAATGTTGTTACTCTTCCTTCGATATATAAATAACTTTCACATGGTAATGTGTAGATATCTTGTTGTTGAATGGGAATCCTTATTTCATCATTATTATTTAATTTTGATGAAGTGTAAGGGTTGTGAGTGTGATATTCCTTCTCCCATAGGGTTTCGTCGAATGTCGGTCCTTGCGCTATATCCAGTATATCCATGGTTGGCAAGTTTTAGTCCGATCTTTTGTAGGAAGCGTATGTTGTCCGGTGTTAACTCGTCGAATGTTGAGGAGCTACTGAGCTCCCGACTCTTCCGTTGTGGTTTAAATGATAATCCCATGTTGACTTTATGTTGCTGCTCTGATATGTAACCGTATAGTTATTGTTTCTCCTCTAAAGTCAACACTAATGCCGTCTTGATCCAATATGTTCAGTACGATGTCTGAAATGAAACTGGTGTTTAACGGTAGGTATATCAGGTTTTGTGGCTTCTCAACTATTTTAAAACCAGGAGCTACTGTGGGGTAAAATGTATGTAATATGTGTTGATTTACTCCATCTCTATATGATCCGTGTATAATATTACACGTTACATCAATACTGTTCACCTTTAATATTGTTACTGTTGTATCGCCAGTATAATCATTTCCAGGAGCTAAAATTCCTTTCTTCTTTGAAAATCCGAGCAAATTGCCGATTGAGTGGTCTAAGCTAAAATCTATATAATACTTTGAAGTTATTTCTGTTTTTAATGTATTATTATTACCTTTTATAGAAATATTTTCTTCTCCAAGCTTTTTTTGTAATACTTGGTTTATATCGTCTATTTCATATGCTCCTGTAGATAATGGAATTATTTTCAATTGTGAATAATTTCCTTTTTCATCTTTACTCTCATAATAATGTAGTAAATTATTTTTCCCTTCTGTAACATTGGGAATTGAATTGTATGTAGTCAAATCCAATAATGCTGCTTCCCATAGTTTGTCCGTAGATAAACGTAACGCTGGGAAAAGTGTACTTTTCAATGTTGACGAATTTCCGCTCAGCGACACTGTATACGATGACATCTTAAAGCTGACTGACGCTCTTCGCTAGGAACTCTAAACATAAATGTCCGCATATTTCTGTATTGCTAGGTTGTTCTCTTTTGTAGTTGTAGAATATATTCTTGGAGTCCCGAAAATAATGTTGAAGTTCTTTTGGTGGCGGTAAATTTCCAAAACTATCAAAGTAGTAAACATTTTCTCCAAGTTTTTTATAACATACCCAATGAGTACCTGGTCCATAATTAGAGTCTAAGTTTACTATTCCAGTTTCATTTTTCCACACTCTATTTGGTAATGTATCTTTCATAAAAACTCCTCTGAAGAATGGTATTCTTAAACATTTCACATATTTTGACAGTTGATAGTTTGTTAATGCTTCATTTGGAATTATCAATTTATTCTTCTCATTTAATACACACGGTACGGTCTTAAGTAAAGACCCGATCCGTTTTTTACCATTGACCATATGGATGTTTTCTTGACTTTCCTTTTAGGGTTAGTGCGACGTCTTCTTTTGATGTTCCCGCCTCTTTTTGCAGCTTCTTTTTTACTAGGTTTTCTCCCGCGTCGTCTTCCACCACCAAACTTAGCTTTCGTCTTCATGGCTGTTGTCACTGCCCAAGCTGCTGCTTTTTCCGCAATACTGGCGTCACTTGATTTAACCCTTTGCCAAGCTTTTTCCGCTAGCGCTCTATCCGCTATTGATCTATTTGTTGAATCTGCAAACTTGGAATACGCTATATCGTGTTCTTTGCAAGCTTGATCTAATTTATTAATTCCAGGATCTCCTCTTGCTAAACGTTTTGCCAACTTAGTTCCGGGTCCACAATATTGATAGCCTCCGGGCAGATGAAATTCGTATGGTAAAGCGTCTATTGCTCGATTTAGAACAGCACCAACAGGAATCCGTCTTAGCAGGGATAACGCAGCTGATGTTATACCACGTCCTTTCTTGCCGCTGTCTTGACGACGACTGAGCATTGCGGTCTTCATTATGTCGTCTTATATAACCAGCGTGTTTACTCCACGAGCTGCTTTACATAAATGAATAACACATGCACAATTTTTATATTTAAATACTTAATTATTCAAATTAATTATATACTGATTTATAATTCTATTTTTAATCCAAGCTTCTCGTTCATCGGGTTGAATCATCACATGACTCGTTGTACTAGCTATATGATTGTGGGTATCGATAAGTAAATTGCCCACTATTCTTATTAAACAGTCTAAAGTTACAGCATCTTTTGGATGTTGGGGATCGTGTAACTGCATAATACGTTTATCATTACACGTGTAAGCAGTCGAATCACTTTTCGACGTTGTTATGACTTGTCCAATAGTAGCAGCATCATTTAAATCTTCTCCTGGTAAAATATTAATTATTTTCTTCATCTTTGCATCATATTTGGTCCCAAAGTGTTTATCCCAAGTTATTGTTTGTCTCAATGTAACACAATCATCATCTTCATAACCAGGATAAATATCTTTTATTCTTCTATTACGACCATTGTATGTACCTAATGTACCACCACTCGCAATTAATGTTTGCACCATTAGAGGTACATCTGTATCTTTTATACCAAATCTTCCATTTGTTATTGTTTTATGTCCTGCATCCCATTCATCATTATTTCCTTGCATTAAATCAAACTTTTCATTTCCATGTATAAATGTATCTCCTCGCTTTAGCACGGCATCTTCATGTTTTACAAAATTCGATGTTCCCCTTTTTAATTCTTTAGATAACTGTTCCATAGTAACAGCGTCTTTTGGTTGAGAAGCGAACTTTACATTTGACAACACTTTCCCATGACAATCGATTTCATCACCATCTTGTAAAATACAGTTGTCCTTGATGTATTTCAGGTTTACAGCATCCCCATCTTCCTTTGGGTATCCAATGTCATTTATTATAAATTTATAAAAAGAAAATCCGCGTTGAGTCTTTTCCGGTATTATAGAATGTAAATATTCTTTATTAACTGAATCTTTATCATTTTTTGGATTTGCCACGTTGGTTATTCTATGATTTCCAGCATCATATGTCTGTCCATCTTTTAAATTATTACCCCATTGTAATTTTAAAGTATTTGAAAGTTCAGATGATAAATACTCTTTATTAATTGCATCAGAACTGTCAGTTGGTTTACCAACATGAATTATTCTATGTGATTTAACATCGTAAGTATTCTTGTTTAATTTCAATGATGTTGAAGTTGCTTCTTTTACTGTTTTTAAATTTGCTCCATCAGTATCTTCTTCTGGGTCTTTAACAAATTTTAAACGTTTGTTACTCATATCATAGTCACCTTCAGGTGTTTGCGGCAATCCACTTCTTTTTCTGTTTTCTCCTCCTTGTACTCCTAGCCCGGAGTACCGTCCAAACTTGTCGACGCTCATGATTGAACTGATCCACTGTATGCTCACAGCTCTCTTATATATCCGTGATGATTTATACAACTATTCCACGATTTCGAAGTTCGTCAACTAAAGCCACCCATTCATTATTTAAGCCTGTATGACCAGCTTCCATGGCTTCATGTAATAGTCTCATTCTATCAACCAATTTATTTATATCATTATAGTAAATCACATTTGTATTATATAGGTTTTTCATTAAACCTTTACCAGACGTCGAAGTTTCTCCTTTTTTCTTTTTACCATATTCATCCATAAGTGATAAGTCCATAAGTGATAAAGACTTCCTCTTTAGCGGTTTCTTCAAAGCGGGCGCAGTTCGTAATGTTGGTAGTTTTCTCAGCGGAAACAATCTTTTTATTACAACTGTATATTTAGTTGCGCGTGTTCTATTTATCATTGAATCTTTGGAGTAATTCTTCTTATGAGCATTAGTATTTTGCAAAATTTCTTTAAAAGTATTTAAATCTTGTACCGTATATTTTATAGGTATATTTTTAAAAATCAGTTCAAATAATCCTTTTGTTCCTTTATATTTATGCTCACCAATAACAATGTCATCATCTTCAGTCAAATGTACTTTTGAATCTCCTATTTTTAATTCATTTCCATCAATTCTCGCTCCATATACATGTGACTTGTGTAGTTTTGGGTTTGCTTTTATTTCATGTAACATCTTCATGATATACTTTCTTCCAAGAGGTCCTTGTTGCAATATATCACTACTTAATTTTGTTAGATTTGGAATTGATTGTTCTGCTTCAGGTATATGTTGTTCTTGTTCTTCTTCTTTTTGAACATTTATTTCTGGTTCTTCTTTTCTTGTTTCTTCTTCTTCTTTTTGAGAAACTTCACTATCACTTGTGTAAGAATCATCATCTTCTTCCTTTTTTAAACTCTTTACTTCAAATTTGGAAACAGGTAGCAAAACATCTCCTTCATAATGAGGTTTACCAATAGTTTCTGTTATCTGTTTTAAAGGTTCTGTAATAGGCTTAAATGTAGTCTCCAGGAATTCTTCTCTTTCATTCAAACCCATTCTTAATGCTCGATTTTTAAGTCTAATCGAGTCACTCAGTGATTTTATTTCTTTTAATAGTTTTTCTTGGTTCACCATGTTTACGCTGCGAGGTCCAATCTATTACTAAACGTATCATTAATCGTTCAATGGATTAATACAAATTTATCCAATCCTATACGATATCTTCCATTTTTTATAGCTTCTTCTTTCATAATAACAAGAAATCCATATTTTTCAGCCCATGCTTTGCCACACATTTCTTTAAATTTATCAAATGACATGTCTGCATTTACATGATCATTATATATGTGCTTTAAATTTGTTTCATCCTGCTTGAAGATAATAAGTAGATTTGCATTATCTCTTATTAGTTGTTTTGGAATTTTGCTGTAAGTTTGGCCAATATAAATGCTATCAATATTATAATGTCTCCCCATGGCAAAATAACTTCTAATAGTGTCATGATTTTCACAAGATACATCATCGAATATAAATATAGAAAATGGTTTAGCCTCGTTTGGCTCCATTATAGTTTCACTAGCATTAAACTTGTAGAAATTAACTTCAGGCACACTTGCGAGTACCTTATCCAATAATTGGTATTTGGGTTGTTGCAAAGATTTGGAAAAGATATAAATGTTGTTGAAACGTAATCCTTTAGGATTTGTTATTAAGTTAAAAACCACATTCGTCTTTCCACAATTTGACGGTCCAGTTATTAAACATCTTATTGTGTTTGGCAGTAGTTCACCATGTTTTCCATGATTTAACTTGTCGTTGTCAACTGTTAATTCATCAATATTATTAATAAAAAATCGATCCTTTTGTTGCACAATCTCCATCTTGTCTAAAGGTTAAACACGTAATGAGTTGAAAAATTGCTACACCAAGTCTTTTGTAGGGATCCAAGAGTCTTCACTTTTATCAAATCCCAACCAACGTACTTTAACCTTATCCTTTTTTCTTTGTAAAATTTTTTCAACAAGATATACATCGCCGACTGATGATTTTAACAACTCATGTCCGTAGAATCCACCTTCGAGTAATTCACCCTTGTTGTCCTTTAAGATGTAAGTTTCAGGTATTGTTGGTTGCACTTTATAGATTGTAAACACTTCATTAGTCCAGTTTGGCAGATATCTTTTACTAAATACTCCTTTGTACTTACTTATACGAACTTTATCATCAACTTTAAATGTTTTAGGCTGCATTTTTTTCACGTTTAGGAGCTGTATTATTCCTAATACGT
The DNA here is from genome assembly GCA_030545055.2 of Neoaliturus tenellus. Classification (NCBI taxonomy): domain Eukaryota; kingdom Metazoa; phylum Arthropoda; class Insecta; order Hemiptera; family Cicadellidae; genus Neoaliturus; species Neoaliturus tenellus. Next base: position 339,157,062 of record CM061531.1, on the reverse strand, counting down.
TTTAATACCACCTTAGCATTACTGCTATTTACTTGATTAGGCTTCATACCAATGGTTCGATGATACTTGTTGTTATATTCTTTTATAAGTTGCGGTAAGATATCATACCAAACATATGATCCTCGTTTGGAAAATGTTTTATACATTGCTCCTTTTAATGTTCTATTGAATCTTTCTATTATTGAAGCTTTAACTTCAGAATTTGTAGAATAATGATTTATTTTATACTTCTTCATTAAAGCTGCAAATTCTTTGTTAAAATACTCTTTCCCATCATCAGTTTGTAGATGTTTGATGTTGAATTTATTTCTTTGTATAGCCGTTTCCATAGCTTTTGTAACACTTTTACCAGTCTTGTCCTTTAGCGGTAAGGCATCAGCCACTTTAGTAAAACAGTCTATAATCGCTAAAATGTATTTGAATCCTTTATTCAACTTACTATGTGGTATCATTTCAATGAGATCGGCTTGGAAAAGATCATTCATTCCTTTTATAACTGTACTTCTTCTAGGGAATTTTCTTCTTGCTGGCTTATGAAGTTCATTTACAATTTTATTTTTTAAGTCTTCCATCTTCAGTTGTGTCTTCTACATCGCTTGTAAAGATACTGATCTCTAGAATGGTTTATCCTCTTTTATATACGGTTAGGATATAGGTCAAGGCCATTTTACGTTGGTGTAAAAAAGAGGGAACATGACATTGGGCTTGTCATGTCCCCTCTTCTTTACGAAAGGAAAAAGGAAGAAGGTAAAGGACGAAGAAAAGGTTTACTGATCAATAGGGATTAGGGAATAGTGGCCGAATGGCAATGTGTTGATGTTATTTTCAAGAATGTGGCGTTTATCATCCTTATAACTTAATGCCCACTTTGTTTGTTTTACACTATACAGTATATGGTTGTAGCTTCTGATGGTGTTGAATGTTGCGGTTGTTTCCACATTTTCAAATAAACATCTCTTATAATGGTCAAACTGTACTTTCTTCTTTAGATATGAAGTCTTGATGCCTTTGGCTTTCTTCACCACTTGATGTTCATCCTTTTCACTGATGTACAGTTGGAATGAGTACAGTTTGGACATTAAAGCGACAACTTCTTCCATTGGTACACCATTTGTTTCGTCTTTAAACTTGCCCAACACCTTTTTATTTCTATTGTAGTCATAGTTGGGATGATCTTTAGGATAATCTGAAAAGTCAAAGTCAGTAGTATATACAAAAGTACGTAGATCTTCATACATGTCTTCTGTTCTTATCCAATAAATGAAAGCATCTGTATCCATATATGCTATCCCGATGTTTTCTCTTCCATAAAACTTCACCATCTTGTTGTAGTGAAAGTCATACATGTGGGTTTTAGAAATATCCAAAATAGACATTCCCACATATAGAGGACGATCCATTGTTATTGAGATTTTGTTCATGGTAACAGCTACAAGATTCTCGTTAATAATTACACTTGTTCCAAAGTTTGGTTTTTGTACTAACTTTTGCAACTTCTCCGGATCGCTTACTAATTTTACATCTTTATGTTTTCTTTTGTTTTCCAACGTTTTGCCAAATATTGAATTATTCATTAATTTGAAAAAGTCCTTTTGAAAAGCGGATGTTGCTGCAGTCCTTCTTCTTGTGTTGTTGTCGATGTATGGTTTTAACCAACAAGATTGATTAAATTGTATTGCTCTATTGATTCTTGTTATTTTCAATCCCAGTTCTATTGCTTGCTGTATTGACCAATAATGAGCTACATATCTTGACTTGTTGGTTAACGTCATCATTAATTTGGGCCATCTACCAGTTGGTGATATTTCCGTCTTTGGCAATAGTGGTAAATCGTAGTGGTGGTCATGCAGTTGTTCAGGATATTCAAAGTCCACATCCAAAATGTAACCAATGTCTCCATCTTTGGGTATGTCCATTATATTGCCTATCGAATCTGGGTTCGCCCACTTAAAATTACCATATGGAAGAGGATTTGACATAGCCCATCCATATAGGTTATTTGCGTCAAAATAACCTAAGAATGTTGTTGGTTGTGACGCATCGAAGTTTGGGAGATATTTGTTGTTGGCTTTTACATGTCTAGTTACACTTTGTGTCAATCCTCCACGAACACCTGACTCTATCATCAAAACCATATCAATATCTGTAATAAGTTCAAGCCTACACTTTGTTTCTTTCAGCATAGCTTGCCATGCTAGTCCAGGTGATGTATAAGAATGAAGTGGGTCCAATCCATATGCTTCAAAACAGGTATCTCTAAATTCTTCCATTATATCACAAAGTAAAGTCACATCTAATTTAACATAAAAGTCGGAATATTCTCCCAATGTTGTCATTCCTAGTTCATTCCATACTTTACAAGCGTGTTGATAGTCCTCTTCACTGATGTCCTCTTCATACAACTTACTCTTGAAGGCTTCTCTTGGCGGAAGTGATGTTTCTTCAAATTTTTCCAAACAATTGATGTAATCATAGGGGAAAACACCTTTGCGGAGAACCAAATCCAATTTATCTTTACTTACAATCTTCATTGTTTCTATTAAATTTTCTTTCTTTAAGTTTTCAGTAAGTTTACTCAAGCTAGATGGCATAAAACGGTAAGAGTCTAGAAAACGTAACTTCATATTTCCAATTGTTTTACTAAAACTAATAAACTTTTCAGTAGTTTCCGCTATCACATCGATTTTTCCATCATCTCGTCCCAATTCCGGTATGATAAAATGTGCATCATAACTACTAAGGTTATGCAAAATTACAGGTATAAAGTTGCGAATTTGATAGTTAATATTACATCTGTTACATGCGGCACCTCTATAATAACCTGTTAGATGGTCATGATCACGTACCTTGTGATTTTCCAAAGTATATTCATTTTTACATAAATAACAATGGGTCGAATTTTCATACTGAATCTCTTCTTCTTCATCCATCGGTATCATTGGTACAATATCACTATACAATTTTTGTACATTTTCTGCTATCGAATATAAGTGGTCAAGGAAAATTTTAGAAGCATTTTCACCGCGATATATGACAGGTTTTGAAGTTAGATCATATTTATTTAAATGATCTTCTGACAGTGTAGATTTAATTAATAAACAAAAACTGTTTGGATCATGCATTTGGTACTTAACACTTTTCTTGGCTTCATCATCATTATTTTCAATAGGAACAAGTGTAGATTCAAAATCCGCATAAACAACAATGGGAATACGGTACTGATGAGATATCTTCTCAAATTTTAGCTCGGCCTTATCTGGTGATGGTAACATTATTTTTGCTTCATAGTTGTTGTTACATAGTTTTTTATGCTCTTGTAACCATTCTTTTCCATTTCTTCTTTCTTGTTGAAAATTGAAACATCGTTTGCAAATTATCTTCTTATGTCTAGTTTTACACAGTTGGTTATTAACAAGAGTTTCAAACTTTTTGATCCATACATAGTGTGAAACATCACCTCTTGTAAGTAATAGCAAGTCCCTATGATCCGGTAGTTCATTCTTTACCACACGCAATGGGTACACTTTATTCGAACTGTCCAAACCGAAAACATTAACAGATGTTCCAGGGTTTTGTTTTTCGAACTTTGGGATGTCCTTTAAAGTCACTGGGTAAGTCAATCCTTGAAAATTATATCTATATCTGTAAGTTTCATATTCTTCACTGGGTCTTTCCGAATTTTGAGGAGGTACAAATTTTGTCGTCATTGCATATCTAAAACATTCCATATCTTGGTTCTTAACATTTATACACGATTTAGTATCCGAAATTTTCTTTGGGAGCGGAATATAACTGCTACCCCTTAATCCGTAGCCGTGTTTATGAGTTCTAATATCCATACCCTCAATACTAACCAAACTCCAACCAGATCCTCTGCCTTCATGTTCTTGAATTTTTGTTAATATCTCTTCTAAACAATCTTCAACTATTGAATTAATATCTGAACTTGCCATGATGGTCTGGTTTTTTGTTATGAATCCTCTTGGTGACATTTCTCCTTCTACATTAATAAACATAGCATGTAGTAATATGCTAAATTTAATGAAGTTTAGTCTTCTTAATTCTTCTGTGAGTGTTCTCCTTGCAATTGTACGCACTTCCTTAAAAAACTGCTCCAATTTCAATTTTTCATTTTGAATTTTGTGGTGCATTACTACTTTACCTTCTAAAGCATATACTTTTAAACTTGGTATAGCATTCGAGGGTCCTGCTAATGATTCTTCTTGTTGTTCTTCTTGTTGTTCTTCTTGTTGTTCTTCTCCATATAGTTTTAAATCTTCATATTCGGTTTCTGTTACATCTTCATTATTATTATGGAATAACTCTTTGTGTATTTCTAGTAGAATATTATCATGAAAGATTTCTAAGCAAATTTCACATTGATGCATCTTGTTGATGTTTACTCTTTGAAATTTAGCAGCGAAATGAAATGATTCTCTACTGCTCCCTTTTTATAACCTCCCAGTTGTAGTGGGGAGGGGGGACGGTAAGATTTTTAGTGAGATGTTAAAAATAGTAGGTTAAGACTAAAGCTGAAAAGTAATGATTAAAGCCTATATTTTTTCTTCCAATTGCAAATACTCCACATATACCTCCGCCCATAGCCATAACAGATCACTGTTACACCAATATACACCAAAGGTGGGTCTATCATCAACTAAAATTGGAGATGCTATGTTTACTAATCTTTCAATTTCTATCCATGCCATAACTTCAATTACAAACCTTCCTATAAATTTTTATTAAAACAAAATAATTTAATTCTGTCTTTATCACAATATTACTCTTAACTAGAGCTTTCCAATGATGTATCGCTTGCCCTATTCCGGCAAACCGTTCTCAAGTTATAAGAAAATTTGTTAGCACTTGGCTGGCGGGGGGGGGGCGGGGGCGGGGGCGGGGGCGGGGGCGGCGGGGGCGGGGGTGGGGGCGGGGGGGGGGCGGGGGCGGGGGGGGGGGGGGGGGGGGGCTATGCATGAATGGATTGAGTCAAGGTCACCAAAAAATAATAATGATCCAAGGTGATGGAGGCGGCAATAACCGTCTCTACCACCCTGTGTTCCTCAAACACTCCCAATCCCAACCCAAAAAAGTTACGTCTTGCGAGGGATCCCAATTTTTTTTGCCCGCACGCACTTTGGCGATCCAGTTTGGTGAGCTGTGATACGGGCGGCCAGTCTCGGGCCATTTGGCACTGGGCTTGACCATGTGGTAGTTAGGGACACTGGAACAGCTAGTGCAAGACGCAACTCTAACCTCCCACCCTTAATCTAAACCCGCCCAAACATATTTTTGCCTGACCAAAATTAAAAACAAAAATCAAAAACAATAAAAATATGCGCTACCTACGGCACAACGCGCATGTCCCACCCATATTTAATGAAGTTCAATCCAACTTCTTAAAGTTACATTTAAATTTAAATTTAATCTACCCATCCTAACAGCTAGCTGTGAAATGTAAAAAATTATTAGTACACAGATAAACAAACACAGACATAGATACACACACACACACACACACACACACACACACACACACACACACACACACACACACACACACACACACACCATAAACCAATACTTAAAATTAAAAACACATTTTTTAAACATAAATAATACCATAACACACCTTAATGCTAACATCGCAATGCGCAAGTTAAACCTTAAAACTAACACATCTTAAGACTAAAACCAAATAAAACTTTACATAAAACCATAGACACACACACACACACACACACACACACACAACTAATATTAAATAATAATAGCCTAACAACAAGAGTAACTCAAATATATATCGGCCGCTTATACATTTGAGTTGCCCTCTGAGTTCGGAACAACCATCGCGTCCGACGAATTGTTCCGAACTAACTCAGCAATAGTCGCCAAAGAGGTAATCGGCTCACAAAGTGGTGGGGGGCCTGGAGGGGTTTGAGGGGCGCGGAACTTTCCAGTAAGGTCAGTGGAAAATCCCCAACGGATGTGCTTTGTTACATGTGGGTCGCCCCTAACGCAGGTGGAGCCTTGTGCCTCTTAATTAGCATTAGATAACATCTAATTACATCCGCTGACAAGTACATCCGCTGACAGCTACATGCGCAGCTTTCCCCGTCGCGTGCGTGACAGCATAACTATCGCAGTTTGTTATCTGCCCTCTTCCACCGCTTAATTATACTTCCAACGGAAATTAATCGCCGGTACACGCAGCCTGTGGGAGGGGGCGGGGGCGGGGGCGGGGGGGGGGGTCATGCATGAGTAACCATCCGCATGTATATAAACGACGGGAAGCTCGCGCGCATCCCATATAGGGAGCTGACACCCCAACGGTAAACAACCAATCCGTGAGTTCATACCACATAGTACTTTAACACACTATTTATTTTAACATTTTTATTATTTTACACTATTTCTTAACACTACATCAGTTATTTTATATATCTTAATTTTATTTTCGTGTCGAGTTTCCATTTTTTTTTTAACTAAAATATGCTAATTAACATCGTGTGCAGGAAACTGACACTGATTAATTGCAGGTTCCATTCTTACACACCTGTTTCCTCCTTAATATGCAAATTACTCTCTTACTTTAACAACACTTAAACTCTAACCGCTACTTCTCGGTCATATTAATATAATTAGTGCTACACTACGGGATTTACCTGTGCAATAGTGCACGCTATGTTTCCTGCACGTCTGCAGGTAATACACCTTACAATCATATACTTATTGCTACATTACACAAGACATTTCTTGCACACCTGCAGGTAATACACTTGCTGACCGTCTACTATTATAATTATTGCTACAGTACAAGAGACATTTCTTGCACACCTGCAGCTTATACACTTTACAACCGTTTAATATTAAAATTATTGCTATACTACAATGGTTACCTGTTCAATCACAGTTGTGGTCCCCCCACTTGATTATCCACAGAGCAATACTTGCAATCCTACAACTGAATAATTAATTAACTTCCGCGATCACCAGTACTTTTTTAAACTATCCGTCTCTTCCTCTGACTCTTGTGACCATAGCCGCAGCCAACTGACAAATAACCGAGCTCTCCCGAACCTCGCTCTTTTATGCGGTTTTCTCAGGGAGGGGGTTGGAGGGGCGTCGCACGTGACTCATCGATCGCATAAAAGGGGTGTTGCTGCCGCGCGCGCGCCATTTCGGTGGCGGAATCGGTCGGGTGAGGTACTATCCGTTAGTCTCTTGCGCTTTTATAACTAACGCTTGTTACTCTAAAATGTGTTTGCACTTAATATGCTAATTAGTCTTTATATTTGTGCACAGGCCATTTCCTGCACACCTGCAGGTGATACACCTTACAACGGTCTACTATTATACTTGTTGCTACAATACAAGATTTACCTGTCCAATTGGCAATTGTAATCCCACTTAGTTGTGCACAGGATATTTCTTGCACACCAGCAGATCATACACTTTACAACCGTCTAATATTATAGTTATTGCTACAGTACAAGTATTCCTACTTATTCATGCACGGAACATTACTTGCAATCCTGCACCTGAATAATTAATTAACTTCTGCGGCTACCAATACTTTTTTTCGCCTATATGTTTCCCCTGCTACAACCTTTCGCGGCGCCGCCCGACAAATAACTGAGCTCTCCAAAGTTCTGTTCTTTTATGTCATCCTCTCAGGGGAGGGGTTGGGGGGGGGGGCCGCACAACCCCATATAACGGGCATCGGTACCGCGCGCGCGTCATTATAGTGGCGATAGGGCAACAGTAAACAACTATCCGCAAGTCTCTAACACCTAGTCTAACACTTTTTTACTTACACTTTTTTACTCTAACATATGTTTGCACTTATTATGCTAATTAGTCTCTATATATTCAGACACACTCGCGGGCGCCGGTCATATACTCGCCGATTGTCGGAGAGTACACATCTCCCCTTCGTGTATTATCAAGGCTTCGCACTCTTTACAACTAAAGCTTTTACGCACAAAACATATTTTACAGAAACAATCTAACTCCACAGTTTCTAAACCGCGTACTACATTGGCTAAGCTTAAGAAATACTACAGTTTTCACCCGTTGTACTTTGCAAAACCTAGCCTGTGCAACACTGCATACTGTACTGATACTGTTTTGCACGCTGTCTTAACTGACATGCTGCAGTATCAACATTTCAATCTTGTTACACCTATTGACGACGCTATCCAATTATTCTTATTCACTATATTACCGGGTTTATATGATCGTTCTTCCTTGGACACATGTCTCATTCTACTGTATCGACTCGCACTGTAAACACCTAGGAGCTCTCCTATCATGCAACTATTATTTTAATTTAATTTTAAAAATAAACGATAACCTCCCGCGGCCCGGCGCCGCCCCTCCCAAAACCCCACCGAGCCCCTGCGGCTCCCACTTTTTTAAAACCCCCTCCGGATGACCTTGACCCACTTCCCAAACCCATCCATCACTGTCACCCCCACCCCACACTTCCAACCCCACACCTGCCACTTCCAACCGCTGACCTTGACCTGAGCCAGGAGTGGCCAAAAGACACTACTGACGCAGGTAATCATAGAATTGTCAATGTTGGTAAGCCAAATCAAAACGCTGATGCAATAAACAAAGGTTATTTATCATCAGAATTAAAAAATACGTTAAAATTCAATGGAAAAACGTATACTGCTGAAAATAAACGTATATCCAACGTAGATGATCCTAAAGATGCAAAGACAGCGTAAATAGACGCTATTTACATTCATTAATACCTGAAAAGACAAAAGATGGTTTTTCTTTTTATAAATTTGTTATTAACGATATAGGTTATCCGAAAAATGAAAATGATGCTGTAAATTTAAAATATATAAAAGATCATTGTATTACACGTGATGTAGGAGTTATTGATTGTCTAGGTAATTGTTTAGCGAATGTTAAAGATGGTTCGGCACCATCAGATGGTGCAACAGTGGGTCAAATGATGGAAACCTTAAAACAAGAAACAACCTCTTTTGTAAAACAAGATCAAGTAGTATCAAAGCAAGGGGATGAATTTGTTCAAGGTAATGAAAAATTTAATTTATTAACATACAAAAATAATGCTTGGGATTGCATGGGTAAAGGGTTATCAAATATGAGATTGGGTTATACTGCTCAAGATGCAGCTGCTTTATCACAAACCGTACATCTAGATCCAGATCATTCTTTTAGATTTTTTACATGTAAAAATAAAGTAATAAAAGACTTGCATAATGGAAGAGATCCAAATGATGCTGCAACTGTAGGACAAACATTACAATATGACAGTGCAAATAAAGAGTTTATTTATAATAAGCAAAGATTTAAATTAATGGATGTAAATGATTATCAAAATATATTAATTGCAGATCCAAATTCATTTAGCGGATTTAGAAAATTGTCTGGTGAACAATTTATTCATAAAAATCATGTGTTTCGAAATGAATCAGACGGAGCATTAGTTAGTGGAAATTTTAAATATTTTAAATGTCCCGGGAGCGATGAAAATGTAACTGATAAAGACTAAGAATTTGTATAAAAAACTGATACGGGTTAGAAATCGAGACTAATATTATAAAAATGGGTTACACTCTAGAATGTTATTCAGTTGCACCATGAGTGTTGACAAGTTCGGACGATATTCCTCGGATGGATTATATTACTTTAATACTTTAAAAAGAGGTGCTGGCTTACCACAAACACCTGATGGAGATTATGATATTAGTAATAAACGGTTAAAAAACATTAATGATCCCACAGATGAAAATGATGCAATAAATTTAAAAGTATTAAAAAAAGAGATATTACCAACACTGAAACTAGACAAAAACACATATAACGCGGGTAATCATAGAATTTCCAACGTTGGTAAGCCAAATCAAAACGCTGATGCAATAAACAGAGGTTATTTATCATCGGAATTGAAAAATACGTTAAAATTCGATGGAAAAACGTATAATGCTGAAAATCGACGTATATCTAACGTAGCAGACCCTGTAGATGAAAAAGACAGCATAAATAGACGCTATTTACATTCTATAATACCTGAAAAGACAAAAGATGGGTTTTCTTTTTATAAATTTGTTATTAACGATATAGGTTATCCAAAGAATGAAAATGATGCTGTAAATTTAAAATACATCAAAGATCATTGTATTACACGTGATGTAGGAATTATTGATTGCTTTGGTAATTGTTTAGCGAATGTAAAAGATGGTTCTGCACCATCAGATGGTGCAACGGTGGGGCAAATAAAGGAAACTATAAAACAAGAAACATCTGGTTTTGTGAAACAAGACCAAGTAGTAACACGACAAGGAGATGTATTTGTACAGGGAAATAAAAAGTTTACTTTACTTGAAGTAAACAATAGTGTTTGGGATGGTAAAGGAAAGTCATTGACAAATTTAGGTATTGGTGAAAAGCCTGGTGATGCTGTTACTTATGAACAGATAATACAATTAGAGCCAACTGGAAAACAATGGTGGAATTGTGATAACAAACGATTAACAAATGTTGCAGACCCTGATTATGCTGATAACGCTGTAACTGTTAATTTTCTTGTTAAAGTAATAGGTAATTTATTATTTGATATGCATAATTATATTGCAGCCGGACAACATAAACCTATTGATGAAAAAATGAGAAGTGCATGGATTAAACAAGAAATTCTTTATAAATACTTTTTTAATCATAATACACAAAAGTTTAGATCAACAGATTGGGGTACTTTTGATATTTAATTAAATAACACCATAAATTACATCATTTATGTGCAACCTGTCATAGAGGTAACACATAGGTTACGCTTTTCGAATATAAAAGACAATCATGGCGTTTCATTACACCAGTCCATATCGAGACACTATACGGAAAGGAGGCGGTATCACGTCCACAGCGGTTTCTCTGTTAAGTAAAGCTTTAAATCGTATTCCAGTAGGATCTGTCGTAAATAGAGCAATAGACGCTTTACCATACGAATTTCACATACCGGGAGGTTATCAGTATTGCGGACCAGGAACTAAATTGAAAAAACGACTGGAAAGAGGCGATCCAGGCATAAATAAGTTAGATCAGGCTTGTAAAGAACACGATATCGCATATTCCACGTTTACCGATTCAAAGAATAGGTCAATAGCTGATAAAAAGCTAGCGAATATAGCTTGGCAACGAGTAAAGTCTAGTGACGCTAGTATTGCAGAAAAAGCAGCAGCTTTAGCGGTAACAGCAGGTATGAAGGCTAAAACAGCGGTAGGAGGTGGAAAAAGGAGGGGTAGGAATAAAAAAGGATCAACCATGAAGAAACATGGTGGTAATATTAGACTAAAAAGACGTTCTCCGAGGAAAAATAACAAAAAACCGATAATATGGTCAATGGTAAAAAACGGGGCTGGTCTATACCTAAGACCGTATCGTGCATATTAAATAAAAGAAATCAATTGGTTATACCACATAAAGCGTTGACTAATGTTGAATTATTTAAATATATTTCCTGTTTAAAAATACCATTTTTCCGCGGAGTATTTATGAAAGACAATTTACCAAAGAAAATATGGAAAAATGAGACTGGAATCGTAAATTTGGATAATACTGAAGGGTCCGGCACCCATTGGGTGTGTTATAAGAAACTAAATAGTAATGTATATTATTTTGATAGTTTTGGAAATTTGCCACCACCTAAAGAACTTGAACATTACTTTAAATCTGCTAAAAACATATATTACAACTATAAAAGAGAACAACCTGATAATACTTCAATATGCGGCCATTTATGTTTGGAATTCCTAGCTAAAAGTATCAGTCACTATTGAGATGTCTTCCTATACGGTATCATTAACAGGAAAATCGTCCACTTTACGAAGTATCCTTTTTCCAGCGTTACGCTTGCAAAAAGGAAGATTTTGGGAGGCAGCACTGTTGGATTTTACAACTTACAACTCTATTCCCAATGTTACGGAAGGTAAAAATAACTTATTGCATTATTATAAAGGAAAAGATGCCAGTGGGAAGTTTACAGACTTGGAAGTTTGCACTCTACCCACAGGTTCTTATGAAATTGATCATATTAATGAATTTTTGCAAAATAAAATGGGAAAAGACAATATAACGCTAAAAGGTAATAACAATACAATGAAAGCTGAGCTTACTTCAAAATATTATATAGATTTCAGTAAGTCAGACTCAATTGGTGATTTATTAGGATTTCCCAAAGATGGAGCAATTTTAGAACCAAATAAAACACATTCTGGTAAACAAACTGTAACAATATTAAAAGTCAATAGTATAGACATAACTTGTAACATTATACAAGGAGCTTACAGAGATGGAGCAAATACTCATATAATACATACTTTTTACCCCAGTGTGCCACCTGGATTTAAAATTGTTGAAAAGCCACAAAACCTGGTATATCTACCGTTGAACACCACTTTCATTTCAGACATCGTGTTGAACGTATTGGATCAAGACGGTAACTTGATAGATTTCCGAGAAGAGCCTATTACGGTTAGATTACATTTAAAATCGACACTTTAATACAAAATCATGGGTTTAATATTTAAAAGCGAACAACCTACGGGAAACCGCATTAGTAGCTCTTCAGCTGTGGAGGAGTTAACACGCGAGAACATTCGTTTCTTAAAGAGAATTGGATTACAATTAACCGATTATGGATATACTGGATATAGCGCAGGGTCCAACATTCGACGAAACCCTATGGGAAAAAGAATATCACACCCACAACCCTTACACTTCATCAAAATTAAACAATAACGATGAAATTCGTATTCCCATACAAAATCAAGACATTTACACACTACCATGTGAAAGTTACTTGTATATTGAAGGAAAAGTTACTAAAAAGGACGGTACTACTACTGGTACAACAGTTCCATTTATAAATAATCCCATGGCTTTCCTGTTTGATGAAATTAGATATGAAATATCAGGTGTAACAGTTGATTCTACTAAAAAAGTAGGTATTGCAACAACTTTAAAGGGATTAACATCTATATCACCTAATGAAACCAATTTAAGGCTGCGGTCTACCCCTGGCGCGCACCCAAATGCAAGGGTTTTTTAGAATCGTGTTATCTTCTGCCAAATGAAGCCTAGAGCTATAAATAAGGTGTCATATTAAAGAAGAATAACGGTACTAGTTTTCGTCTGTTACAATTTTGTAATTAGTTCTTTAAAACCAATAGAAAACTTCAGTTAAAAATCGATAAAAACAGATGATTTTAGACCGGTATAGCTGAAATTAGAAATTTTATTTTAAAATTCTAAAAAGATAGCCGACTAGATCCTTTTTTCTACTTTTAGAAAAAGTTAACAGCCAATCTCTATCTTAATTGGTTATTTTTAAAACACGATCCCCGTAAACCTCTGCATCTATAAAACTCAAAAACAGACAATTTTACACAATTATAACTAAAATTAGAAATTTTATTTGAAAATTCTAAAAAGATAGCCGACGAGATCCTTTTTTGTACTTTTAGAAAAAGTTAAGAGTCAATCTCTATCTTAATTGGTTAATTCTGAAACACGATCCCCGTAAACCTCTGCAGCCATCAAACTCGCCTAGCGCTACGGCCGCGAGGCCGGCATATTCGGCATTGTTGTTGTTTTTGTTTTGGTTGGGGTAGACCGCAGCCTTAATACAACCTGCAGGATGGGTTTTACCTGCAAAAGACACAATCACTCCAGATACAAATGGAAATTTTGATTTTCATATTCCGTTACGTTTGTTGCTTGGTTTTGCTGAAGATTATAGGAAAATAATATTAAACGTTAAACAAGAATTAGTTTTGTTGAGATCTTCAAACGATAAAGATATTATTAAAGCTCCAGACGGTACAACAGATGCAACTTTAGAATGGAAATTAACATTAGACAAAATTGTATGGAGAGTTCCACATGTAAAATTAGCTGACGAGCATAGAATGCTACTATTAAGAAAGTTAAAGGCTGATCGTGATATTGTAATTCCTTTTAGAAGTTGGGAATTTCATGAACATCCCAGCTTGCCAACTACGGATCGACACACTTGGACAGTTAAAACATCTAATTATGTGGAACGAGCCAGGTATATTATATTTGGTTTACAAACAGGCAGAAGAGACACCATCACCAAACATGCAGGCCAATTTGATCATTGCAACTTGAAAAATATTAAAGTTTATTTAAATTCACAATTTTTTCCATACGATAATTTAAATGTGTCATTCGCTAATAAAAAGTACAGCATATTGTACGATATGTATGCAAGATTCCAAAGTTCATATTATGGTAAAACGAATGCACCTTTACTATCACCAGAAAAATACTTAGATGGTTACCCTATAGTTGTAATCGATTGTTCTAAACAAAATGAATCGGTAAAATCATCAAGTGTAGATATAAAAATAGAAATGGAATTCAACGCGCCTATATCAGCTAATACAACTGCATACTGTTTAATTCTACATGATAAAATCGTAACATACACACCTTTAACTGGAATTGTTAAAAATGTATTGTAAAAGACCGGTTTTCCTACATTCCAATGCATTCCGCGAGTATAAAAGCAGAGCGTTCAGCTCGCTCCTCATCAGTTTGTTGCCTGTTGTTGTATGGGTAGCATCTTATTCAATATGGCTTCTCCTAGTGGTACACAAGAAAATGTAGTAGATATTGAGAAGGAGATATCCGACTTTTTAGATCTTCAAGGTCAACCGGAGGGAGATGAACACAACGCTTGCGGACAACTCCACGCCAGTAATAATATTGAGGAAAAAGGTAAAAGAAGAAAGAACGCACACAAGAGGAAAAGGGATATTGAAGATAATATTTCTCCTAACATATTAAGTGAGGTATTCTTGCGAATATTTTACCCAATCTCTTCCAGTTTGGACAAAAGTGTTTTAATCGGTGTTATGAAATCTACAGATTATTCCCCTACTGTAATTTTAACTCATGGACCCAAAATGATTTTGTTTACGGACACTGCTTGGGAATCGTTTATGAAACACTTGCATCTGCTAGAATGCTATTTAAGTAGTAACATGTTTGGAAGAAAGACAAGAGTAGGCCTTTTGGATTCAAATGTGGAAATCGATATTGTTAAACATCGTGGTGATCATCAGTTGCGGTTTAGAGACACAACAAGACATGATAACAAGATTCAACTTAATCGAGAAGAGTTTTTTATTCTAACTTGTGCAACTGAACCAATAACGAGGTACTTGAGACAACTGGTGTTTTCAAGTTCAATTATTAAAGATTATCTGGAAGACACTTTGGACAAACAACCGGACGCACCTATATTGTACGGACCTGTAGATACTTCTATATTCAATAGGGTTCCTCATGAAGTACAAATGTGGAGACAATTGGAAAAGTACGCTCAACTACATAAGAAATCAGTAAAACGTGAAAAAGAGGAAGAAGAAGGAGGAGAAGAATCAAGTGTTAGTGATGAAAATGAAAACAAGGAAAATGTAAAGATGGAAACCTAAATGACAATTAACTACACAGCAATGGTTAATTTTTAAAACAATGTCAAACACTTTGTGGGGTTAGGCCTACCGGGGACGGTGCCCACGTTAAATATACACCAACGCGCCAACAACTGTACGGCCGGGTATAAAAGTCGTACCTACCGTGGTGTGGAAATCAGTTGACCTTTGGACTTCGTCATGAGCAGACGAGTGATCTTCGCAATGGACAAGGAAGAAGAACAAGTAAAGTCCAAACCTGGTATAATTGAGTTCCAAGCGTTTCGGGGTAATGATGATAGATTTATCATAAAAGAACTTGTGTTTTTCGACATCAATACAAGTGTTCCTTATTCGTTTTTATTTAAACCACCATGTTCTTATTCATCTTTAACCAGTAAAGCCGCTACTACCAACAGATGGATTTCAAAACACTTCCATCATATCGATTGGTATGATGGTTTTACAAGTTACACGGACTTGTATCACATTATGCATCACTTTTCAGACAAGTTTACCAATATTTACACAAAGGGGCTGGAAAAGAAAAGATGGATCGAAGGATTTACTCATGTTCCGGTTAATGATGTGGATTTGGATAAAAACTACAAGTATACGATGGAAAATGTTTGTATTTGTACTAAAAGTCCAGAACATGAAAAAGATAGACATTGCGCTTTAAAAAACGCCTATAAACTCGCATCTTACCTTCAAAGTGGGGAAATGGGGAGTGGTGGGGGTAACGGGGGTTATATAAGTGAGGAGCAGACCGGGACCTGGCATGAGTATTACTCGAGATTCCGAGACGACAACATCTCCCAGCAAGAAGACGAAGAAGACGATCTATAACTTGACCATGGCATCTCACCAGTTCCTGCAAACTTTGGTTGAGCAGTTCAATGCTCACTCTTAATCTACCATACTACCCGTCAAGAAGTGTTCCGAACTTAAAGACGAGAAGCACTACATTATCCACGCCATGAAGAAGATGGAGACTACAGTTGGAGAGGCCATCTGCTGCAGTCTTAGCGAGGCACCATTCACTCCGGGGGATGAGCCCAATTTCCAAGTCTACCTGCCGAAACGGTTCGTCCATCTCCTCCAGAACGAGGATCTGCGCTCCATCCAACCCGGCTGTCTCTACCTGGTTTCCCACGGTTGCACGGGTAGCAATTCCACCGAGTTGACCATCCACATCGCCGACAAGCAGCAGTGTTAGAT
Source organism: Neoaliturus tenellus (assembly GCA_030545055.2). NCBI lineage: Eukaryota > Metazoa > Arthropoda > Insecta > Hemiptera > Cicadellidae > Neoaliturus > Neoaliturus tenellus. The sequence goes on along the minus strand of CM061531.1, from coordinate 339,140,356 downwards.
TTAAGTTTTACTGTTGTACATATGTTATTGTAATGTTTTATAAATAAATAAACCATAAAAGACAAAAAAGAATACAAAAAGACGAAAAATGCAACATATCAATATGTGAAGTTTGTCACATATTGATATGTTGCATTTTTTTTTAAACTTCGCGGGTGACCTTGACCTTTGACCTTTGCATTTCACAGTTACCCCCACCACCACGCTACAAGTCAAACCTGCTTGAATGCAAAACACCCCCACCACTTTTTCATATACCTCCAAGTGCTGTGCCTCGTCTTCATTTCAACTCCAGCAGCCAACCGAACAACATCAGTATGTCTCTGAACGTAAGCTGTGCCAGCTATGAGGAGGTGACGATCAAAACGCAACAGGAGCTGAACGACTTGTACAAGGAGTTGCAGCTGATGGTGGCAAGAGGCTACCGTATAAACGTGCAAGTCTACGCTTGCAATATACGGAATCTTCGGCAGCCGAAGGAAGAGCCTGGACATTCCTCTTCAACGACAGCTTCCTCACCGGCGTCGATGAAGACCGAACCAGACAACTTGGATTACTTCAGCTGACTAGCGGTTGTCTTCCTTGTCCTTACAATTGTAGAATATGTTTATTTCTTTATTATATTAAAGAAGTAAAAAGAGCAAAGCCACCTATCTTGTTACTGACATATATGCTCAGTAACAAGATAGGGTTTTTTTTAAAACACAATTTGAATGACCTTGAAACTTCCCCCTCCACTGATTCGCTACCCCCACCACTTCACTGTTGATATACATGAGACAACATAATTAGATACCTCATTCCTTCTTCAACGGCCAAACCTACAACATCAACAATGGCTAACCTACCAACAGATGAAAGATGTCCTCACGCATGCTGTGACTTCGTACACGAGTTAGAGAAGAGGATGCAAGAGAGGGCGATAAGAAGAAAGCAGATCCACTCAGAAAATATCATGATAGTAAACGGCTATCTTTTGTTGTTCGGCCTTATCATGGTTGTACTGTTCATACTGTACGGCATAGTTACATGCGTCGGCAAGGTTGCAGAAGAAAACGCTCGCCACCATCAGTTGGAAGATTTCAATGTTACTTTCTAGGTTTTCCTTTTTTAAAACTCCATTTGGATGACCTTGAACTTTCCCCCTCCACTCCTTCCTTTTTTTTAAAACCCAATTTAAATGATCTTGAAATTTCCCCCTCTACTTTTCAATAATGTTACAACTGACTGCAGCTCACCTCATTCCTTGCTTGGCTGCCATGGCGGAAGGAACTCTTTCTCAAGTTGACTCCACTACGGACGAAGCATTTCCCTTGCGGTGGACTGTTCATTTACAGGATGCGACAGATGTGGAAGTCTTGTATCAAAAATTACTCAATGTATTCAACGGGAACCCTGGACCTCTTGAATGTAGAATGGATTTGAATTTTGATGCAACCAGGGTCGGCACAGAACCTTCAACTTCAAGCCAGCCTCAGCAACGAGATTTTACACATTTATACACTCCAATATCACCGGAAGGTGTAACTGTCTGCGAGGCTGACTCAACTACACGTTATGTTCAGCCGAAGCCTTGGGTGTTGATTATTAACAATGTGTACAAAGTGGAATTGGTATGTAATAGATTAAAGGAGTTGATGGTACAAGATCCAGGCCTGCGCTTTCAAATAGATATACATTTCATCTGGAGAGCACCTGCACGGGGCTCTTCGTCTGACAGCTCTCCAAGTACGACGGACGAGGAGGACGACTAGTCATCTTTTTTAAAACTCCGTTTGAATGACCTTGACCTTTCCCCCTCCACTGAGTTTATTTAAGGTGCACTCTCACTGACTACAGCATCATTTCATCGCGCACCTTCACCGCAGCAACATGGAGAGTCAACTCAACTACTGTTGCGAACAGAAATGTTTTTCATGGCCGAATGGCATTGATGTGGTGGATGGCCTGGCTTGTAGAACATGTGAAGCTTTTAGTCAGTGCATGTGTAAGTGCAAGTCTTGGAAGAAGCCGAAACCGAAGTTGAAGACATTCCATGTGTACCAAATGAGAGGGCATAAGTACACTTGTTGCCCTGAACGTTGCATTGAATTCAAACTAAAACAGCTAACTGGCTGCAAATTGTGCAACAATCATTTTGCAGGTTTTTGCAAACATTATTTAGGAGCGTGTCAATACAGATCAACTTGGCATACAGAAGCACTCACTATCAATGAAATCGCTATAGACTCACAAGAGTAGTCTTTCTACTCTTTGACTTTTTTAAAACTCCGTTTGAATGACCTTGAAATTTCCCCCACCACTTCCCCATATATCTAGAGTACGCAGGGCCCGGAGGTCAGTCGCTCGGCGGCTGTCGTAGTGTGCACATCCGTGTTGTGCAGTCTGCTGTGCAGTTTTGATTTTAACCAGTTCAAGGTCACCACACTTAAACTCTGGCAAAAACGTCAAGCTGTTAAAGACAATCCTAAGTCCCAGGTTCACAGTCAACCTCAAGGTCATCACACTTTAACATGTAAATTTAAGGTAGCACCAAAACGGTGCTACCTAGCTTGACATTTTCAAGTTTCCCGAGGTCATCACAGTTCCCCCACCACTTCCCATATACCTAGAGTGCGCGGGGCTGGACAGTCAGTCGCTCGGTGGCTGTCGTGGGGTGCGCATCGCGGTTGCAGTAATGGTGAAACGCGGGAGTTGTATCGGTTCAAGGTCACTCGAGCGGTGTCACATGACGGTTTAGGCAGAGTCACGTTGCAAACTTTGAGTTTCCTTGGCACTTTTGCTGTTTCTCGTCTAATTTCGCTCCAAGTCGTCAAGGTCATTGAAACCTGACTAAAACTCGGAGCGTAGTGCGAGAAACAGCAAAAGTGCCTAAAACTTTTAGGTTTCAGCATGGCCTTGACCTTTGTGACATCGATGACGTCATAATGGTGACGTAAGGGGTGATGACGTCATCGCCACGTCATTTCTGCAACGTCATGGGTGTGACGTCACAGAATGACGTAATTGGTGATGACGTCACGATCGATGACGTCATCGGTGGGGTCATTGACCTCGATGACGTCATCGCTCAGGTGACCTTGAACTGAGCCAGCTCCCGCGTTTCTCCACTACTTCAGTGTCTTCTACGGTGCACACAATCTGAGAAAAAAGGGGGAACAGAATCATGCTTGCCTTTTAATATATAGATTAAATTGATTAATTTTTCGTCCTTATATAATGTTCTACATTGTTTAATTCACAGGTAAAAATTGTTAACAAAAATCAGGAATTCATGATTATACATTATAAAACGTCAAATTTAATTAAATTAGTTTTATTTTTAAGCAATGTTTTATTACAGAAAAAATCTTACAGTAGATAGAGTTATCAAACTTTGACCGCCAAAGCGACTCAAAGCGTGTGCAGACTCTGGCGATGGCGGCAGTAGTTTGTCGGTCGCCGGTACGCGCCGCTATGTCACGTTTTTCATGCACTTTATTTTAGGTAAGGCGCGGGTGGCCTACCCTTGTCGTACAGGCGTTTTACAATGTTTCGTGTTACAACTTTCTAGGTAAAGTATATTGAATGAATCCATCACTTTTGGGGATTTTACATACCTTCTGTCTGTCTTCAAAAAGTTTACATACAATTTTTGTTAGGTTTTAAGATGAATTAATCCTTTACAACACCAAAATTTCAGCTTTGGTGGATACCAAATATTATTCTTGTGAGAGTTGTACCATCTGACTTCCAGTACTACTAAAAGTAATTGTCCAAAATAAAAAATTAAACTGTAGGTCGTAGTTGCAACGTAAAAAGTAGCTTAGGTAAAAATGGGGAAAATGAGGAATTTGGGAAAAAATATTTGACCGCAAAACTTTAAATGGAAAACTTCAATATTATAAACTTTTGAGGAATTTGAAGTTTTTAGCGAATTTCCCTAGAGGGAATACGCTATTACGGTAGTGGCCATGGTAAGACCTAACCCCGGGACCACTTTGCTTTTTCATTTTGAGGTCCCCAGAAGCCAAAAACACCATTCGTTCATTTTCATATATATATATATATATATATATATATATATATATATATATATGTACGTTTCTGCATGTAGAGGAATTCTTTGCTATACAAGTCCATGTACAAATCCACTCCAAGGAGAATGTCCACTCCGGCGTCCTAAAGCGAACTCCGGAGTTGCATACTGAGTGTGATTGTATAAGATTGTATAACTATTGGGAGCGTATAAGTTTTATAAGTAGTCTACCTTATCCATTCCCTGTGAACAGAAATCTTAAAAAGTTGGGTTATGTACGCACAGCTTGCACTCCAATTATTTAAAAAATGTGTTCGTCTTGGAATAACATCTAACCTACAGTGTAAAATGCGATTAATATTACTTTTAAATATTTTTAAATTTGCGACCTCTATGGCCTGAAAAATAATCTTTGTTTCTGGCGGGAGCGGCTGCCACCAGTTGCTTGTTTTTTTCATCGCAATCTTTATTCTTCATCCCGATGTCGTATGATGTATGATCCTTCTTTGGCAACAGTTTTTAAGGTAAGATTTATATTTTTACCATTTTAGTATTTTGTTTTTCTATTGTATGATTAATAGTTACGACGTATGCCTAGTTTAAAAAATTGTGATGAGCAGTCCAAACACCTAGAGTTTTCAGGAAAATCTACAATTCTTAAACCTTATTCTCACGGCCAGTGCATTTTCAAAGTTCTAAAAATATTACTGTATTTCGTTTTGAGACACCTGTGCTTACTATACGAAGAAATATAATGAAATATTATGCTATAAAGGAAATGATGCAATACTGTATTAAAATGAATATGTTTAGTACGGTAGGCCTCAGACAAGATTAATGCTTTTATAACAGAATGTTTTAAAGACTAGACCAAGCTAAACTCCAAAACAGATAACCCTAAGCCTATCTTCTTCAATATTATAGGCCTATCAACTTCCCATCAATTATTAATATTAGTGTTAACTTAGTAACTTCAATTATAAAGGTTTGGTTGCATAAGGCAAGCAGGCACTGAAAGTTGTCTTTACGGAAACGGTACTCTCCAATCTACAACCATATACCAATACACCATACAACCTCAATAAACTTGCAGGCTTGGATGTAATTTTGAGTATAAACATACCACCTGTCAATTGCCACATATGAATAGGCTCATATGAATGATAATTTGTCCAACGCAAATAATATTTAAAAACAACATCATAGGCCTAACAGTTACAACAATAATCTGTGTTTGGTAATCTGAAAAGCGGCTGTTATTTTAGGTTAGTTACCCTGTACTTAGTTAATTCTACTTCCCCCTATTTTGTAAGTTGTTCTAAGGCGTTTTGTTTGTAGGCTAAGTATTCGTTTTTTTCCAACAGTAGGAATGATCAATTTAAGTTAGTTTCTGTGCATAGTTATCTAGCACACATGATAAAACCAAATGAAAATAATCGATTAATAGATTAACCAAGTTTTAGTTAAGATATGGTTACAGTACATTCATTTAACATAGGCCCTAGTTATTTAAATAGATTATTTTTATTCGACTGTGTCAGGTGCCCATTTAAAAAAAGGCTCCATATTTTTAATTGAACTTAGTTACATTGCACGGTAACAAACTAGGTTACAACCTGAACCTATAGGTATTTCATTAGTACAGGAGTTTGTGAATAGTACTTACGGTTATGATTATTAGATATGCTCACCGTCTTAACTAGATTGAAGTTAAACCACACTGTCTTAACTAGATTGAAGTTAAACCACACTTAAGTAGGCCTAAGTTGTAGTAATTGTGTAACCTGTAAGGCCTTATGGTTTAATCACGGTTGTCTTCTACCTTTATATTCTGACCGTGGTGATTTACTTTTCAATACTTGAAGACATCTCAACTGGAATTTTATCTACATCTATGGTTGGGGATTTAAAAAAAATACATCAATTTAGTATTGATGTAGGTACTGGTATTTAAAATATGTACCGTATTAGGTTTATAATAGTATTGAGTTTAGTGTATCTCAATTACATGATTAAAATATAGGCTAATACGCTATTCCTAAAATCGTTGAAAATATTTAGGTTGTTATACTTGTATTGCCAAATTTATGCCTATCGGTATCGGCAGGCTACCTTAATAGGAAATGTCCTATTTTTCGGCTAAAACTTCTACTTTTTGGTGAAAAAGTCCTACTTTTCCTACATTTTGGCTGTAAGAATCCACTAATATTCCTGTTTTTATTATTTTAAAATTTATTTTAAATTTCAATATTATTACAATTGTGTTGGCCTATTAAGTTTCCTTAGGTCATGTCAGATTAGGTAACTCAAATTGTATGTAATGTAACTTATATAATGTAACTTGTCGTAAAGTCACTTGAAGATGTTTTTGGTTAAATGCTTGCGTGTTGATTAAATAATATTAGTTGTGTCACATATCTACATTGTCTTATTAGGTTTTGAGTTCATAGAAATAAATGTCAGTTTTGGAGGCATATAATTGAATTTAACTGACTAAGGGTATTCAAAGAACCTTCAAATTTTGCATGCAACATAGGCAGTACAAGAGAAACAATTTACAAATAGGGACTAGTTGTTACTTAGTTGTGACATGAATTGCTAAGCCCAGTAAGTGCTAGAGGCTGGGTGCGCACTACTGCAGAATTGGTTCAGGCGGAATGGAAACGGCTTAGTTTGTGAAATTTCTGTATGTGTACCACAAAGTAATGGGATGCGCACTCTGAATCAGAACGTCTCGGCATAACACGGCATTTTTACAACAATGCATGCTGAATCCGCCATGCATGAATTAAGTAAACTTAATTCCCACAATTTTGAGCAAGAACTAGGGTATACTAGGGGTTAGTTGCAAAGGAGTAGTTGCCAGTTTTTAATTTCCAATTGTTTATGGGATTATTGCGGATTGGGATTATTGCGGTGTGCAATAATCCCATAAATAACATACACTCATTATCACCAACTATGAATTTCAAACAAAGACTAATGGGCATTTGAGGCCAATAGAAAAAAAAAAACTGGACTTGATCTTACTTTTAAACTGATCATTATATTGGCCTGTATAGCTTATTAATAGAAAACACATAGCCTAATGGTAAAAAATCATATACATAAAAAAAATTCAATTCACAGGGTCATCTGAAAAATGGAGAGGGGGAGGCTTCTCTGTCAGTTGGCTGTTGGTAAGTATGACACTATTTTTTATTTAAATTGTATTTAATCGAGAATGTCTACAGTATCAGCAGTTGTAATTTATTACACCATCTTTATGGCTATTAAGTAGACTTCAAATGAGGTTTTCAGATATCTTAGTCTGTGTAATTAGATACTCTTAAACTAATTATAATCGCGGCCACCAAATAAGGCGTGTGATGACAACACCATCTAAAGGTCGTCTTCGTTAAAAATTAAAAATTAAAACGAGTAACCGTATCTGCAGGCAGGAACAGGGTGTCTACTGATACTGGAAATACTTGAAATACTGGAATTATACTGGAATTTTATTTCCATACTGGAAATAAGTTACTGGAATTATACTGGAATTTCAAAATAGATACTGGAATTTTAGAATTTTGTTCAAATGCGTATTTTTTTAAATGCATAATATATAGATTTTGTCATTTGATCCGTACATAAAAATGTAAAAATATTTTACAAGTCATTTTGCTGTTTAAGTACGGTATGTTTGAAAACCAAAATCAGAAAACTTGTAGTTCTCCTCAAATAGTTAATCAAGAAATGTAAACATTTGTGTAGGCCTAATGATAAAGCCTAGAAAATGTTTAATTTTATACTAAAAATTTATTTTTCTTTCTTAAGTTTTTATCATATTCTTCTTTTTTACTTTTAAGTATTAACCTATTTCATTATTTTTTGTAGTTAAATGATTATTTTTCATCTATAACTATTTAATACGCTAAGGGTTTTTTTGTCTTGAGAACTCCTCCTACAATTTTCAACCGATTTTCAAGTTTTTGGTGTCGTTGGATAGGGCTTGGTCTGTAGTTGTTTCCGCCAAAAACTGATGAGAATCAGACTAAAAATAAAGGCGCTACCCACAATTGAAATCTCAAAATTTCCCATTTAAATAAAATTGGGATTGAATAAAGCATTTTAAACATCTGTTAATAATCAGCTGTAAATAAGTGTTGTTTTGGTGATTAAAGATATTCACAATAATGGATTGGCCGGATGTCGTTGATTTTGAGCTAAAAGTAACATTTGTATTGTATCAAAGTAAATTGCTCGATTTCGAGCAACACATATACTAGTATTATATAAACGCAAAACAAAGTGGTAGGAACAGAGGGCTATAGAGTGAGTAAGGGCCTTCACAAAAAAATTATCAAAAAATATTAAACAAATGCTATTGTTGGAAAGTACTTATTAATCACATAAGGGTTCATAAGTGTTTTATCTCTATACAAAAATCTATTTCAATATTGATTATATGAATAAATTGTCATTATTTTTACTCCATGTTTGAATTAATAGTTCGCGAGTGATACTGGAATTTTTGAAAAAAATATAGGCTACTGGAAATACTGGAATTATACTGGAATTCTAAAATCAGATATCAGTAGACACCCTGAGAATTATATGTTTTGATTGTCAGAATGTTTTTAAGCTTTCAGCTGCATGCTGCAACTAATGACGACACGAGACAGTCGATGCATTTCATGCCTCCAGATATGGTGATTTTGTTTACTCCTTACTTTTTACCTAAACCTCCTACGGATGATGTTGTCGTCACCTGCCTAATTCGGTGGCCACGAGTATAGCTATATAAAACCTTTTAATTGAAATAAATCAGGTCAACCTAATGTAACAGTAATTAAAACAGAGGACATCTATTAAGATTTGTTACTAATTATGGTTGTATTGTTGAATCAGTATATCCATCACCCTCAGGCTCAAGAGCAGTGTTGGAATTGCAAAAATGCCAGATAAAAAAACACATTAATTGGTCAGATAATCAGGGGTATTTTACTCACAGCAAACAAACACCATGTTCATGCTACGATCCCACTAGTCAGGGCAAACTAACAGTAACATCGTCTTTGTTTTTGGAAAACAAAATTTTAATCAGGCCTACACGTTGGTAATTGAACATGTCTTTGTGTCTTCAAAATCAAACATCACAAGTTTGATGCGGTATACCACAGTACCGATGTACTTACGATGTGCCTTATTTACTGTGGCAGGAGACAAATTGTTGCGTCCTGACTATTATAACGTTTCGACTGTCGTCTTAACTCGGTTTTTGCGTTATTGATTTTAAATAAGAATACAGTTAGGGCCTATTAGAGAACCACCCATATTTATTCAATTCAAACAGTAAATTTACTTCTAACACAAAATTACATCACAAGTGAACGATTAAGTTAATAAAATGGGGGGGAGAGAGAAGGCAAAAATGGATTTGATATTTTACATTAAGGATTTGGAGCGCAACTGACTGCCTGGAGGGACTGCAGCGACACCCGCAGGTTACAGCCAATGAGAGCGCGCCTTCAGAGTGCTGAGACCAGCAGAAACACTTGTAGTAGCCTTGTCAAACTTGTGGCATACTGGGCCAGGATATCGATGGTGAAAGGACTAAAGCGAAACGCCAGAGCCGCGAAACACAACCAGACAATCTCTCTCGCACTATCTGCGAGAAGCCAGCTTTGATTTTAAGAAGTTATAACTAACTCTAAATAATTAATTATAAAAAAGGTGAAATGTTGATATATCAATTACATCTAAACCTCTGTCCTACCGCCCTTGTTGTGGTACCGGTCTCGCCCCTTTACCGTACCCGCTGTGGTACGGAAAAGCCGTACCCCTCATCCATAGCTGTGGTCGTCACACTCTCCGGAACAAATGAAATGAAATGAAACAAGGCAGACGGACTCCGCCACTGAAGTCGCATCTGTCTGCTGACCCTTGTCCTTACTTGTCCTCATAACGGACGAGTCCATATGAAGGGGGGGGGGATATGAGGAGAACCGACTTATATGGTAGTGTATGTATATACAGGCACATATCACAAACTGTACCTTTTCCAGGTCAATAAATTCGGTAAAATTGTATTACGTTAGTGGAAATAATTTGAATTAGGTCCCGTCTGGGCTTTAGAGATATAATAGGAAGCATTGGCCATTTATGGTTAATAAGCGGTGTTCCATGCTGGTTCTGATGGTTATTTCATCGATGGACTTGTACTTACAGTTTGTTGGACATAAAGTGGACTTGATTGGACTTAAATTTTACTAGTACAACTGTACAAGTACCGTACCATTTCTTTATTAAACAGCTAAGGGGTGGTTTAGTTACATACTGAACCAGGGAGCGGTGTTAAAAAACATACTTTTTCATCGAAAACATACATAGTAGGCTAATTGAGGCTCGGCAAATGAACATTGTCCTAGAGCCAACTGAAATTGAACAACACTCCATGTCAATTAATATTTAATATTTTGTAAAGTACTATCTTACTCATACCATTTGTGCATGTTACAGGGAAAGAAAATATTATGTAAAAAAAAAAATGGAACCATGGCAAAAAAGAAAGTAGGCCTAAAGAAGAATGTGGGCACTTGTCCAAACTACGTAGACTTATTTGATAGAGGGAGGTGGGAGGAGCTCGATAGTTATTTAAAATTAAACTTAAATGAAAGAACTGGCAATGACGTCTGCCCTCTGGCTTTACATAAGCCCGAAGACAACATTGAGAACACAATTGAAACTAAAGTTGAAGCGCCCACTAATTATATGATTTTCACCGTAAGCCCTACTGGAGAACTAATACCAGAACCTCCGCAACCTATGGAAAAGGTACGTGTGCTTGAAGTTACAATAAATTACATTGTTAAATTCTTATAAAACAAAGATAGGCCTATGTTACATAAAAAAGATTTCACAGAGTATACACTGTTTTACAGTGTTCTGTATTATATTTTTTTCTAGTTTTTTAAAAATAGGTCTTGAAAATATTTATATGTAATTTTATATCACCGTATGAAAATTTCTAAAAAATATAAAAATCCCCTAATAAGCTAATAATCCCAAAATAGCCCTAATCCCAGCATTATATCCCAATTCTAAAAACTATTATGGAATATTTACACATTCCTAAATAAATCACTTAGTTAAAGTAATCAGTATTAAAATTAGTTATTTTTAAACCAAGTAGAACTTGAGTATAACATGCTATGTAGTTTTTAAATTGATTTTTTTGATCTGGCAGGCAGCCACTATGGTGCATTATAGGGTTCTATGGAGACTTACAAAATCTCTTAAGGAAAATTTTTGTTTTTGAGATAAAAAGACTTCCTCTTTTTATTGTAATTTTGTTACTGTATTAATAGTCTATTTTAGCTGAAATACCCGTTCTTTGCCCAATAGATAAAGAGGTGAAGAATTAGTACTGGATCCTGAAGAACTGAATAAAATTTGTAAAAACTATAATACAAAATACAGTCTAAACTTTAAAACTACGGCTTTATTGAACTTGGCTTAACCTCGTGTAAAAAAAAGTCACTAAAGCCCTAGTAATTAAATATAAGGTAAATGCCCCAAATACCGACAGTGTACCAAATACCAACAAGGTCACATTTGATCACAAAATATAAGCTGTTCGTCATCTGTATTGGCTACTTTCAAAGTCAGATGAGTTTGTGGTCTTTTTTTCTATGAGAAAAAATAAAAAGAAACAATTTTCCACCTTTTATAAGTTTGTGCTTGTAAGTTTTGTCTGCCCTTGTTCTTATTTATGATTTTAGTTAAGAATCTTACAGGTTTCCTCTAGGAACCTAAAGATCTGGCTTAGGGAATAAGTATTTGAATAATTATATGTTTGTATTAAAATTATGTTTTAATTGGAGACCAAATAATAAGGGTTTTAAATATTAATCATAAATACTGATATCTTTTTTTCATTGTAATTTAATTTGCGATGTTGGTATTTGAAACAAAATTTCATCACTGTACCAAATACCGACATAGTGTTGTCACCATTGTCGGTATTATTTTTTCCCAACTATTAATACCAACACTTGATATAAAACATGTTTTAGTTTCATATTATACCGAATTGTAATGAATTTGATAAATATTCATTATAAAGTTATATCAAATATTATTCTGATATTTGTGGTTTCAAGTTTGCCTTAAACTTCACCAAACTTTTATACAGTTAAATTATTTTACCTAGAAGCGGTCAAGACTAAGTGGACTGTCTTTGATGTTGAACTTCTTTTGCTATGAGCATAATCATGTGTGTCCTGTCAATTATGCATTATAACTTATATGTTTATCAAAAAAAGATGCGCATTCAGGGTTTGTTTGTTTTGATTGAACATCAACATTTGACAGTTAGAAAAACGATAACTAGAATGTTAGAAACACATGATTAAGCTGCAAGTAAAAGAAGTTCAGCGTCAAAGATAGTTCACTTAGTCTTGACTGCTTCTAGGTAAAAATATTCAACTGTACTGTTGTAATTTATTGAGGTTATGTGTTATGTATGGTTTAACTTGTTTCTATTAAATAAAGAATATGTAATTAATTGTACATATTGCATAAAATATTTCTCATTCATAATGTTTTAGGTTTGTTGTAATAATATTCCAATATAATACAGAAACTAACTCAACAGCTTCTAATTTTGGCATTACAAAGTAAGGTCGGCACTCGGGTCGGCAGAGTCGGCTCCGGCTGCCGTCTGCCGCCATTAAAGCTGTCGTCTGCCGCTGCCGGCTATTCCTCGTTTTCTACTTCTGTCGTCTATTCTTTCATAGCGTAAATTCGTAGTATTTCGGTATTTGTTTGCAATTTTACATCTAGATGATACTGAATATATTGAACTTACTTTTGTCAAGTATAAATAAATTTTATTAAACTTTTTTTAGTTAGTTTTCTGTAAAATTAAGAGTTAGGTTGTCTTTCTCACCCAATTGAAGAATCGTCAGACCTTAAAGTTTTTCATTTTGGGAGATGGATAATGACAACATATTAAAAAAAAAAAATTGGGATGGGTAAATTAAAGAACAAACAACCAAAAAATATTTTTTATTAGTACGATAATGCTCCTCTCTTTCTCAAATTGGTGTTAAAATGTCGATGTCGGTAATTAGGACATGAGATGTCGGTATTTTTTGCATTGTCGTCGGTATATTTGGTAAATTGACAAACTTGTTTTCCCAAGTTTTAAGTCTTTAAAAACGGTCAAGATTATCGTTTTTCTTAAATCTTTTAATGTAATCTGAAAGTTTTTTAAATGGCGAAATTAATTAATTCATAATACTCAAGCATTACATAACCTTTAAATGTTTTTCTGCTTATATAAACTGGAATTCAGCCTTAAGATGTCGGTATTTGGGGCATTTACCTTATATATTTATGATAAAGATAATTAAATGGTTTCTTTTATGTTTAGGCAACAGATTCAAAAAAGGAATTATTTCCTTTAACCGATGCAAATCCAGACCCCCTTTCATTGGGATGTGCATATTTGGATAAGCTTAAACCACCTGATGCTCATGGACATGTAGGGCAATCAGACCTTGAGGATCCACAACTTGCAGAACAGGTAAGTGAGGCTTCAGCTATAGTAAGGCCTAACTAAAGTTTTGCAATCGTTTTTTGTTTAAAACATGGTCTTCCTTTATCTTTACCATAGGCCATTTTTAATTTGATTGCTGGAAGGGCATGTCCAGTAGAGGGGACTGTTGACATGACAATGGGACAGTCGATTCGTAAATTTATTACACTGGATTGGCAACCTGGATATCTAAAGAGCAATTATTTTGCTACTAGTTACCTTTTTCTTCTGTTTTCTCAACTATTAAAACAAGCTAAGAAGCAAACCAATACGAAATTCAAACTTTCCTGTAATAGCTGTGTTCTTTCAGATGGAAAACTACATAGAGGAATCATGTTTATACGAAACAGACAGCATCAATGAAAAAATGGAAGACCATAACAGAGGTATGCATTGGAATTTTTTTTATTGTATACGTTGGCGTTTTATTTACTATTCAGCTAATTACTGCACATAAAATACCAAGCATTAATTTTGTATTGCGCAGTACAATGTAAAATTCATACTAACATTTAATAGCCAAAATTTTAGCAGGCTGTATTTTGATTAAAGGTTTATTTTGTAAATATTAATATTCCATTTTTTCTCCTAAAATAGCTTCCATAACTTAAAACACTAAATTAACGAAAACGGCTACGACTACATTTAAGCTATTTTCACTAAACAATTCCTCCTTAACAGTTATTAATCAATGTTGTATGAACTGATATGTGTACATACAAAACAAGCTTATTTTAGATGCATTATTCATGTTCAATTTAAGACAGCTTAAGAATGAAATAATTAACTTAAAATTAACACCTTTTTTATTGTATTATGTTATTTTAATATTTAACCTAACCTAACCTACATTTGCAACCTGATGTTTAACATAAATGTTTTGGGAACACTTTATTCTGAATTCAAACACTGTTTGCACTTGACTAAAAATGTTCTTTGTCATTTAATTAATTACTTTCTGCCTACAGAGAGTATTCAGCCAAGGCCGGTTATGATAGGGCTTAAACTGGTAGCACTACGGCAAGATCATGACGATGACATCTCTGGCAATGTATTAAAATAATAAGATTCATAAAGTAATGCAAATGAAGGATTCAAGTGTGTTTTAATACCCATAGTTTCTTATTATGTTTCAGAAAACTGCAAAACACATCAGAATCGTCAACCTTTCAAAGATTTAACCAATGATGTAATAGCTCCATCGTATCAGCACTCTATGGTAAGCAATAAAATAAATTTTCCTTCGAACTTGATTATTCAAAATTTATCATTTTTATCAAATTTATCCATACCACTGTCTTATTTAGTAAAAGTATTGTTCATTGGCCTCCAAATATAGATATAATTTGCAAAAAAATATATAAATATATGTTTTACGATAAAAAAATAAGCTCAAGTTTTTCTAAATACTGTATACAGGGCTTGTAACAGGTTATTTTTATATTTTTTTGTTATTTTTTTGCTCTTGGTTATTTATTGTTATTTTTTCTAAAATTTGGTAATTTTTGTTATTTTTTGGGGGGGATTTTGGTTATTTTTTTATTTTTTTTGAGCATTTAGGAATACTTTTTAAAGGGAAAAAATTTTATTTTAATGAAGGGACGAGACACAGTAACAAGACTCAGCTCATATTGAAAAAAAGAAAGGGTTAAGCAAGTGCATGTGGAGTCAGAGAAATCGAGGGTCTGCGCCGAGCGCCATGGACAATCTTTTTTTACTTTCTAGACGACCCTAGTTTATTTAATATCCCTTTAAATTGCCAGTTTTTGACATTTTTAGCGGCATTTCGGGTACATTCAAGGTTATTTTTTTGTTATTTTTTTTCATTAATTTGGTTATTTTTTTCAACCCCTAGTGAAAAAAATGGTTCTGGGCCAGATCTGGGCGGCACCTCCAAAATTGGCCAGAACTGGGCCAGTTCTGGACCAGATCTGCGGTACAATTTTTCTGGTTTAGAACTGGGCCAGGTCTGGCCCAGTTCTGGCCAATTTTGGAAGTGCCCAGATCTGTTTCATAACTGGGCCAGATGAAATAAATTCATAATTCTGGCAAATTTTGGAAGTGCCCAGATCTGGACCAGATGTTTTAAACTCTCTGGTCCAGGTCTGGCCTAGTTTTGGAAATTTGGAAGTGACTAAATCTGGGAAGGAGTGTGTCTACTGGGGTAGGACTGGGGTAGGTCTGCAGAATATCAGGCTGAAATATTGCGAGTTATCTGGATGACTAGAATTTGATAATGAGCTAAATAAAATATCAATAAAAACCCAAAACAGAGGTTATGTTGATTCAAAATTACATGCTCAAAAACCAAAGATGATTAAAAAAAATTACCAAAAAGTAAGAATCGACACTTAAACGGGTAACCCCAAGTAATGTACAACAGTGTATTCCAATATTAGTTCATATTATTATTAATATGAGACTGTCACATTTCTTTAATATGAGACAAAAAAAGTTGAATTAAATAATGATCAATAAATGTTATGAGTTATTTAGAATCTAAACTTAGTTGACCTATATCCACGTACAATATATATATATATAATCACAAAGCTACTGTGCTTTACCCTCCAAAAGATAACAAATAAGTTAATATTTAAAAAAAAATAAGCGAGTGCCTTTATAGAGAAAAACAGCAGGTTTAAAAAATGAATACAAAGATTTGCTTCAGTTTATATTTTATCAGTTTATTCATATTTTATTATCATATTTCATATTTTATTCATATTTATCAGTTCTTTTGTAACTCAACTAAAAAGTCTGCATTTAAAATATGTTTCACTTTATTTAGCTTCTCTTTCTTGAGTTGGAATGCAGTTGAGTCTCAATCTTCCAAGTTCTTGGGAGCAGATATCTGCAATTAAACCAATCAATGATCAGAAAGTGTGAGAATTGGCCAAATGGCGTTTATTCTCATGTCTGTTACAATAATACTTCAATAAGTTCCTGTAATAAAATCAATTTGATTTCATTGTGAGTATATCAGTACCTAAATTAATAAATGTTAGGCCTATTGTGTCATTAATACCTGATTTAGATAGTGAAAAAAATACCTTTTGAATAGTGAAATAAATATGTGGGCCAATGAAAAAATAAGTACTACAGTAAAATCAAATACCTGATATGTATTAAAGTTTTATAACAAACATTGGACCTTGGTTTTTTCAAAACATGGGGACGTTTGCTCTTTCCCTGATCAATTTAAAAGCTTCTTGGTAGCTTCAAAGTTTAGAAATTAAAAAATACTCTAACCAAAAAAGTAACCTGAATCAGTCATGAAAAAAAACTTTGAAGTACTATTTCAATTTTTTTATTTTGTACAGTCAACCCAATGAGAACCCCCACGTTGCTGTGCCTTAATCACATGTGCCTCTAGAACCCTCAATTGTTGCTGTGCCTGTGTTATATCAAAATATAAAGTAGATATACCGTAGAAATACGGTATATACAGTAAGCTCCCAAAAAAGCCGGACTACTGAACTCTGGGTCTGTGAGAATTCCGGGTTATCAGGAAAGGAGTAAACATAAGAAAAATATGAATCGGCTAGTTTACATTATTCTTACAAAACTTTTAACTACGGTATTGCATAATGTACGTAATTCCAAAGCTAACAACTTAAACTTCATGTGTTAAAACAAATTAAAAAACACCACATTGTTTGTGCTCCGCTGATGGCATGGTGCTTCTAGCCTTTAGAAACTCAGTGCAATGTACGTACTGCTCTGGCAGAGGCTTTCCAAGTTAGGTATCCAGAATTTTGGGTTTCGAGAAACCAAGTTTGCGAAACTCTACTGTAAGCGAAAAAGCTGCCATTCAGTGATATTCCACAATATTGTAATTTTCCTTTATAATAAAAAAAAATATATTTATGTAACTGATAAATTACGGTTCTATTTTGTTGCCAAAAGCAATAAGGATGAGAATGGCTTTTTCTCAATGGCAAGAAAAGGTGGTTAAACCAACAATTTTTAATATTCAGGGCAGATTGGCTTAGACGTGCCAATTTTGTGCCAAAGAAGAAACAGTTTATCTGAGCCACAGTTAACCCGGGGTTGTTAAGAGAGGGTCTACTGAATGTATTGTAGACCTCGGCCTCATATTCACAGGCTCACCAATGATAACAGCGATGAAGGCGGATATCCATCTTTCGCAGTTTATTTTAACAGATACAGAAACCAAGAAAGAAAACAGAAAATAATTACCTACACATAGTGATGAGATGGATAAAAATTAAACCCAATTCGGTGTTATAAATTAAATCAAAATGATTATAATCACAATTCAATTTAACCCTGATGCCTTTTAGTTATCCTACTCCATCGTTACTGAAATTTTTATTTTGCAATCAAATTGCTATTTAATTGATACTACAATTAAATTATGCTTATCTGATTTTAACACAGACCTGATTTAGTAATTTTATTTACAGTAGTTCCAAGATCAATGAAATTACCTTTTTACAATAAAACAAATAGGCCTACATTCAAAACAAGTTACTGAAAAATACCAAAAAGAAGTAAAAATTTTAATGCAGCGTATAAAATTATCAAAGAACAACACAAAATAATCTAGATAACTGTGTTTATTTTGTAGGTGTTTAAATCTTGCCTGCATTGTGAGAAGATACACTCACAATTAGCCCTCAAAATGTGTTACATAGCCTAAATGCTGCCAAATACATAAAAGTAACGAATGAGGGCCGTTTGCACCATTTTAGTTTAAACCTGAACTTTGTTTAAACCTAAGTTTAACCTAAAAGTCAGTTGCACATGCATAGTTTCAACTTACAACTCCAGCTGATTTTAACTTAATTAATCCAGATTATATTTAATTCGGTTTATTATTTGTGCAAACGGCCCTGAATGGTTTACGGTTAGATGGTTAAGTTAGATTATTATAATAAATAATACGTTTCTTATCTCAATATCATTTTTCATTTGATTGTTTTCATAAAAAAATTTAATTACAACATCAAAATTTCAACCATTGATAATAACAATGAAGTCGGAAAACAAATACAGTTGCGCCAGCTAGCTTCACTCCTACATGCAAAATATTATAAAGCACTTTGGTCCCACCCAATGATCTACAAGTCACAAAAATTAGCAATGTAAAAAATCCTAGCCAAGGACTGATAAAATAAAATAATTTCTGGGTACTGTAGCAATCCTACCCAATTGCAGTTTCATATTAAGTTAGGCTGTAAACTGGGCTATCTACCATACTATAGAATAAAAATATCAATTAATAAATCAGATCGAGTAAAAATTTATAAAAAAATTATTTTAATGTACGCTAACTAACTATCATAACCTAAACCAAGTTTAATCTCCAATTATATAGGTAAAGAACCAACCTGTGCCCAGGAAAGTTTAAATGTGATGAGATTAGACCGCACGGTGTTCAAGTAGGATAGCCTACATAGGCTAGATAATTGCTTTTCTTATCTTCTATATATTAATAGGCAAGCATGTTTAGTTTCCTCCTTTTTTCTCATCTCGTGTGCAACGTAGGAGAAATCCGCGCATACCGTTAGAAAGGTATAGTTCTATAGATGAACAGAATCCCATTCTAATTCACATCGGACTCTAGGGCTGCGCCCCACAGGGTTTCAAAGTTCCAATGTTAATCTTATGGAGGAAGCAGAATTGATTGAATCATCATACAGCTGTTGTAAAAACAACTGCTAGAAAAACAGGAAGAACAGATGTTTCAGTTACAAAATGTTTTTAAACTTCTTGAGTCGAGATAAACTAAAATTTTGGTCGAATTTCGACCAGGAGGCGGTCTCTAGTTTATGTTATTTTGTTAACATGTTTGCTACCACAATATTAAAAAAAAATCGTAACCACAGACCGCAGCCGCAGTTTTCCGGCGGGCGAGTTCTACTCCAAGCCCTCAGCCGCATATATGCAGCAGCTAGTAGCGAATGTTTTTAGTTGTCATTACGATTAGTAGAGATTTTACATTGTTGATCTAAATTATTTTAGATTAGGCTATATTTGTTTTGAATGTTACAATTGTACCTTAATACCTTAATTGAAATGGCGACCTAACTCAATAGGTAGTTTAAAGCCAAGTATGAATGAGAGATGAGTGTAGGATGATTGTGGCGCGATCTTGTAGTCTTGTTACTGACTAAGGTCGACATTCACCTTCAGGCAGGACTGTTAATTCATAGCCCAACAGCCAATGGTATCTTGGGACCTACAGTTTAACGTGGGATCCGAACCACAATTGTGGGAATAACAAGCTAAAAACAAATATAAGGGTAGGCCTAGGCCTAATTAGTTACAGTGATTGTCTTTGTTATTTAGAGACTAGGCCTAGACTGAATCAATAGGCTATTTCACATGATATGATAGATATATCGAATAGATCGATTGATCCGAATCTTATTTTCATTCAATAGTATGGTAGCCCATTTATGAAACTGCACCCGCCAGAGCCTCAAATACTAGTTTGCTTATTTCATCAAACATGTATTTGGCACACCAAACCACAATTCTTAAAACGTATAAGCTTAGGCCTAATAGGCTTTCATAAAAAAAGTCTGTACCAAGACATAACCTCCAATTGGTTAGGTTCCATTATCTGTAGTTTTATATTCCATAAGAAATAAAGTACTATTTTAATCTTGGATAAAACATTATGACACATAAAATTAATACAGCATATAAGGCCAAATCACTTTTATTGATATTCAATTAAGTTAATAAAACTCACCTGAATATGTTGAATATCTGGCGTGAATAGGGTTACAACCGTGTGAAGGTCTATCGTCTGCAGACTTGATGTATTGAAAAACCAATAATGAAACACTAAAAACTAGTTATAAAAGAGATACAAAAGTTGCTTAAATTAAATTCTCATTGAAGACAAATTATATTAACATTAAAACTGTAACAACATCAGAACACACAAACAGATGTAGACGTTGTTTAGGAAATTTAATTTTTCAATCAGTGGTAGACACAGTACGTTGTCTAAATTCCCTCAATGTTATTCTTATGGGAAATTCACAATAATCGATTTCTCTCTTGTTTCTCAACTAATTTGGAAGAGATTTGTTACATAGATAAGGGTAACATTATCCTTTTATACCCTGTAAAAACTTTTGCCTACACCTCAGGGGTTGGGGTAATGGGGAATTTCCCTCTCTAACCTAATACGATCGATTACGAGACCTTTTGATCAATGGAGTGGCAAATTGTGTTTGATAAAATACCTTTTTGTATTACTTTTAATTAAAAAAATAATATAAGCCTAAAATAGGGAGAAAGTACGTCTCAGTTCAGTGATACCAATTATTTTTTTATCACATCCAAAATTATCTTATCACAAGTTCCTATTTAAACATGTTGACTTTCCCCCAAACTATCCTGTTTAGTACCGAGGTGTTGAAGATCTGAATAAAAAGTTACACCATTCCTTAGTCATATGAACACTCCCTAGCTTATATTTGCAACTTCATTAATATACAAATAAAAAAGGGGTTGGACTTTTATGACACTTGATATAGGCCTAGTTCATCACACAGGCCTAAAGATACTTTTTGTTACTCAGCATTTTTTTACCTTGGCTTAGCCTCATACAAAAAGTGTCACTCAAAGCTCTAGTAATGATAGGTAAATCAAATAAAACTCTTCTCTTATTTTTAGGAACAAGACTCCAAAACGGAATCATCTACAACCAATCTAGACACTCTTCTTTTGGGATATGCACATTATGAAGAAAATAATGAACCTGTTGACCCTGAACCACCTGATGAGGTTGAACCTGATGCTCATATTCAACAATTACAACTTGAAGATCCACTACTTGCAGAACAGGTGAGTGAAAATTACCGTCACCCAGTCACCCAGAATAAAAATTAATAACTCATGTATTATTAACTTCAATATTCTTACTAAATTTGGATTCAGGTCCATACGGTGTAGTGTTATCAATACATCCATAAAAATAACAAATCTAATTTTTCTTATGGCAGCAAACCTCCGTACACATTGCCCATGTTATTCTTATGGAGAATAGATAAAATTGGTATAACTCGCTTATTTATTGACATCATTTGATAAAACTTGGTATTTGATTTTACTTATTTGATGGCTGTCACAAAAGCATAAAACCCTACATAAAGAAATCCTTGTTGTAGAAAACCTGCACATTCATTACCATTCAATTTTTTAAGTTGAGAGATAGAAATATTCATATTAGATCTCTTGTATATTTGTAACTATTCAGGAAACTTGGCCTGTAACTTCACACACAATATATAGGAAGACCATGGAAACTCGCTGAGTATGCAGTAGGGTGGGTCGAAAAAAAATTTTATTTTATTTTCGGAACACTTTAGTGCAGAAAAGTTGCCTACTACAATAAGGATAAAAAGTGCATATAAAATATTTAAATCGGTTAACATCTTCCGTTCGCGCACCGGACTTAAAGTTTATGAAAATTTCCAAAAACTCGTTATTTTTAGAAATTTTTAAAAGTTATTAAACCTTAAAAATTAAAGAAGCTCTACGTTTTTATGCTTATTTCAGCATGTAAAGAGTGTAAATCAATTATATTCTGTTCAAAAATCCAATAATTACCGTTCGCGCAACGCCTCAGAAAAAATAGAAATTAACCACTTTTAGCGATTTTACTGTGCAACTTTTGTAAGCAGACTGAACTGTTTTGAACAAGAGTGCACTGGTTTGAGATGGTTAAACTATTGAGTCGTGGTATATCCCCTCCTTGCTCTAACCCCTTCCCCCTCACCATCAAAATCGGCCTTGTACTCGCCGCCATCACGTGTTTTCCTCTTCAGCCAGTCGCTGTGCCGCGCTCTGTTTAGAAAAGGTGGGAATTGCTTTGGTGCCATTTGAGACTTGCGTGATGTAAACTACTTCCTATTGTGCATTGTTTTATGTTATTTCCTTGACGTATGTCTTAAAACATTAGCTGATGATGAATGAATTACAAGCTATTCTCACTAGGAGTGTGATTGCCGACTCCAGAAAGGAGTTTTACTGTCCTATTTTTGGCGAACCAAGAGGATTCCTGCAAAATAAACTGCCCACATATGAATGTGTTCTTAGATGCTGTAATGAAGATAGATACAATCTTTCCCTCGTAAGAAACAATAAAAATGTGAGTTTCGCCAAAGTAGGCTCTACGGTTGCGAAACAAATCAAATGTTTGTATTAAAAAGCATCCATTCCGTCGTTGTCTTGACTGCCGAATTGTAAAGCTCATTGAAGTGTATCACGATTCTTATATTAAGATAAGGAAATCGTATAAACGTGATAAAGATAAGCCTGTATTTAAATGTATTCTACACGATTTAAAGCCTATTCGTCTAGCCTACAAACAAGGCATTAAAGTATTTAAATCGTCTAGCCTACATTTAAATATAGGCTTGTCTTTATCACGTTTATACGACTTCCCTATCTTAATATAAGAATCGTGATACACTTCAATGAGCTTTACAATTCGGCAGTCAGACAACGACGGAATGGATGCTTTTTAATACAAACATTTGATTTGTTTCGCAACCGTAGAGCCTACTTTGACGAAACTTACATTTTTATATTTTCTTATGGGGGAAAGATTGTATCTCTCTTCATTGCAGCATCTAAGAACACATTCATATGTGGGCAGTTTATTTTGCAGGAATCCTCTTGGTTCGCCAAAAATAGGACAGTAAAACTCCTTTCTGGAGTCGGCAATCACACTCCTAGTGAGAATAGCTTGTGATTCATTCACCATCAGCAAATGTTTTTAAGACATATGTCAAGGAAATAACACAAAACAATGCACAATAGGAATTAGTTCACATCACGCAAGTCTCACATGGCACCAAAGCAATTCCCACCTTTTCTAAACAGAGCGCGGCACAGCGACTGGCTGAAGAGGAAAACACGTGATGGCGGCGAGTACAAGGCCGATTTTGATGGTGAGGGGGAAGGGGTTAGAGCAAGGAGGGGATATACCACGACTCAATCTAGTTTAACTGAGGTGTATCGACTTATACTGGTCGATACTTAAACTTACTCACAGTTCCTTACTAGTAGGAGTTGGGTGAAAGTTAAAATAAAACACCGTTTTAAGTAACGAACATGGTGGAGGGTAGTGACAGGGCCGTGGTCGGAAGAGAACTGATGGTGGGAAATGCAGTCGGTTTCGGTTACGACCGACCCGTGAGGAGAGGTGGCGTGATCGGGATCCACCAATAGGATTTATTTATACCAATCATACGATAGACAGGATTCACAGACATACGACCGACCCGCGCATAGAGTAATACAACGTATCTTTAACAACACAAGGAGTTACAAAACGTCAGTTATATATATATGTATATCACATTAACCATCTCAAACCAGTGCACTCTTGTTCAAAACAGTTCAGTCTCCTTACAAAAGTTGCACAGTAAGATCGCTAAAAGTGGTTAATTTCTATTTTTTCTGAGGCGTTGCGCGAACGGTAATTATTGGATTTTTGAACAGAATATAATTGATTTACACTCTTTACATGCTAAAATAAGCATAAAAACGTAGAGCTTCTTTAATTTTTAAGGTTTAATAACTTTTAAAAATCTCTAAAAATAATGAGTTTTTGGAAATTTTCATAAACTATAAGTCCGGTGCGCGAACGGAAGATGTTAACCGATTTAAATATTTTATATGCACTTTTTATCCTTATTGTAGTAGGCAACTTTTCTGCACTAAAGTGTTCCGAAAATAAAATAAAATTTTTTTTCGACCCACCCTAGTATGCAGGTCTGCTGCTACATGGGTATTTTACGTGTACTTCAAATAATTATTTTCCTCAATTCTTTAAACATAACCAATAAAACAAATGAACTTGGCATTGGTACAATGATCAGTTACATCCATTTATTTCTAATTAACCATAATTGCATGCCAAGTTTACAATGCAGTTATTAGCAAAGAGCTTTCAATAGCAAGCTTTCTTAACTCCATTATTTTTAAATTAGCTAGTTGTTTCGAATGCAATAATGGTATTGTGTTCTATCATTAAGCCGCGTCCGCACTGGGCGAACATTCGTGGCGAACTTGTTCGGCGAACACAAAAATCAACAAACATTCTTAACGAACAATTAACAGGCCATATGATTTACATTCTAAAAGGTTAGCAACAAACAAACAAATGTTCGGATGAACTTTGTTCGGCCAGTGCGGACGCGGCTTTATGGACTAACTTTGTGCAATAATTCAATGCTACAATCCAGTTTTATCTATAACTTTTTCTTTTTAACACAACTAATAATTAAGTGATAATTGAAATAGATTGCGGAGTTGGAATGTGATAACTGAAATCCAGCATAACATATTTTATAAATAATAAATTCATAATGTCAGCAGAATTTTTTTCTTTTATTAAATTAAGACAGAGTTTCTTTCAAATTTTACAAATTCAGTTGAATTAATAACCCATAACAATTCAAGAACCCACTAGTTAATTTGGAGTTACTATAGTTCATATTTATTAAAGACCGTGTGCCTCAAAAGTCCCAGCCCCCCATTAATTTTTTTATTAATGGGAATAAAAATGTTATACTTTGGGGATGTTTATTTGATCAAAAAAGGTAGTTTTTGATGTATTCAAATTTTTACCCCCTCCATCCCAAAAAGGGGTAGTTTGGGGGTAAGTTGAAATTTTTAAATAGCAATCCCAGCTTGTTGCATATCATTTCTGACAAAAGAATACGAATGGCGCAAATTAGAGGTCTCTACGTTGATTTTATTAAAAGTTATGCCAGTTCAAAGTTTTAAAAAATTTCTAGCTAATATCTCAGGAATTAGTGAGTTTAGGAAAAAATTACCAAGAACAAAAATGCCTTAAAATAATGTGAAATACCAGGAAAAGTCATAAAATACTGGGGTTTTTGTAATTCTTTAATAGATTCGGTGCCACATTTCAATATGGCGGTCCCCTTCACAAATTTTACAAAAACTCCAGTATTTTATGACTTTTCCTGGAATTTCACATTATGTTAAGGCATTTTCGTACTTGGTAATTTTTTCCTAAACTCTCTAATTCCTGAGGTATTAACTAGAAATTTTTTAAAACTTTGAACTGGCATAACTTTTGATAAAATCAATGTAGAGACCTCTAATTTGCGCCATTCGTTTTCTTTTGTCAAGACCTTTGAAATAATATGCAACAAGGTTTTGCTATTGAAAAACTTCAACTTACTCCCTAACTACCCCTTTTTGGGGGGAGGTTGTGAAAATTTGAATACATAAAAAACAACCTTTTTTGATCAAATAAACATCCCCAAAGATAAAATTTTTATTTCCATTAATAAAAAAATTAACGGGGGCGGGGGGGGGGGGTGGGACTTTTGAGACACATATAATATATTAGGTCTTAAGGCAATTATTAATTTTCAGGATCACATATCACAGTCAGGGCAGTGTAAGAAGACGCCAAGTGAGTCTGCCATCCCAACAAAGAAAAGGATCAAAAGGTGTGATCGGAAGAACTGCTGTTTCTATTGCCATTGTTTATTGACTAATCTAACTAGGCACATGGTGCGCAAACACCCAACCGAAGTTGAGGTAGCTAAATATATAGCTTTATTAGAAATGTGCCCCGTCGATTCTAAATGTGAGAGGCAGAAAATAATGGAAAAGCTCAGAATTGAAGGAAATTACATTTACAATGCCTCAGTCACCAGTAACTCTTTACTTGTTGGAGAAGAATTACTTCCTATTAAAAGACCACCTTGTTCCAAAAAAAGAAATTTGAGTAATTATGTAAACTGTAAAATGTGCCAAGGGATGTTTGTAAGAAAAAGCTTTTTCCGCCACGCGCAGGTTTGCAAAGAAAAATCATGTGTTCCAAGCAGTCAAGAACAAACATCCAGAAATAAATCACTGCCTAGTTACATCAAGCAATATAGTAGTCTTACTTGTCCTAAACCAAAAAATGTCTGTAAACTAATGACAGAAAAAATTATCCCAAGATTGTGGAAAGATGACATTGGGGAAACTGCCATCAATGACAAACTTATTTTATACACATGCAACGACTTCTTGAAAAGCCACCAGGACCAGAAAGATCACCATCAGGTTTCCAGAAAGATGAGAGATGGAAGCAAACTGTTACTTGCATGTAAAAAAAGGGACAGCAGTATAGAACAACTCAGCGATTGTTTTAATCCATGTAAAGTCGAGACTGTCATTGAATCAGTGAAAGAATTATGTGGTTGTGATGAAGATGGAAATGTGGCTGTTGTGGGTATGCCTGCAAGACTCTCATGGATCATAAATGAATGTGGTAAAAAAGTTATCGATGAAACAATAATTTCACCTGTCATAAGTAAAGAGGTAAAGCAAGAAATCAAACAATCTGTGAATGATTTTCTTCTAATAATAAAAAGAAGATGGCAGTATGAAATTTCAAGTAATGCAGAAAATTGTAGAAAGAGGAAAAAAATGACTAAAATGAGAATCATGCCAGATCCAGAAGATGTCAAATGTTTTAGTAGAACAGTCTCAGAACTCACGCTACAGTACTGCAATAAGTTGAAAGCAAATATCACTGTCACTGATTACGAAATGCTTTGTAAACTAGTAATTGCACAAATTCTGTCACTGAATGCCAGGCGACCTGTTGAAGCAGCGAAAGTTCCCCTTGAGTTTTTTTTGAAACGAGAAAAAAGTTCTGTTGCTAACGATGAATTGCTATCGTCTACGTTGAGCAAAGAAGAAATTGAAACGTATCATTCTCTATCTGAATTCTTTGTTCCTGGAAAGTTGGAGCAAGAGTGTTCCATTCTTATGACAAAGGGTATGGAAGATTGTATTGACCTGATTGTGTCTTGCAGACATGTGTTAAAAATACCTGATAGTAACAAATACCTTTTTCCTAGACCTGGACTTGACACTCCTTTTGACGGATCAGCCATAATCCGGGAGTTAAGAGGTTTATGCTCGCTCAAAAAACCCGAATTCTTTACATGCACAGGACTCAGGCATTATTGTGCTACGATGGCGCTTCTCAAAGGTAAAGACTTTACTACACACATGTCCAAATTTATGAGCCACACTTTAGAAGTGCATAATAAAAACTACTGCTTGCCAGTAGACATAATCAACAGAGGCAAAATTGGACATTTCCTACTGGGGTTACAAGACCGGCCGGCAATGATGAATACCAGTCTATGGACTAATACCACTGCGGATCAAGCCACCACTGTTGTAGACCAATGCACTGCACCAAGCTCTTCTCAGCATAATTCTGCACTGCAAGTTTTTGACAGGCCACACAATTCTGAACTTCAAGCTAGTGAGAGTAAACTTAATTCTTCACTGCAGGTTAATGCGAGAGCACATACCTCTTCTGTAACACATACAGGTAATGAATCTGACGAAGTTGATGATCCTTCATGGGAAGAACCTTTCTCAGAAATGCCTAAACTAAAAAGAAATAAAGTCCGAAAAGCCTGGACTGAGGAAGATAAAGAAATCATTATAGAACACTTCTTAGAATACATTCAAAACCGCAGAAATCCTGGGCCCTCCAAATGTACAGAATTTATATCAGCAAACAACAGATTTTTAGGAAGAACAGGTCTTCAACTTAATAGTCTGATTGACAACTTGAACAAAGGCAAGACAAAGATGCCAAAAAAGTATGAGCATTGTTTCAAATAGCTTTTTTTATAATTTCTATTAGGTTTAATTTGAATAACACAAGTCTATGGCAGTTTCTTTAAATTTTATGGTAACTTTAATAAGGAAAAATTATAAACAGCTAGGTTTGCTGAAAATTATTAATGTATAATATTAGTTAAACCTACCATGAAACTTGTTTTCCAATCCATTATGATGGATATATGGGATTATCACATAAAAAATATCATTGTTTGGTATGCTCATATGGTTTTTTAATGCTCATATAGTTTAATGCAAGCATAGGCTTACTATGTATTCACAATAGTTAAATTTCAATATTAAACGCATTCAAAACCGCAGAAATCATGGGCCCTACAAATGTACAGAATTTATATCAGCAAACAACAGATTTTTAGGAAGAACAGGTCTTCAACTTAATAGTCTGATTGACAACTTGAACAAAGGCAAGACAAAGATGCCAAAAAAGTATGAGCATTGTTTCAAATAGTTTTTTTTTTATTTCTATTAGGTTTAATTTGAATAACACAAGTCTATGGCAGTTTCTTAAAATTTTATGGTAACTTTTATAAGGAAAAATTATAAACAGCTACGTTTGCTGAAAATTATTAATGTATAATATTAGTTAAACCTACCATGAAACTTGTTTTCCAATTATCACATAAAAAATATCATTGTTTGGTATGCTCATATGGTTTAATGCTCATATAGTTTAATGCAAGCATAGGCTTACTATGTATTCACAATAGTTAAATTTCAATATTAAACGCATTCAAAACCGCAGAAATCATGGGCCCTACAAATGTACAGAATTTATATCAGCAAACAACAGATTTTTAGGAAGAACAGGTCTTCAACTTAATAGTCTGATTGACAACTTGAACAAAGGCAAGACAAAGATGCCAAAAAAGTATGAGCATTGTTTCAAATAGTTTTTTTTTTTTTTTATTTCTATTAGGTTTAATTTGAATAACACAAGTCTATGGCAGTTTCTTAAAATTTTATGGTAACTTTTATAAGGAAAAATTATAAACAGCTAGGTTTGCTGAAAATTATTAATGTATAAATATTAGTTAAACCTACCATGAAACTTGTTTTCCAATCCATTATGATGAATATATGGGATTATCACATAAAAAATATCATTGTTTTGGTATGCTCATATGGTTTAATGCTCATATACTCGTAGTTTAATGCAAGCATAGGCTTACTATTAGGGATGGACGGGACCCGAAATTTCGGGAAAATTTTCGGGAAATTTTATTCCCGATCATCGGGCGGGATTTTTTTTTACTCGGGAATTTATCGGGTCGGGAACTGCCGAACGGCGCGGCGGCCGCGATCGCGGCCGACGATCTCGGTCGGCGATCGCGGCCGGCGATCTCGGTCGGCGATCGCGGCCGACGATCTCGATCGGCGATCTCGGTCGGCGATCGCGGCCGACGATCTCGATCGGCGATCTCGGTCGGCGATCGCGGCCGACGATCTCGATAGGCGATCGCGACCGGCGATCTCGGTCGGCGATCGCGGCAGGCGTTCTTTGTCGGCGATCGCGGCCGGCGTAACGAGGAACGGCACGAATACACGGCACAAATACTCGCGGCCACGTTCCACGGACTGGACGGCAAAGACGATCTATTGTTTAGCTTATCTATTGTTCGACCTTGGACAGTAATTTATTCAAGAGGGGTGTTTTTTGCTCCAAGTACCAAATGCTATTTTCTGAATCAATTGTAGTAGAAAACTAAGGGATGGTTCGTTTGATTCGTCTAATTCTTACAAATTAAACAAAATGTCAAGCAAAGTTGTGTGACTTTCCAATCAAAGGGAAAATGGCAAAGTATTGTTAAATAAATCAATCTTAAATTGACTTACTGTTTTATAATGTAAAAAGCATCTTATTATAATTTAATATAATTTTTAAATAAAAAACTTCAAATCCCATTAAATATATTTAAAAAAATTAAACATTACAAATACATTTATTAGATTTTGAGGTTCATAACTTTAAACTTTCTTTGTTTTTTATTGATTTTTTTCATCATACACTCTTTTTTTAAATAGCAAAAAATTGCTAAATGAATACATAGAAATAAAAATAAAATTAATTAGGTCTAATTGTGTATATTTTCAAAATTCAATTTTTATGATAATCTCTAAGTGAACCTGTCTCAGTTAAATCAATAAGTATAAATAAATAATGAAAAAATAAACATTTCTTGGGGTTACAAATGGCGTTGGTTTGTTGAACCACTTCATTTCTTAGTGTGAATATTTATTATAATTTCAATTTTTTTTTAAACTGAGCAGGCCTTAGGCCTATTTATGTGATACAGTTTTGTTTTCTTTACAATTTTTCCAATTGTTTTAAACTATATTTTTATGTACATAATTTTTCTTTTCATTCTTTATAGAAAACCTTTAATATTTCATTCAACAAAACTTTTATAAAATTTTTAAATTACTTTTTTTTATGTATATTGTTTAGTGATTTGATTTAATTTTTTTTTGGTTACAAGAAAATTTATACTTTATCCTTATCTCATTGTATACTGCAAATATAAAAATTAGATATTTTAAATCTTTCTAACAAAGGAGGTTCATTGTAACTTATACAAAAACAAGTGGAACAATTTGGAAACAGAACCAGTTGATATTTAACGTTAATTTGTCTTTATACGACATTCAGATAAAAGTCAAGACGAATATTTCCCGATAGATTCGAGAAGAGCAATCCCGTCCCGATCCGTCCCGAAATTGGACGGAAATAAAAATTCCCGTCCCGAATTAAAAATCCATTCCCGTCCATCCCTACTTACTATGTATTCAAAATATTTAAATTTCTATGTAAAACGTAATATATATGTATATATATATATATATACATAAGTTAAATATGTAATATATATATTAGTATTTTTTACTATTATATTGATGTTAACCAATAATAAATATATTGCATATTTTATTGAGTTTTATTTGATTACTCACAATAAAAGACCAATAAAGTAAAACTAGGAGCTCCTTGTATAAATAGCGCATAGTCTATTATGATTTATAGTCTGTATTTGGTAAAAAAAATTTTCTGAAGATAATTTGCTCTTAAATCTCTATTTTACAACCAGTTGCATGGCACTGGTCCTATGAAAGCTCCTTCAACAAAATAATCAAACTCTAGAGGGAAAGGCGGAAAGGCAGAGTGCTAAATTATATGAGTTTTTTTATTGCCATTTGCAGGTGTACTATATAATAACTTTAAAATGACACCTCAACCGTACAAATTGGTTGAGTAGGTCGGGTGAAAAAGGAATGTTACAGAGAATACTCAAATGTATTATAAATAGTAGCTGAACACCGTGCTCCGCCACGAAATTTTAAATTTGAACCAATCACTGAAGTGATGGTGACTGTAATGTCTAGAAGTTATATAAGTCGAGTTACAATTATTTGTACAAAGTATATTGTTATAGGCGGTAAATATACATTTATTACAAATACATGTATCAGTTTAAAATTATGAATCTCAAATATAAATCTAATGTAAGTTAACAGTACTGAAAACAGTACAGTTAACTAGTTATCATGGGTTAGCCCCCCAGTGTTGGGGTGACGGGGGGGGGGGGGGTTATTTATTTATTTATTTATTAGGACAGTCAGATTACAATAGTTACATATTGTGTTGACTTTTTGCAGCCCTAAACAGATAGGTTAACCTTGGTTTTAGGGTTAAATGTTTTTGTATAATGAAAGTACAGTATTTGATTTGTTATAATTACAATACTGATTTATTTAATCAGTATTGTATTGTAACAAATAAAATAATGTACTTTCCTTACACAAAAACCATTAACCCCAACAACAAGGTTAACCCCCCCCAACCCCAACCACAACCCACCCTTGTTAACCCTGTTAACAGTACTTTATTCAGTACTGTTAATTTGTTAACCCCCATCTGATAGGGGGGGGGGGGGGGTTACCTTGTTGTTAGGGTTAATTGTTTTTGTATAAGGCAAAGTGCAGTATTGAATTTATTATATATTACAATACTCATTATAATTAATAGCCCTCTTGGTTAGGGAGAGGGGGGGGGGGTTAACCTTGTTGTTAGAGTTACAGTAATTGTTTTTGTATAAGGAAAGTACAGTTTTTGATTACTTTGTTATAATTACAATACTGATTGTATTTAATCAGTGTTGTAATTATATTATTATTGTATTATAACAAATCAATACTGTACTTTCCTTATTCAAAAACAATTATCCCTAACAACAAGGTTAACCCCCCATCGCTAACCCTAACCCCCAACCTTGGGGGGGGGGGGGGGGCTAACCCTGTTAAAAGTTAACAGTACTGTATTCAGTACTGTTATATGTTCCTATATCAAAGCATGTCAATAAAACATCATATTCAGTATTTAACAATACTTAATATTATCTCAGTGCTTAACAGCATCAAATATGTAGTCATGAAATTAGAAAATTACATTCATAACAAACCCTTATGTAAGACATACAAATTGAATAACGATTGATGAAGTGGATTCTTTACAATTTTCATCTTTACCTTTAGTTCCGAATTCTGAAATAACTGTACTTTTTTAGTGTTTCTGCCATCATTTTAATTTAGCTGAAAATTATATTAGTTTTCAATTATGTATGTTATTTAAAAATAACAAAATTGTTTACTAAGTTTTTTTAAAAATAGAAAAGTAAGTAAATAAAAATGAAGGTAAATTTTAATGGTTTATATATGCATAATATACAGATTCAAACAACAAGTCTCTGGTTGGTCATTATGATTGATTCTACAGCCTGCAAAAGCCTAAGATCCGGTTATACATACATTCCATTTCACCAATAATCCCAGACCATTCTGTCTTGCAACAGTGAGTTTCTTTGTAAGCACAAGTAGCTGGAGTTCCCCTTACAGGTATATATTTTTATACAGGAATTCTCTTTTAATCATAAGTGGCTGGAGTTTCCTTTACAGGCATATATGGTTATATAGGAGTACTCTTGTGATCACAAATGGTTGGAGTTCTCTTTGCATAATCATATACTGTTTATACAGGAATTCTCTTTTAATCATAAGTGGCTGGAGTTTCCTTTACAGGCATATATGGTTATATAGGAGTACTCTTGTGATCACAAATGGTTGGAGTTCTCTTTGCATAATCATATACTGTTTATACAGGAGTTCTCTTCTAAGGACAAGCGGTCGGAGTTCTCTTCACCAGTCTGGAGTATAATATATATATATATATATAAGATTTCTGGAGTTCCTTCTAATCAAAACCGGGAGGAATTCCCTTCCCAGCAAAAACAAGAATATAATATATATATATGTGTGTGTGTGGTGGTGTGTGTGTGTGTGTGTGTGTGTGTGTGTGTGGTGTGTGTGTGTGTGTGTGTGTGTGTGTGTGTGTGTGTGTGTGTGTGTGTGTGTGGTCCGTGGTCTCGATAACTTTTGACAGGACCTTGGATTTGGATGAAATTTGGTATGAAGGTGTTGACCAGGTCTATTTTCATGATACCTTTAATACCTTTATGGAAATGGCGACCTAACTCAATAGGTAGTTTAAAGCCAAGTATGAATGAGGGATGAGTGTAGGATGATTGTGGCGCGAATGAGTTCGCAAACCAGCATTATGATCGGGTTATGGGAACGGGGTTTATAAGGTTTCAAAGGGGTCAAAAATGGGTTTTGGCATTTTTGGACCTTAATTTTCAAAATTCAACAATTTTAACTAAAACCATTCAAAAGAGCTTAAAAAACAAACAATTTGGTATTTTGAATTTTTAACTTCGCTTAACAGGTTATGGAGAGAAAAGTCAAAAATAGGTTTCCATGTTATTCATATGGGAAATCAACAAAACCCTATAGCACGCTTCTTTATTGGAATAACTTGATAAAATTTGGCATATATATTCACTAGGTAGGGTTTAACTGATATTTCCTTACAACACCCATATGGCGGCAAATCTACATACTCACCCCCATGGGGTTTATGGGGAAACTTAAAAAGTGCCAAATATTGATAAAATTTGATATTCACCTAACCTAACTATTACATTTCCTAACAAAACTAACATTTTCTAACAACATCCCATGGCAGCAAACCTACATACTCATTCCTATGGTGTTTATGGGAAAATACTAAATCTCAAGATTCTTTGGAATTCGCTGAGTACGCAGGTCTGCTGCGACGGGGGTATTATATTAATATTTACATAAAAAATATAACCTAACATAGGCTCTATATAATTATTGCAACAAAATCAAAATACTAATAGTGATAATAACAATTCAGGCCTATTTTTTCTAAATAACATATAAGAAAAACAGTTTCTAATGTAGGCTGTCATACTTATGTGTGGTCTACTCTCGAATTTTAACTTTCCTGGCCATAGGTTGGTACTTCATATTCATGGAGATTAGTTTATGTTCCATTAGGATCAGAATGCCGGTACAAAGTACCATATTGATCGGATCGTTCGATATTTTCATTTGATAGTATTGTATTTAGCCCAGTTAAGAAACTGCACCCGCCAAATATGAATCAAAAGTAATTTTTCCCAATTGTACTAAGGAAATAATAATAATAATAAATTTTATTTCGCTGACAAATTTATACTGTATGGGAATTTACAAAAAGCCTTTCTATCTGTTTCACAATTTAAAACTCACAATCCCAGATTTTTGAACAAGATAATTCATTATTAATTCATTCATTTAATACTCTAAACTTTTTCAAGTATTTCAGTTATGTTTAATTGCTTTTTAGCGAATTTCCCAAAGGGAATAAGCTATTACCGTAGGTCTCATGGTAAGACCTAAGCTTGCGACAATGTTACTTTTTCGTTTTTAGGTGGCCCAGAGACCAAAAATAATAGTCATTCAAAATTTATATATATATATACTGTATATATATATATATATATACATATATATATATGTGTGTGTGTGTGTGTGTGGTGTGTGTGTGTGTGTGTGTGTGTGTGTGTGTGTGTGTGTGTGTGTGTGTCCCTAGAGACACGATAACTCTCGTAAAAATGGCCCGAACGAGACCAAATTTGGTAGAGATGTGTAATGCTACGTTTATTTGGATGAGTTCGTAAACCAGACATATCGACCTACCGGAAGGGGTAGTTTTGGGGGGTTTTGTACCCCAAAAATGGGTTTTTTGCATTTTTCATACCGGTATGTAAATTTTTAAAATTTAAAATTTTTATTTTAACCATTGGATTCAGCTCAAAAAACACACAATTTAGTATTTTGAAGCTTTGCTCTATCTCCATTGGTTACCGAGATATTAAAAAGTCTAATGACAGTATATTGTATTTTGAAGCTCCAATCTTAATCTTAGGAGAATAAGGATGTGTTAATGTTTCACTTATTAACCAATATTTTTGGATGAAACTTGGCATTTAGCATCATTTAGTTGAGATTCATCCATTTATGGGAAAAAATCTTGGTTTTTATGCTTATCATGGCAGCAAACCTGCATAGGCCGACTATTTTCCCATGTTAATCATATGGAGAATAGGCAAAATTCTTTAGCAATGGACAGATATTGATGAAACTTAGTAAATGTCTTCATTGAATTTTTTACTATATGGAACATAGAGTAATAAAATTCTTTACGATCGACTTTAAATTTCTCTTAGGCGAATTTTAGACCCCCAAAAGGCTTTTTTATTACTAATTTGATTTCAATGAAATTCTCAGGTTAGATTTTAAGTATTTTAAACTAGGTAATAAACTATAACCGAGCAATTATTTTCAAGTATTAAAAAGGCTTATTTTCCGGAATTTTTGACAGAACTTTAGTTGTTTAGGCTACATGATTTGACTAATGTAGTTGCTATGATCAGTTTATATTCCCCCATCGCAGCTGAGTTGTCGCTGTGTTTGCTGAAAACAACATTCAACATATTAACATAACCTTTTATTGTTTATATCTGCTCGCCGTTATGTTACGTTTTTAAATAAAATTTAATTGAATTTTGACAGACCTATTTGTTAAATTAAATAGATCAACACTTATGTTTACTTGTTGAAGTTATAAATTATACCAAAAGATAGGCATGTTGATGTGGAATGAATTGCTGTCGTACGGAATTATGCGATTAACTAATTTATGGGATACAACAAATATCTATTTGACTATTTGGGAGAAAGATTTAAATTGAACAACTAATTAGAATGTGTTGTGCCATTGTAGCCTATGTCTCAGGTAACAAAATATGCATTAAGTGTTAAGTAAGCGTAAATTCTACAATACTTACATTACTTGATTTTTATTAATTTGCAATCATGGATTTTAAATTGTATTGTTTTTCGCTCTACAATCTATTTACCTTTGATATCATGAGCATAATTATTATTAAGTTACTTGCTTGATTTGAGGTTTTAGCTAAAATCATTGTTTGTATTTGTAGGCTAGGCCTAGGATGTACGCCGGTTGACTTTGGACGGTTAGATGACGTTCCACTCTTCACATTCGAGGAGATGGAAACCTCCGTTCTCTCCCTAAAGAGCAACAAGGCTCCTGACCCGGACGGATTCCCAGCGAGGCTTTAAAGAAAGTATTTTCAATTAATGCTGATTTGTTGTTGAGAATGTACAACGCCTGTTTGGTAGAAAGGGTGTTTCCGGCTCCCTGGAAAACCGCCAGACTTGTACTCATCAGCAAGGGCAAAGGTGATCCCGAGCTGCCGTCGTCCCACAGGCCTTTTTGCATGTTGGACACGGCTGGGAAGCTGCCCGAGAAGCTGATCCGTTCCCGCCTGACGTCTGCCGTGGAAGCTGCTGGGTACTTATGCCCCCGTCAGTACGGCTTCAGAAAGGGACGGTCAACGATTGACGCTATCACCGAAGTCCAGAGAGCTGTGAAGAGAGCCGAGAGCCACGACCATTTCTCTCGCTAAGTAGTGCTTCTTTGTTACGCTTATGTCAAGAATGCCTTTAACTCGGCGAGGTGGGTCGATATGCTGGATGCGCTTCGCAACACCTTTCGCGTTCCTGCATATCTGTTGCGACTCATCTTGTTGCGGATTATCTCCGCTCTCGAAGCTTGATTTACGACACAAGGGACGGAACGTGGACGATGGAAGTCACTTCTGGTGCCGTGCAAGATTCAATACTCGGCCAGGATCTCTGGAACGTTGCCTATGACAGCCTCCTGAGGTTGGAGATGCCTGAGGAAACCACTTTGGTTGGATACGCCGATGATGTTGCAGCTCTCATTGTCGCACGCAACATTGAGCTGGCCCAACTAAAGTTGAACCGAGTCATGCGTGTGGTCAACACATGGATGTTCGATCACGCTCTCTAGCGTACTCTCCGTAAGACGGAGATTGTGATCCTTACGAAGAAGAGGATGGAGACCGTCGTTCCGTTCCGAGTGGGAAGGAAGGTGGTCCAATCAACTCGTGCTGCTAAGTACTTCGGGATTATGGTGGACACCAAGTTAAGCTGGAGGGATCAGATATTCCGTACGGCGGACTAGGCCGCTAAGGTAGTCACTTACCTTAGTAGGGTGATGGCCAATGTCGGGGTTCCACGATCTAGCAGAAGACATCTGTTGATGTCCGCGGTTCAGTCCGTGCTTTTTTATGGAGCAGAGGTGTGAGCAGTCGCTCTCGATAAAGAGTAGTACAGGTTGCGACTCGCCCAGGTTCAACGTCGAGCGGTGCTCGGGGTGTGTTCCGCCTACCGGACAGTGTCCGAGCCTGCCGTCCTGGTGGTCGCCGGAGTTATCCCTGTCAAGCTCTTGGCAGGAGAG
This sequence comes from Neoaliturus tenellus, assembly GCA_030545055.2. NCBI lineage: Eukaryota > Metazoa > Arthropoda > Insecta > Hemiptera > Cicadellidae > Neoaliturus > Neoaliturus tenellus. The sequence goes on along the minus strand of CM061531.1, from coordinate 339,102,313 downwards.
AGCAAGGCAATTTCTCCGAGATTAAAAGGACACGGCAAGAACAGAAGAGCGCTCCAGAACATTCCAGCAGTGGCAACACAGCTGGGAGCACGACACCCGAGGACGATGGACTGCGCGACTTATCAAGCACGTCCAACCATGAGTGGAACGGCAGCCAATTCTTGACAATTCACGGCTATCTCGGTCGTACCTGAACCGGATGGGCAAGACCGGTTTACCGGACTGCATTTATTGCTCGGGCGTTCCTGACGATGCGGAACACACATTCTTCCGCTGCCCCCGTTGGGAAGGGCCCCGCCTGAAGGCCACACAAATTTTTTGGTGCATTTTCGGTGGACTCGGTCTGCCAAAAGATCTTGGAGGATGAGGGCAACTGGGATTGTTTATCACAGTTCGCCCGGGGCATCCTCCTGGAAAAGAAACCGATTTGGACCGCGAAGTGGCCCAGATCCCTTGATCGAGTGGCTGGATAAGGAGTAAGCCCCACCGGCGTTAGCCAAATTTAGGCCTAGCCTGACGTAATATGATAAACAATTCCGGGTTAGAATCCTAAAGAGTAGAGGAGGTTTTTTAGTGGGTAAACCCATTTTTAGGGGAGCCCCACACTACAGACTTGCCACCTGTGTGCGTAATGCATTTTTCTTACCTCTCCCTAAACAAAAACCCATAAAAAGCGTCACTTAATAACTCAAAAAGTGAGTAAAAAATTCTTGTACGGGACGGACATCGGAGCGTATTCCTAGTTTATAATCAGCTGTTAAAATGTTATTTTTTATTTGTTTATTATCTTGTTTACCTCACCTATGGATGATCTGTAATCAATAAATGAATGAAAAAACTAGTACCCAAAGTCTTTTTAATCTCTTTAAACAATGTCTGTATATATAAAAAATATAAAAAAATATAAAATACTGTAAATAATGTTAAAAAATTTTATAAAATATTAAAGAAAATGACAAACGAATATACTAATTATTATTTTGAGGCTGCTTCTTCAAAATAGGTAGTCACGACCTGCTCAGTTTAAATCCGTCCTCCCTATTAATATTTTCAGGGTGTTTAATAATTTCTACGGCTTCCCTTATTTTTCTTTTTATATAATCATCTTCTTTTTTAATAACTTTAGTTAGGTCATATTTCATGCTATGTTTAGTTTCTGCCGTATGTTCTGCTATGGCTGAAGTCTTTATTTTCTTGTTTTTGTCATCCCTTATATATGCTCTTTGCTTCTAGTTAAAACACTCCTTCCGGTCTCAGCTATATATACTTTATTACAACTACATGGTATCATATATATTCCTTTGTTGTTCAAAGGTGGTGTCGGATCTTTAACTTTAGGAAGGATGTCTCTTATCTTGGTTTGAACAGTATATGTGGTTTTGATGTTATGTTTTTTAAGTACTTTAGATATCTTATCTGTTGATCCTTTAATGTATGGAAGTATGGCTCTTTTAACATCTAAATCGTCTGTTCTTCCTTTACTGGGAGATCTATTTCTTTGTTTTCGTATTACTTCTTCAATTAAAGCAGGTTTATAGTTGTTGGATATTAAGTTTTCCTTTACGTTGTTTAGCTCTTCCTCAAGAAACTTTTTATCACTTACATTGATTGCTCTATTAATCAAAGTATTTATCACTCCTCTTTTTTAGATGGGCGGTGGTGGGAATTTCCGTTAAGATATTTGTTTGTATTAGTTTTCTTTTGATATACTTTGTGAGTTAGTTTACTTCCTTCTTTAATCAACATCACATCTAGGATGTCTCCCTTTCCTAGAGGATGGATTTAAACTGAGCAGGTCGTGGCTACTTATTTTGAAGAAGCAGCCTCAAAATAATAATTAGTATATTCGTTTGTCATTTTCTTTAATATTTTATATAATTTTTTAACATTATTTACAGTATTTTATATTTTTTATATATACAGACATAATTGTTTTTACATTAATTTTATAATCATATGATTTTAAAATTCACAAGTACTATTTCAAAACTGTCAATTATTTGTTTATTTATATCAATTTGTAAATAATGTCTCTGATGAAGGTGGCCAAAGATGCCACCGAAACTGTAAGAATTAAAATAAATTAAATAAGCTGAAAATTCCCAAAAGAGTTTTAATGTTAATTTAATGGCTTATTCAAGTTTAAGAACAGAAATCTTACACAATGTTTAAAAGTTCTTGAAACTGGACACATTTACAATACGAGCAGTGTCTGAAGGGATTTATGTTCCACGATCTCGAAATTTAGCGGGTATATTTTGCCTAAACTTCGCATTTAAGAGTGTTTTGGCTCGAACATAAGTTTAGAAACAGCCTCAATCCCAGGAAAAATCTAATTTTCTCTAAGGTTAAATTTTAAAATAGTAATTCTTTAACATTGTTTTTATGGGTTGCTATTTTGGTAACGAAATAACAACTGAAAGTAAACAAAAATAAAGGAACAGTAATTTTTAGGAGTTTTTTTTTTTTTAAGCTGTTAACTGGAAAGAGTCTAGTTTAAATTTAATAGCTTGATTGCCATGACACTATGACAAAAGTGAAATAAAACCAACGAGCAAAGGCTCTGTTAAGCTGGTTCTTAATACATTATACAATTAAAAAAATGTGATTAAGATTAAATAAGCCATTAAAATTAGGCATAAATAATATAAAATTTTTAAATAAGGTAAAAACTGTATGAGCCAATTTGAAGGTTCTTCTATGAAGGTTGAAATATAAAAAATAAATAAGCCTAAAAAATCCTAAAAGCATTTAATTCAGAAATAGATATGGCTTATTTAAGTTTTAGATCTGAAATAATTAAATAGTTTGTAACTAAGTCAACATATGATTACAACTAAATTTATTAAAATAAAATAAGTCAGTTAAATTAACTTTGTATTTTTATAGCAAATTTTCATTCTATTCAAACATGCTAGGCCAGGCCTATATTGTTTTCGTAATTACTAACCAACTGACTAAGGTTGTTTACAAATCTTTCACTCTAAAAAGCAAGAACGAGAAATAAGTACGTGTACGTCCCATTATCAACAATAGCGCGAGTGGAAAGAACGTTACTACAGGTCCAAGCCGTTGCGGCGTTGCCAGTTCGAAGGCCATAGCCTTGTACTAGAGGTGGAAGTGATTTGTCTCAGTACTTAACACTTTGAGTAATCCGCTCGTCTGTCTGTTTCATTTTTTTATTTTTTTATTATACTACACAAAGACTACCCTATCAATCAAGATGACTGTAGGCCAGGGCCAGGTGAGCTACATCCCATAAGAGCAATGGTGTCACTTTCTGCGACATCAGTGGATGACGCCACGGAGTTTTGTTGGTTAAAAAAAGTGTTAAAAAACCAACATTTTACTCTTTGTTACCTGCAAGTGTTGCCAACGCTGCAGGAAACACAATCGTTCTCGTTTGCGTTGGAGATTTTTGTCTCAACTATTTCTAAAAATCAGGAATTTCAAAGCAAGCTAGGGTAGAATTTATGGTATAGTTTTACCTTGAGTGATAATTATTGTTAATTTGGTCATTATCTATGGTTTGTTAAATGTAGAATAGAGTAATATGGTGTCGTTACCATAAATATCGTACCGGTGGCAAGACTGCTTCATTCACTTTTTCAATCAGCTGTGTAATGGTAAATATTGTAACGTAACTTGACTTCCGTTTTAGTTTTGACGCTTCATATCCGGAACACGAAAAAATAGCTATTCATCTGACCTTAGGAAGAAGGTATGCTTTTTCCTCTACAGACCTTGCTTCGAAGCTGCATGGTTCCTTAAAACCGTGGGGTCTCATAATAGCTACGCTCATAGCAACTACAATTTGAATGTTGACATAGGTACTAAAATAGCAGTGTGAATTAGCGCCTACACTCGTAAGCGCTGGTAGAACATTTCAAATTTGTGTAGGCGTTAACGAGAATATGACCTATACTTTTTTAGAACATTGATTTTTACTGTTCGATTTGTAAAATATATTTAAATTGTAGCAACTAAAAGTGAAAAAAGCTTTTAGGTCCGACAAATTTCTGTATATCTCGATTAGCAACTACTCTACATAGCCACTAAAATTGAATTTGTAACATAGCGCCTACAGAGTCGTTCGGAGTGAACAGCTCTTTTACAGAGCAGCTCTTTTGAACGACTTCCCTGCCATGACATCTGCAACCAGCAGGGTTGCCAAGAGATGGGTATTTTCCCTGCGTTTGGGGATTTTATGGGGCTTGCTGGGATAAGCGGGAATAATTATGATGTTTTATGGGATTTTTATGTAGGATGATGAAATTTCCAATTTGAGCTGTTGCTCTCTAGAAGGAATGTAAAGATAATGAACGAACCATTAAAGATTCGTTCTTTTACCTACCGCTCATTATTGTAGGCGCTATCGAGAAACTGAGATGTTCGGTGCTATCGAGAATTTAAGAAATCTAACAACAACTACGTAAAAACGAAATAAGTTAGTCTACTAGCAACTACACTTTAGCGGCTGCGATATCGTAGGCACTAACGAGAAATTTTAATAATTGTGTAGGCGCTAATCGAATATTTTAATTTTCATTTTTCCCGCCTTTTCGTAGTTGCTATGAGAACATTCAGTTTTAGTTGCTACGTTTATTTTCACTTTGTAGTTGCTACGCAAGGAGACTATAGGCCAGGGCCAGGAGAGCCGCATCCCATAAGAGCAATGGTGTCACTTTCAGCGACATCCATGGATGTCGCCAACCGGCAAGTGTTGCCAACAAAACAGCAAACAACAATCGTTCTCGTTTGCGTTGGGAATTTTTGTCTCAACAATTAGTAAAATAAGGAATTTCAAAGCATAATAGGCTAGAATTTATGGTTTTAGATTTACCTTGATCGATAATTTGTAATTTGGTCATTACCTAATGGTTTGTTATCAACTAATAATCCAAATTTAAAACAGAATAATATGGTGTTGTTTAGATAAATATCGTACGCATGGCAAGACTGCTTCATTCTCTTTCTTAATCAGCTGTGTAATGGTAAATATTATAACGTAACTTGACTTCCGTTTTAGTTTAGACGCTTCATATCCGGAACACAAAAAAAAGCTATACGGCTGACCTTGGAAGAAGTTATGCTTCTTCCTTTACAGACCTTGGTTGCTACGTGCGTAGCTACTATATATGACGGGGTATCATAGTAGCTACGCACGTAGCAACTACAAAGTGAAAATAAACGTAGCAACTAAAACTGAATGTTCTCATAGCAACTACGAAAAGGCGGGAAAAATGAAAATTTAAATATTCGATTAGCGCCTACACAATTATTAAAATTTCTCTTTGGTGCCTACAATATCGCAGCCGCTAAAGTGTAGTTGCTATAGTAGGATTCACGAAAATATAGTCCGATGAGAGTCAATACATTGTTGCCAAATTTATTCTGAAAACAATTTTTATACTGTGTTACATATGGTAAACATAATTTACAAATGACAACATTGCAGGGTGAGAGGGGGTGAGGGGGGACCCAGCTGTTAAAATTTCCATCGGACTATTTTCGTGCATCTTACTATAGTAGACTATTTCGTTTTTACGTAGTTGTTGTTAGATTTCTTAAATCCTCGATAGCACCGAACATCTCAGTTTCTCGATAGCGCCTACAATAATGAACGGTAGGTAAAAGAACGAATCTTTTAATGGTTCGTTCATTATCTTTACAATCCTTCTAGAGAGCAACAGCTCAAATTGGAAATTTCATCATCCTACATAAAAATCCCATAAAACATCATAATTATTCCCGCTTATCCCAGTAAGCCCCATAAAATCCCCAAACGCAGGGAAAATACCCATCTCTTGGCAACCCTGCTGGTTGCAGATTTCATGGCAGGGAAGTCGTTCAAAAGAGCTGCTCTGTAAAAGAGCTGTTCACTCTGAACGACTCTGTAGGCGCTATGTTACAAATTCAATTTTAGTGGCTATGTAGAGTAGTTGCTAATCGAGATATACAGAAATTTGTCGGACCTAAAAGCTTTTTTCACTTTTAGTTGCTACAATTTAAATATATTTTACAAATCGAACAGTCAAAATCAATGTTCTAAAATGTATAGGTCATATTCTCGTTAACGCCTACACGAATTTGAAATGTTCTACCAGCGCCTACGAGTGTAGGCGCTAATTCACACTGCCATTTTAGTACCTATGTCAACATTCAAGTTGTAGTTTCTATGAGCGTAGCTATTATGAGACCCCACGCTATATATATCTATGACTATGATACCCCGTCCCCGTCCTTAAAACCTTAGTCTGCTTTTGCAAAAAAGGAAAAAAGATTTTGATCAGCTGATTCGGTGATTGATTTTGTTGCTGTCTGCGTCCTGTCCTTAGTGATGTGCGATACGGCCGTGTATCGCGATACGGCGATACGATACGTATCGGAGCCACGTATCGTATCGGCCGTATCGTATCGGTCCTGTGTATCGCGATACGCGTATCGTATCGGCCAAAATATCGCTTAAACGATACTATCGTATCGTATCATTTTCAACAAAGCAGTTAAAAATAGGTTTAGCCATTGATTTTAGATAATAATTTGCTATTATTGTAATGAAACAGAATCAAAAGTTTTAGGTAAACATCATTAATGTTTATGATAAGTGCTCAAAATAAATAAAATTATTGTTTATTGTCATGCTCATTCATAAAACTGACCATATCGTATCTGTGAAATCTTACCTAATTAACTTGTTTTATCTCCTCAAAGGAATTGTGTAATTTAAGTAACGAGATAGGATATTGTGGAGTTCTGTTTATTTAATGGTCAAATAAGTAATTTGGGCGAAACTTCGTTATCCGTCTCCACCGTTATTATCGATGTGGAAATTTCGATATTGCGGTTGAAATTGATCGATGAAAACAATCGAATCAACAACTATACTGAGAAAAGATATGTATCATAATAATAATCTAACCTAACAGTGTAACCGTAAACCTCCGTCACTTTAATTGACAGCGATGTTCATAACAACAAAATCAATGGTGTTTGGAAAAATTTAAAATGCATCCCTCAATACAATAGCAAAAAAAACCTTTCTGATTTGTATTTGGCAGCATTTGTGTGACGCCATTTTAGATCTAACGAAGTCTGCTTCTTCTCACAATTCGAATTTAGATACAGCTACACAACAAACTTGGTTAGTTTGTTTTGTGTTGTTCTTTGTTACAGGTTAGGCCTACATTACCTACAATTTTTACTTTTTTCAGTTACTTGTTTGAATATATCGGAATTTGTTTTATTGTGAAAAGGTTTATTTCATTATATTAGAACGAGAAACTAAATCAGGTGATAAAATCGTAATCGCATCGTGTAATTGTATCATCGATATGATAGCAATATTATCGTAATATCGAAATTTCCACATCGATAATAACGGTGGAGACGGATAACGAAGTTTCGCCGTAATTTGATGCAGCTAAATCTATTTTCTTCCGGATATTGTGGTTGCATGGTGAAAAAAAACAATATCGCGGGAAAAAGTATCGTTTTTCTATGTGCCGATATAAAACCGAATATCGTTTTTGGCGATACGATACGTATCGTTTCCAAAATATCGTATCGAAATATCGTATCGGCCCTCCGCGTATCGCGATATTCCGATACGATACGATACGTATCGCACATCACTACCTGTCCTACAATGTTGAATAGTGTGTTGTCGTTGTCGTGTCTACTCTTTCTCTTTCTATAACAACCAAAGTTACATGTTATATCACAATAACATGTGAAATATAAGGTACGTAGGCTATGACTTATTTATTTCACTTCTCATGGGGCTGAGGGTAGGAATATTTTCAAACTACTCTTATATTGTAAAGAGTAGGCTAGTCATCAATTTTGCTTTAAGAGGACTTCAGGAAAGATTCCTCTGGTAAAGGCACAGCCTATAGAGCACATGGGGTCTATTTCCTATTTTCTTGTAATTACTTTCAATAATAATTTTTAGTAACCTTCCATTATAGCGCTTGATTGTACTCAAATTTGTATAAATTTTTAAATAAATTAAGTGAGCTAGGCTATTTTAGGTAGGCTATAATGAAGTTTACATCTTCTCACAATAAAAATAGTCTACAAAATAAACTTGGGCCTAGTTTATTTTGTGTTGTTCTTTGTAAATGTTATAACTTACAGGGTGTCTCATTAAAAGATGTCACAAACTTCAGAGGGTGATAGTACTCGTGAATTTGAACACAAAATGTCCTCTTAACATATGTCGAAAAATCCTTCATTTAGCCGCTAGCTGTCTTTTTGTTTTTTACACTAGAAATAATTTTAATTTTTAGTGAATTTCCCATAGAGAAGGAGCTAATTACTGTATGTCTCATGGTAAGACCTAAGCCTTGGACCATATTACTTTTTTGTTGTTCGAGGTGCCCAAAGACCAAAAATAATAGTCATTAAAATTAGTATATGTATGTATGTGTCCCTAGACACAATAACTTACAGTTATTGTGTCTAGTTTCATATAGCGCCTACATTTCTACCGAATGATAATATCGATCAATACGATCGATATATCGCATCGGATGAAATATTTTTAACATGTTTTTTGAGAATATTTTGTATTTATTTACTGACTAGGCCTATTATTGTTTGTTTATCTAACATTTAAACCAAGATTTTACTAGGGGATTTCATTTTCAGTATTGATAGTTTAGTTATTTTGATTAGCCTACTGAGCGAAACTTCGTTATCCGTCTCCACCGTTATTATCGATGTCAAATTTGCGATTTTCCGATTATTCGATTGTTATAATATTACACGATATGAATACTATTTTATCACCTGATTTAAATTAAATAGGCCTATACATACTTAAAGAAATTATGTTTTGTCGAAGTAGCTGAGCATAATAAAAAAACCAAGTACAATCTTTATTATTTACTAATGTAACCTATATCTGTACCTGTGCCTGTAACATCGTCAAAGAATGTGAAGAGGAAGCAGACCTCGGCGAGCATAGAATATGAAAATGGCGACACAAAAATGCTGTCAATTTTGTATTATAAATATTTATATCGTTATAATTATTTATATATAGATATAAAAACATTTTTGTATTAATGAACATTTTAATGAACTGTTAAAAAAACAAACAATAAAAACATATGAACAAAAACTACGTGAATTTAAAACATATGAACAAAAACTACTTGAATTTTAATTTTTTGGTGAGTACACCTTAGCAGCATCACGTAAAAATGTAGAAAAAATACAATCGTCTTTGTCTATTGATTTTCTCCACATGAATTCTGACAAGTATGATTCAAAAAGATCTCTTTTGCGATTGCATTGTGGAAGTATGCGTTTTACATGCTTCCACAAGCCTTCGATCTTATTTGTATGCACATCGCCATCAACAAAAGTCACAGAATGGTTTACAGTAAGATGCTGGTAACCTTCTGCCCCGAGACGATCATACGCCTTCCAACAATCTGAGTGTATGATCGTCCTGGGAAGAATGTACTCTTTGATGATAGGAATCAGAGTGTTGGCATCTCTTTTATCAACTTTCACTAGGAAGCATTTGTTACTTTCCCTTTCCACACCACCAAACACCCACTGATGAGATTTTTTAAATTTACCACGGTTATACTTTCTCTTTCCGAATAAAGTTTCGTCAATTTCGACAACTTTTCCCGGACCACCAATTTTCACCTTGCCATTTCCAATTATAACAGTACACACTTCCCTGCAGAAATTTGCCCAATTTACACATGTTTCTGCGGTGACACCAGTTTCATGGATAATTTGTTTGTGGGTGAACTGATGAACCCACATATAGGTCAGCATGAGTATTTTTTTTAGAGGCAACTTTGATTTTTCGAACCAAGTTCCTTTACGTATTGACTGCGCTGTTTTGCAACCGGACCGATTAGGCCTACACCTCCATATGTATCCATCACTTATGTTATTTTTTACACCTAAACACATATCTTGTTCACATTTTGAACATTTCACATTTTCAGCAATTAAACCAAATTTCTGTAATCCACTAATGTATTCAAGATTTTCCAGTTTTTCGATTTCTAATAAAATTGACATCGTTACTTGGACTGCCATTTTCGAAATGAAAAGAAAAATGAAAACAACACAACAATAAAATTTTTTATTTATTATATTTATAGTGTAAATATATTAACATATGATTGTATTATGCATATCTTAACTCAATCGAATAATCACAATATCGCAAATTTGATATCGATAATAACGGTGGAGACGGATAACGAAGTTTCGCCGCCTACTGTAATGAGTTTCAGAGAACTTTCTATTTAACCTATTTATAATAGAAAGTTTATACTAGGCCTAGATAGTTGGGTCATAGATATGAGCAATGTGATAGATTTTTACAAGATAATGAACTGATACTGTACCAAAGAAAATTATGTGTTAGCAGTGTGGTGCACTGGTGAGGGGATGAAAATGGAAATATATAACTTAAATAGTAGCCTAGTGTTAGTGTTCAGTTTTCATGTTAAAAAAGAAAAATCAACCATTATATAACTTACATTGACTAATTAGTTTTTTGAGGGATTTAGGTTTAGATTTTGTAAATATTTTAACTATTTTACTTTTTAGAAACAATATACCAAATATTGTGAATTTTGATGTTTAAACATAGTTACCTACCTATGTAGATATACATATACCGGTACATAGAAATTTTGACCCGATACGATATATCAATCGTATCGATCGATCCGATGTGATCGATACATTTATCATCCCAATATCATTGACTTTGTACAATGCCAATACCGTATTGTTGTTGATTCGATTGTTTTCATCCCACAATTTTAATCGCAATATTGAAACTTCCACTCCACATTGATAATAACGGTGGAGTCGGATAACAAAGTTTCGCCAATATTATGCTACTAATTTGGAAATTCGCTGAGTATACAGGTCTGCTTCGACGGGGGTTATTGTAGGCCTAACTGATTAATGTATGAAGATCACTAACTTATTTGACTTGAACCATTATCACACGATTTTTTTGTTTTTATCACAATGTTTTTTTTTTTCATAATGGCAGCTATTTAACACTTTTAAACTCAAATGTCTCAAAAATGGTAAATTTTACAAAAGTTTTACAAGAGACAAGACAAATTAAATAATCTAATCAATGATAGGCTTACCAAGTTTGTAAAGGATTTGATAACTAATAATGGATTAATTGTGTTGGGTTCAGTTTCATATAGCGCCTACATTTCTACCGAATGAAATTATCGATCGATACGATCGATATATCACATCGGATCGATCAATGCGATTGATATATCGCATCGGATCGATCGATAAGATTGATGTATCGCATCGGATCAAAATTTCTATGAATGTATATCTAATCATATAGGTACCTATGTTTACACATCAAAATTCACAATTTGTTGTATTGTTGCTAAAGAGTACAATAGTTAAAATGTTGATAAAAATCTAAACCTAAATCCCTCAAAAACCGTAGGCCTATTAATCAATGCAAGTTAGGCCTATATAAAGGTTGATATTTTTTTAACATCCAAACTGAACACTATTACTACTATATCTATTTTCATTTTCATCCCACTAGTGCATCACACTGCTCACTTTCATCATTTTCTTTGGTGCGGTACCGGTATCAGCTCATTATCTTGTAAAAATCTATCACATTGCTCATATCTATGACCTAACTATCTATTATAAACAGGTTAATAGAAAGTTCTCTGAAACTAGGCTAATCAAAATAACTAAACTATCAATACTGAATATGAAATCACCTATAGTTGAATTAAAATCAAAAGAGTATTGGGACTCTCGGTGCTTCGGCAGTGTTCGGGTACGTTCGGGACTAGCCGGCTCCTGTAAGTAAACAACTACGGAGTTGTTCAAATGAACGAATCAATCAAGTGAATTGAAATGAATCATATGTCATTTTCTAAAAGAGTCATTTGAATCAGCGACCACAGAGAATTCTTTGTTCGCCGATTCGTATCGTTTGTAAAATGATAACTTTGTTTCGATCGCGATCTGAGAACCAGGCAGATGTTTCATCGGTTTTGTTTACAAGGTTTCATATCCTTTTTATCATACAAAGGTTAGCGTTATTTGATGGATCTCACAAGTACCTACGCCTATATAGTTCCCACTTCATACTAACTTATTTATTCTCTATTTTGTTATAGGCCTATAAATATAAAAAATTAAGATAATTGCTTATAACCTTGTAGAGTTGTTTTTATTTGTCAAGCTATTTCATCTATAATAGACAATTGTGAATATGAGGCTTATTAAAATGGCCACGAAACTATAGATAGAAATTTAAACCCTCAGTTGACGCCTTTACATTTGACGACACAACAAATGCACGACCCGACACGGTATGGTGATGGTGAGCACCAAAATCAGGGCCGGTTTGACCATATAGGTTACCACGTTCGCTACCAGCCGCTGCATATATGCGGCATTCAGGCTACTCCCTCAGCCCACAACAAAATCATTGACTTCCTGTATACCGGCGCTAGTGGCAGTGTCTTACGCCACATACCACGAATAGAATCAATAGAATCTGTCCACAGGTGTTTCCAACTGGCCAGGAACGTCAGTGATCGTCCCAGCCACAGACCAAGCGCCGCGTACATGCGGCGGACAATCCCGTAGACACGTGCCTAAGCTATCTAACCTTTAAAATAGACCGAAGAAACAATATACCGTAATTAAATTGATTAGCTTTCATCCACTGCCTAATATTCAATCAATACATCACATGAGTGAGAACCAGCGTACAAAAATCAAATGGTATAATTCATCAATCGTAATTCAATTGTCTTAAGAGGTTATAGCATTTACGTCTCACGAACCCTGTAATTAACCTCGCTTTCAAACTGAGTGTATCCCTGGTAACTTAACTCTTTTTTTACTGTTACGTACAAACTTAAAATTAATTAAATTATTCAAGTGACCCAAAAGTACGCCACAGAATATTAACGTCAATTAATCGATGAAATTCGATTTTATAGCATTAAGACATGTGTGGAAAAACAGCTTTATCATACGGACAAAAGAATAGGTTCAACATTCTATTCGTGTAAAAGATCGATTCAAATGAATCAATTCGACAGATGAGCCGAATTTTCCATTACCAGCTGATTAAATCAGCGGGTTTACCCGAGTGTTGCCGATCACTGCCGAGGCACCGCGAGTCCCAATACTCTTTTGATTTTAATTCAACTACTGTATAGTAAAATCTTGGTTTAAATTTTACATAAACAAACAATAATATTTTGTAAATAGGCCTAAATATAAAAAATTCTCAAAAAAATACATGTTTAAAATATTTCATCTGATATTTCATGCGATGCGATATATCAATATTTCATCCGATGTGATGTTTCGATATTTTATCCGATGCGATATATCGATCGATAGTTTCATTCGTAAAATGTAGGCGCTATATGAAACTGTACCCATTGTGTTTATTTTATTCATTATTGCAGAATATTTATTTATTTCATTGTTTACAAGGTTAGCAGATTGCAACAGTTTTGTCCCAGATGTTTCATTGCATATTACACGTAACCAATCACGTTCTGCCATTTCAAATGGGTGTATTCAGAAACATTGGAATCAACTGGTATCAGCGGTGCCGTTCAAGGCTCTGTTCTGGTTGATAACCATGAAGTTAAGTCACACTCTAACCATCAAAAAACACTCAGACAGTATGCAGTTTTTAACTGGGCTACCATACTATTGAATGAAAATATCAATCAATCCGATCAATATCGTATTGGATCGAAAATTATTGTCAAATAAAAATTTCTGTCATAACCCAATCTAATTTCCAGAAGAACCAATCTATATCCAGGAAATTTAAATGTTTGAGTAAGTTAGACCACATATAAGTACGATACCTAGGTAACTTAATTGTTTTCTTATATATGTTATTTTGTTAAAATAAAGGCCTAATTTGTCATTATAATTAGTAGTGTGTTGCTTTGTTGATATAAATTGGGGCTTGCGTTACGTAATAGGGCCTTATTTGTTTTTAATGTAAATGTGGGAATAAAAAGCTAAACATACTTAAATAGGGGTAATTAGTTACAGTGATTGTCTTTGTTCAGATACAGATAAAATTGATAGTTGATATGATAGATATATCAATCGGATCAATCGATATTTTCATTAGATAGGCCTAGTATGGTAGTGTATCCCAGTTAAAAAACTGCACCCCTCGGAGGTAGAAAAACTGCTTTGATAAATCTACGATAATCTTGGAGAATTACTGTCTCTTAAAATATTTGCCATAGGCCTAGATGATAAAGTCCCTGAATTAACCCTCGAGAGGTCGCGCAAATATATATCACTTTAGAGGTCGCGCACGGTGGATTCCACCGGGTTTATAAATAAATGCTAATGTTGTACACATTTCCATTTTATTGACTACAATTCAAAATATTACATAGAATATTAACTAATAAAACACTATATGAACTATAACACTATACTATGAACATATAGTATAAAAATATACTATATCAGGGTATATAGTATATACCCACGTTCATCGTTCACGTCCAAATAAACTTTACAAATTTGGTATTAGTCTTGAAAATCTGGAAAGTCTTGAATTAGTATCGAATTTAATAATGGTCTTGAAAAGTCTGGAATTAGTCTTGAATTTGCCGTCTAGTCTTGAAATTTACAAACAAAATTTTATTATGGAGATGCTTGCGATCACAACGCTTGCAACTGCAGACCATAACCACCTGCGATTTTATTAAATAATATATAAAATTTCAAATCTGGTTTACAGTAGACAATGTTGAAAAATGAATTTTACTAACATTGGCTCAGAAGCTAAAAAGAAAACAAGGAGAAGCAATATTTTAATCATTACCAAATATATGCAATTTTTCTTGCTATCGAATTTGTGGAAGGATTTATATTACCTATTTATTTTAATAAACTAAACAGAACACACCCGTACAAAGCATGGGTACACAGCTAGGATTTAAAATAGAATCACAAACTTATGCATTATTTAATTTAAACCATTTTAGTTTTCAATGTTGTTGAAGAATTAATATTGCTTCTTCTTAAAAAAAGTAAGAATTTTATAGTTTCATTTTAATGGTTTTGTTTTTTACAAAAAATATTAAAATTCATTATATTAGCCCCTAAACTGCTATTGAAGACTTAAATAGTATACATATACCTTCCTGCGAGCAGCTCAAATTTTGTTGTTGAATATAATCACTACGTACATATTTCACAATGAATATACAGCATTGTCAAGTGATATAAATAAGGACATAGTATACTATCCATCAAAGGATTGGTCAAGGATAAAAATAGACAAAACACGGTAGAAACACAGTTCAATTTGTATATTTTAATCCTTGACCAATCCTTTGATAGATAGTATGTTCTTGTATCACTTGACAATGCCGTATTGACAGTGAGTGATTATGTCCAACAACAAAATTTGAGCTGCTTGATGGAAGGTATGTGTGTACTTTGTACTATTTAAAAACAAATATATAAGTGACAACTGTAAAAACAATTTTGTTAAATGTAAGATTGATATTAATATGTTGAGTGATGCGATAGTCTTGAAAAAACTAAAATAGTCTTGAAAAAGTCTGGAATTAGTCTTGAATTTTGAAAGAGAAATAAACTAGACACCCTGTATATGAAAACAAGTTAGCTACCTGTGGTTTCCACCGTGCGCGACATCATATGTTATATAATGATGTCGCGCACGGTGGAACCCAAAGGTAGCTAACTTGTTGCAATACAGCAGCCGACTGGCCGGTTGGAGGGGGTGAGGGAATGCGCGATAGCGTAGCAGACGAGTCCATTTGAAGGTACTGGAGGAAAGGTAGCGCTAAGCTTCCACGCTGAGAAGTAAAAAAAATTACCTATCGCCCGGTGGAAAAGACAGCGGCGCGACCCCTTGCGGGTTAAACTAGCTAACTTTTTGCAATTTCAGAAATGAGTTTGGGACACTTTGGAAGAAAACAAAATAACAGCAGTTTATATTGTTAAGCACAAAAGGACCAAAGACTTGGCATTCTAGTGCTCCCACGGCAGTGTGAGCCTGGTGTAGTGGCACTCACACCTAATATACCTGGTGGTCAAAGGATTAAGTTTATGTTAGTTACTTTTCGTAATCATAATGTAAATATGTATGTTTAGGGCATGACTTGTTTTAACCGAAATCTGTTTTATTTTATTTAGGGCATTCCACCAGCAGAAAAATTATTGTGTACAGTAACGATTTTACATGGAAGATTAGTAGGCTTAGCCTATAGAAGTTATGTCAAACAGATTACAAGAGGTTAGTAACTTTAAAACTACTATAAGCTTAAAAAATTATTCCTGCAATATAATTATCTTCCTGCAACAATTTACTGTAGGATAACTCTTCCCATCAGCAATGTAATTTATTCCTAATTGTTAGGTACTGCATATGGTACTAGCCTACTAGGGTACTATGGCTGTACTATGGTAGGTACTAGCCTAGCCAAAACTTTTCCATTGCTCTCTCTCACCCGTACAGATAACACGGCATATCTAGGCATGTGATGGCAAGTTACAGCTCAAACAATTGGAGTAGGGTGTTGACATCGCAGATTACTTTTAGAAACATATGTTAACCAATTTGAATCCAGTAGTGAAGTTGGGGTGTTCCCAAGCAAACTTAAAATTTCTAAAGTCTTGCCGATCTTTAAAAAGGGAAAAAGAACTAATATTAAAAATTACAGACCAGTTTCCTTGCTTCCGGCAATATCCAAAATATTTGAAAGAGCTTTTTGTAACCAATTAGTTGATTTCTTAGAAACAAACAATTTAATCCAAGATTGCCAGCATGGTTTTCGAAAGGGAAAATCCGCTACTACCGCAGCAACAGAATTTATTGAATCAGTAATCAATTTATTGGATGATAAAAAGAAAACAATGGGGATTTTTATGGACCTAAGCAAAGCGTTTGACTCTATATCCCACTCATCCCTTCTAAAAAAGTTACAAAATTTGGGCATAAAGGGCAAGGCATATGATTGGCTTCAATCTTACCTGGAAAATCGAAAACAATTTGTTCAATTAACTCACCTTGATGGTAAAAATATCAGGAGTCATTATAGATCTTCAGTAAAAACAATTAAATATGGGGTACCGCAAGGCTCTGTTTTAGGTCCAATTTTATTTATTTGTTATGTAAATGATTTTCCAAAATTATGCTGCTCAAGTAAATCATGCTTGTATGCAGACGATACAAGTTTAAGTATTAATGGATCCTCATGGGACAGTGTCAAAATCAAAATGAATAGTAATTTAATAAGTCTTGCTGACTATTTCACTGAAAACAATTTGCTTTTGAATTTAGATAAGACTAATTGTATGTTTTTCCAAACAAAAAACTGTAACATTAATGATCCACCAATTAGTACAGGCGAGTTTAAAATAGCACAAGTCGAAGAGGTAAATTTTTTGGGATTAACTGTGGATAAAAATCTGAACTGGGACAATCACATTCATAAGGTTCTTTCAAAATTATCCTCCGGTTTATATGCTATGAGTAAACTAAAATATCTATGTGACTATAAAACTTTAAAACTGATTTATTTTTCTTATATACATTCCATAATTAATTTTGGCATTTCTTTATATGGAGCAACAACTTCCAAAAACCTTGATTCAATTTTAAAAATACAAAAAAAGGCAGTAAGAATAATATTGAACCTAAAGTCACGAACCTCAGTGAAAGAAAAATTTGCAGAATTAAATATCCTTACTGTTTATGGACTCTATGTCTATGAAGTAATACTGTCAGTAAGATCAAGAATCGGAGAGCAAATGCTCAGTGGTACTAACCACCAATATAATACAAGGAAAAGAGATGAATTGGCTACTCCTTCTCATCGATTGGCTCTTTATGAAAAAAACCACAATATGCTGGAATCACCTACTACAATAAATTACCTGAAAATATAAAAGCAGAAACTTCTTTTTCAAAATTTAAAAACAAACTAAAAATATATTTAATAAATAAAACCCTTTATTCATTCAATGAGCTATGAAAATACTTTAAGGTATTGTTATATACTCTAATTTAATTTAGTAAAATATTATAAGTACATGATTTTAATTTGTAAGTTTTTTTTGTTGACACCATTCAATTGTATCTATGTAATACTGATGAATAAAGAATATTTTGATTTGATTTGATTTGATTTGAAGTATGCCAGGGGCCAAGAAATTCTGTGTCATCTGTAGTTGTAGTCTGAATACCCTAACATCTAACCATTGTAGTATCTAGGCTACTGTAATTTTTTTAGTTTTAAAATTTTAAGACAAGTATTTTTTTTTAGGCCTATTTATATAGTATGATTACTTAAGTTAATAAATTAAGTAATATAAAATATTAATTCATATCTTTCATATTTGAAATGGAATCATTATTAGACTTCCTAGGTCCTAGACCTACTTATTGAAATTTCTTTCAACCTCAAGAAATGCAATAATTCTTACTGGGTTTTGTTTTCAATCTTTATGTAAAATATACTTTATCATTTTAAAGATAGCCTACATCTTAGGGATAAGAGAAGTGTGTTTATTATTTACATAGATGTAATACTGATGAATAAAGAATATTTTGATTTGATTTGATTTGATTTGAAGTATGCCAGGGGCCAAGAAATTCTGTGTCATCTGTAGTTGTAGTCTGAATACCCTAACATCTAACCATTGTAGTATCTAGGCTACTGTAATTTTTTTAGTTTTAAAATTTTAAGACAAGTATTTTTTTTTAGGCCTATTTATATAGTATGATTACTTAAGTTAATAGATTAAGTAATATAAAATATTAATTCATATCTTTCATATTTGAAATGGAATCATTATTAGACTTCCTAGGTCCTAGACCTACTTATTGAAATTTCTTTCAACCTCAAGAAATGCAATAATTCTTACTGGGTTTTGTTTTCAATCTTTATGTAAAATATACTTTATCATCTTAAAGATAGCCTACATCTTAGGGATAAGAGAAGTGTGTTTATTATTTACACTAGCAGCTTATGACGAAAAGAGGAAAACATATTTTTTGCAATGTTGTGTGTATTTAGATGAAGAGGGAAGAAAATTGTTTATGGGTAACCTTTTTTGTGATGTTTGGCAATTCAATATTTTGCAATCTTGGATGTAAATGAACGTAGCCTAATGACACATAAGCTGAACTTAATCCAACCAAGCAATAGTCTGCAAAGAGTACTTCCAGTTGGCTCATAATCACTTTCAGTTGTTTGACGTTCTGAATCAACAATAGTCTACAACCACCAAAGCTGCTCCAGCACACACTGTATTTTTGGCAATTTAATTTGAGCTTTAAACATGACTGCCAAGCTAACAAGGTGTATTTTTTTATCCCTAAAGACTTACCTATCCATTAAATAGCAGTTTAAATTCGCCATTCCCAGTTAATGTAAATAATTGCGATAAGCGCTTTGCATAGAAATTTAATATAGGCTACACATTCATCAGCGCTAAAATTTAATTAAACATGAGGCCTCCATATTTTTTTTTCTCAGCTACACCAGCTTATGAAGAAAAACTATGGTACGGTAATTCTAATTACTGAGCAGCAGGAATGCTTCTGGTGGTTGAAAATTGAAAGTTTTATATTCGACTTTACACCAATTTTGAACTAAGTATAGTATTCCCTCCCTAATCAAGAGAAAAAGTGAAGCCAATTACAAATAGTTGTCAGTTACAATGATTTTTGTATGTGACTGATAGATACTATGTTGTGAGAACAATAATTAAGCTGCGATGACAATGTACTGTTAACATGAGTTTCCAACTGACACCAAATTTCTGCAGTACTGGTGTATTGTATTAAGAGCAGTTTGCCTAAATGAATGAAGTAATAGTAGGTACTAAATTTATGCAATAGCTTAGTATTTAGAGACACATTTGAGCCTACATACATCAAAATACTTTTTTTCTCTTGTATAATATGAATATTTCCTCCTGTCTTTGCGCCCTCTTTTATTAAATAGTCTTTAGGCTTACAGTTTCAACATGTGTCTTACTATTAAAATTTTCTTCTACGGCAGTTTCCCACTGGACTGTTCCTTGATCAAGAGAAGTGTGACATACTATTGAATATTGTTCAAGACATTTTACGCAACAAATACCACTTGTATGCAGTGACTGGTCCTCATCTTCCCAACGACACTTGTGAGATTTTACTGCGTTCTCTTGATACAAATCACTCAGGTGCCAACTTAGCTGATGCTCAGGTAAAGCTGTTTCCATGGGAATTTCACTTTGGTTTTAAGATTGAAAACTGTTTCATGAGGCCCATTAATTAATCTGGTTTAACCAATCATACCACATACACATAATGAAAAACAATTATTGTTTTGCTAGTTCTCAGTGTGGAAATTTGTAAGCCTCATGGTAGGATTTAATAGGTGTCTTGTAACCAAGTCCTAGTGGAATATTTAGTGAGCTTTCATTCACAGTGCCTAATAGCTAATGTGTGTCACATGAGATTTTGTGGAATGTTTTTTATTAAGCTAGCCTATGTTTAATGTGATCATTAGCTCTGCTTGCCATGGAAATGAATAGAAACATGCAATTTACATGTTCAAACATCTCAGCCGATATGAATATTTTTAAGTGTGTGGGATACGTGTATCCTACCCACAACTTTCGATGATGTGTTGAAAGTGATGATGAGCTGGCTTGAAGCCTACAATGAATCATGATGATAATGTCTTACATTACCTGTATAGGTATTTTAGTTAATTTGTAGCTTTAGTGGACCTGGAGATATATATATATATATATATATATATATATATATATATATATATATATATATATATATGCAGTACCGGTAAGTAGGTGGGAATAGTGGAATGGATTCCATAGTTTTGATTTTAATACATAAAATTCACATTTGAATAAAGACATTGAATTGAAGGCATTCATACCACTTAATGATGGTGTAACATATAAATCAAAATTTTATCATATTAACTTGGCCTGTAAAACTTTTTCAGTTCACTTTAATCAAATGTAAAAGTGTTGTTGATTTGATTTGGTTTACCAACATTTATCCTGTCGCAAATCCTTGAGTACAGGAATTGTGGAATGAAATCTTAAAACAAATATCAGGTTTTATTTATTTATAATTTTCAGTTGCAATTTCATTTCTGAGTGGCCACTGTCTCTTTTAATTACATATTTTCGTTATAAACCTTGTCCCACCATATGTAATAGTTTCCACTCCATGCATCCTTGCTTTTATGACATAATGATATGTGATCCTGAACTTTTGATTCTTCATTTGTCAGGGGAAATAGCCATATTGATAAATAGTAGGCCTAAATATATTCTATATCAGGCCTACTACTCAGTAATATTGATGGCCACAAAATGTGAAACGTGCCAGCATTTTACTTTTTACAGCAATTGTTTTTCCAAATTTTTTTTTTTCAATTACGATATGTTATTAAATTGTTTATAGCATGTGGCCTGCAAAAAAATATCATGTCCTTTGTTTCAAAAGTTTATTTTTTGGAATTCACCAAGAAAAAGTTCAAACTGTTTTCACATAAAATACATGAATTGTACATAGTACAATCTTTAACTTCAAAATCCAAGGCCTAGAAATAGGCAAAAGATCTGTTCTTTTACTGATAATTTTGTGGTTTTTTATTATATTTGAAATGGTATAGATCTATTTATATCAATATGGCTCTTTAACCACTGGCCAAACAGTCCTTTTCAGGACTATAGCAAGTAGTATTTTTTATGATAAGACCTCATAAACCTTAATTATAATCTATACAGCTGAGTTACCCTTAGATGGCAACTGTCTGCCGAGGGTTGACTCGCTGTGGATTCAAAAAATTCTTTGATTCCTAATCCCTTATCAAGACTATGATGTTACGGTACTGATTTTATTGGATCAACGATAATGATGCTGAAATGTTATACATTTTATTAATTTGTTTGATATTTGTTAAACGATTAATCTGTTATGTAGGTCCTTCTAGCAAAGTATCTCGATATGACAAAGGAATCTCGACCCAAGATGGTGGCTGAAAAAGACCCAGAACTAATTGATCTAGATGCTAGTGATGATGAACCAATGGATGAACATAGTGTTATTATTGTGGACTTAGATGAGTCAGATACATCCAGTAAAACGCCAAATTGCGAGGGGAGCTTATCTCTTGGAAACACACCCAGCATAGTTACAAAAGACTCATTAGACAAACAAACGTCACTTTCCAAATCCCATAAAAATAACCTTATACGTGAGGTAAAGGGTGTCGCCTCTGTAAATGTAGTTAATTCGGATATAATTGTTGTTGATTCAGTAAAAAAACATAAATTTTCATCTAAATTATCGTCACCAAAAAGTTTACAAAGTAGGAAGGACAGCACTGCTTTAGTAAACTTAGAAGATTCAGATATTATTTTTGTTGATTCTGTACCCAAACAAAGCTCTCCCAAGACTTCCCATTCAAGTACTGATACAGGGGGTGTACTAAAAGACTCAAATAATCAAAATCAGAAAAAAGGTTTAGCAGGAGGAATGGCTGAACTTGTTGATGTTGTTGATCTGTTAGATGATGAGGTAATAATCTTAGACGATTCTTACACAGCATCAAATTCAAGTAATGCCCACAGTAGCTTATCTGAAGACAGTGTGGCAAAGAGTAAAAGTTTACCTATTGAACAGACTGTGCCTCTTAATGAAGTTCCATCCAGTTCTGGCACTATAAACTGTAGAAGTGACAATAATAGAGTGTCAGGCAGTTACTCAAACACTTCTCATTCAGATGCAAGTGAGAAACCTGCTGGTCACGAGAGTGAGACTCAAATTAAGGAAAACAAGCGTGACGTTGATAATGTTGAAGAGTCCCAAAATTCAGGCCCTCCTAAAAAGAAGTCCAAGTTAACATACCACAGGCCGGCCCATCTGGTTACACCTCTTACAAAGCCATCTGCCCCAGTTCCTTCCACCAATATAGATTCTGCTTCCAATATCTACAATCCCAATGCTGACTCTTCTGAGAAGCGGACTGGCCCGCGCCCGATTGTCATTGACGGAAATAATGTTGCTATCAGGTAAATGCTTTCTGTTCATTGTTTCTACATCATTAAACTTTAATCCTAATTCCGAAATTTTAAAAATGAGATGTTAAGGTTTGAAATACCATTTGCTTAAAGTTGGCCAACTCTATGTTTTGAACCTATTGATATTATACCACTAAGACAAAAAGACCTTTAATATAACAATTTGAGACATTACAAAAGACTTTAATAGAACATTTTCTTAGAAGAGGCTGGAATCCGCAGCTAATTCAAGTGAGGAAAACGTTTTACAAGAGTACTGGAGTGCTTAGTGTGCAAGAGCACACTAAACATAATTTTCTCCCTCTCTCTTATTAAAATATTGTGAGGGATGAAATAATTATTTTTATATATATTATAATATATTATAATCATTTGTTTGCAACGGCTATATTTTGTTCAGTTTTAACCCTTTTAGTGCCGTGAGAAAAAGAAGAAAAAAGTATGCCTGAGTGCTGGACCTATTTTTATGATTACATGCAATAAGTGCCAGGGGAACTTTTTAGTAAAAATTTAAGCATTTGAAAGAAAATTGCAAAAATATTTTTACTATAGTACACTCTCGTTGATCGGAACTAATGTGGCGGACGGCCGGTTCGGATGTCAAAAAATTCCGATGAAGAGGAGTCCGTCTTGAGTCATCATTACCGCCCGTACGGTGACCTATCGTGATTGTATTCACTCTTGTTTTTAATAACACAAGAGATTTTATGAAAATAAGGCACTCAAACCTTTAACATGGTAACTATGAACCTATAAGAATAAAAACAACGCAGCAAATAAAGATCCAAAATCTTCATTCTCATATTCCATATTCATATTCTACCCATATTCCAGCAGTCAACTGACTTCCACGTAATACAGGTGCAGTCGCGACGTGAGACAGACTGAATGACAGTTTGGGAAGCAGTCAAAACGGATGTTCACTTTCTGCCCCCTTCCTCTTTCTATTATTGTGCGAATACTCCAGGGCCTCGTAAATCACATCGATGGGTACAGATTACGGAAAACGCCTGATGATGTTTGATGCAAAATGTGATACTTCACTGTTGTGCGGATAGAACGAATGGAAATTGAACGCGCTAAAACGGAAAAATTATTTATTTCGTAAGAGAAAAAACTAATAATATCCAGATTTTCAGTTCCGATGTCGCGGAGTCCGATGAACGAGTGTACTGTAACACTTTAAATAAATATTTTTCCTTTGCTTCTTAATGCCCGTTTTATTAATACATTGTGACAAAGCTACTGCCCAGGCAATCAATTGCATGTAAGGGCGTCATATATAAAGATAATTTATTAAAATAAATTAACACCTTCTTCCATCGAAGTTGCTTACAAAAAGGTTGCTAATACAAATATTGTTAAATACTAGAATAAATAAATAAATGACTAAAACATTTCTTAAATTTACACATATTTTCAATTTTCTTCGAAACTTCTTGAATATAAATGGTTCCTTAGTATAGCAATAGACAATTTTACTGTGATTGTTGATATTTCCAATAGAGTTTTGTTTTTCACTTTAAATTTATGTGCAAATTCACATAAAAATTTTGATAATGTTCCACGACAACCAATAAATAAACCTATAACTTCAATTGATTTGCACTGGTATTTTTCTTTAAAGTATTTAATGGTTGGAATATATTTGTCTTTCTTCTCTTTATCAACTTTTTCAGGTTGTTCTTCCCCTGTTTCATACCTGATGGTCGGGTCAATTATGAATGCTTTCTGGTTGTTCCTATCAATAGCTAAAATGTCTACTCTTCTTAAGGAGCCATTTTCTGCTATACCCTTTACTTCTTCATAAACCTCAAAGTTGTTTTCTTCTAGAGCTCTTGCAAGGATGCTTCTAATAGTATGGTGCCTTTTGTTTCGTAAGAGCTCCCCAAATGGGCAGACTCCAAGGACATGAGGCATTGATTCAAAAATGTAATTCTCGGTGGTAGGGCAATGCCTACACCGGTTACCGTCCTTGGATCTGCCGTGGGTAGCTCTTACAGGGGCGACGTCTCCCACCATTTTCAAATAATCTTTATATTCTGAACAAGTTAGACCTTTCATTTTGTTTAAATTTAAATTTGCTGGTGGATATTCTTGAAATAAAACTACCCCTCGACCTTTTTGTCTGAGAGAGCACCATTGTTTGTATTGATCTTCCTGAAGGGTTTCCCTAATTTTTGTTGTATTGAGATTTTCCAAATCGATTAAACAGTCATTCAATCCCAATCTTCTCAGGCAATTTATTATTTCTTGTTGAAAATTACAAAATATTGTAATATAAGGATTGTTTACGTCACAAAGAATTTTACAGCAACTCTTTATTTATTTATACTGTAAATAAATAAATAAAAATACATTAACACAAATAAAAATAGCCCAATAATGTGTTTTAGTACTTATAAAATTGAATAAATATTTTTATTTAAGTTTTTTCTGTTTATTATGAAAAATAATATTTTTTTCAGTTAGGTAGTGCATAAAAAAAACCATGTATAAAAGATCAATTTATTACAGTATTAAAAGCATTTATAGAAAATAATTTATTTTAGCACTTCAAGTTTTATAATACAAATCATAGTTGTTTTCTATTATAACCCTCGCAACGTAACTTGACGAATGAATTTGCACTACTATTCAGTTAAAATTACTGGATAATCAGCTGTTCCATGAAAATTAGCATGTAACGTAAGCTCGATGTTTTTTGAAAAGCACCCCCTCCACCCTCCTCGCCCATTCCAGCTGTTTTTGGCCATTCGTCAACTTCTGTGGCGGGACTTATAAGAACATAATCAAATATAAACAAAAACAGAAATCATATGAAAATACAAACATTACAAAACACATGATTAACAAGTTAGATTAATACAGTACACTCTCGTTCATCGGAACTAATGTGGCGGACGGCCAGTTCGGATGTCAAAAAATTCCGATGAAGCGGAGTCCATCGTGAGTCATCATTTCCGCCCGTACAGTGACCTATCGTGATTGTATTCACTCTTGTTTTTAAGATGACACAAGAGATTTTATGAAAATAAGGCACTCAAACTTTGAACATTGTAACAATGAACCTATAGGAATAAAAACAACACAGGAAACAAAGATCCAAAATCTTTATTCTCATATTCCATATTCATATTCCAGCAGGCAACTGACTTCCACGTAACACAGCTGCAGTCGCGACGCGAGACAGACTGAATGACAGTTTGGGAAGCGGTCGAAGCGGACGTATTGTTCACTTCCTGCCCCCTCCTCTTTCTATTTTTGTGCGAATACTCCACGGCCTCGTAAATTAAATCGATGGGTACAGATTATGGAAAACGCCTGATGACTTTTGATGCAAAATGTGATACTTCACTGTTGTGCGGATAGAACGAATGGAAATTGAAGGCGCTAAAACGGAAAAATTATTTATTTCGTAAGAAAAGAAAAATATAATAATGTCCAGATTTTCAGTTCCGATGAAGCGGAGTTCCGATGTCGCCGAGTCGATGAACGAGAGTGTACTGTATATTACATGTCTCTTTTTTTAGACGTTATCTTTAAGTTTAGCAGGTGATCTGCGTATCCTAGGATAAAAATATACATTGTTCTGTTTTCTTCCCTTCTGTGACATGTCCTGTTTTGTACGATTTGATCCATTTGGATTCTTCTCTAGATTGGGAGTATTTTCGTCTTCCCTTCCTTTTCTTGGACAAATATGAACTCTATTCCTTCGATACATACCTTCATTGGTTCTGATAATATACAATTCTGGATTCTCTGTCTCTTTCTTCAGAATAATTCCTGATATCCTCTTTCTCGCACTCTTTTGCATGTAAACATTTTCATTTTCTGACGTCTTTCAATTCGTGGGCTCCTTTGTCATAATAAATCTTCCTTTGGAGTGTTGTTGTACTCTACAATGGCCAGGTTTCAATCTTCTTTTGACATCATAGTTTTGATCATCATTGACTTCACTGTTTGTATGGCTCTACCATTCCATTTGATTTGGGGTTATGTGGTGAAGATGAGACATTCTTTATGTTGTACCTTACCAAGAATTCCTTAATACTAGCACTATCAAAGGGTGGGCTGTTATCAGAATGTATTCCACTTGGAAGACCATGGGTTCTAAAATATTGAGTCAAGCTGTTGGTTACACTTTCAGAATTGGTTTTTTTATTTCAACGAACTTTGAATGATAATCAACCACTAAAATGTGGTTTGTATTGTCTATGTGGAAGAAATCGATTCCCAGCTCTTCCCATGGTAGATCTGGAACTGGACTTGGTTTTAATGGCTGTTTAGTATTAGAACGCTGATAAGATTGACAAATAACACATTGTCAACCATATTCTTTATGTCACTAGCCATTCTTGGCCAATATAAAGCTAAATTTGCTTTTCTTTGACATGAATTGATTCCTTGGTGTGAAGAATGTACTTGAGCCATAATCTCACACCACATATCTTTTAGTATAACTAGACAATCACCAACAAACATTGGTCCTTCCGAGATATGTAGTTCGGTTCTTTTGTCCCAATAAGGCAGTGCTTCTATTTCCACACTTTGTTTATGAGTGGGCCATCCATTTGTAATATAATTCGTTACTTGTCTTAACTCACTGTCACTTTCTATGCACAATTTTATCCCTCAAGAATCCCATCACTAGTGAAACTAAAGAATAAACAACCTGAGCACCATTTTCTAAGTATTCAGTGTTGACATTTAAATCCACAGGAGCTCTGGATAAGGAATCTGCAACAAACATTTTCTTTCCAGGAACATAAACTAGGCCTAATGTAAAATCGTATCTTAACACGTTGAGTGCGGCAAAGAATATCGAAAATCTTTCCCGCGGGCCTGACATTTTTTTCTTTAAATATTAACTTTTGTCTCCAGAAGTTCAGATTGAGGCGGCAAACTCGCATTCTTGCATTATGTCACCAAAAAAATAGCGTCCAAAAGTGTAGGTCTCCGGTGACCGAGCCGGCCCGCTCAACGACCCCCATAGACGTCACTACAGTACAACTACAGTACATGGTTTTTCGTAGCACAAATAACAAATTTTTAAATCAAAAATGTTTAATATAATTATAATAATATTCAATAAAATAATAACTAATATAGCACGTGATCGCTAGTTGTGCATCACTAACCTCTGATGCACACTCCGCACACGATGGCATTTTTAGAATCGCGTAAAAGTTACGATAAAAGTAAATATTTCCAACAAACTATATATAATTCGAGCACGTCAAAACAGTACGGGCGGTAGGGCCGGCGGCAGTAAAGATAGCCGGGGTCAGAGGGCAAACGTCTGCACTTGACGGCATTCAGGAAGAAACTGAAAAAGTTTTTAAAAAGTTAAAAATAAGTATAAAATTAAAGTAAAATTTAAGTAATTAATTAAGTATGTAAAGTGTACGTAGTGTTTGAGGTTACCACCCCTGTCCGAGATTCGCCGGTTTCACAGTAGATGAAAACCAACGAGCAAGGCTCGGAACCAGGTACTGTGTTGTATTTACCTAAAAAACCCATTAAATTATTAACACAATATTTATTATATTGTTCATTGACTGCTGATTGAAAATTAGTGCGTCTTTTCAGATGTTGAAACGGACAGTAGTAGAGGAGAAAAGTTAATATAAAAAATTATTTATAGGGTTAGTGGAGATGCATTTGTCACAAATAGCAACCAGTATAGTCTGAATAATAGTGTATTATTATTTGTAAAAATGTAAGTCTTGCTACAAGATCTTGGCACTTTTTCCAACAAACCAGGGATCTCGCTGCGAGATCCTCGGCACTCAAGCTACATCAACGGCGAGTCTCGCTACGTGACTCACGGCACTCAAAGGGTTAAATGTTCATCTTGTCTTATCTAACATCCTAACATTCAACATGTATATCGTTAGCGATCTTATAGAAAACTACGGGTTAATTGAAATATGGGCCTGGCCTCGAATAACCTAATAATTAGGGCTGGTAAGAAAAAAAATACCGGTGAGAATCGTTGTCTAAATGGGAATTGTTGTCTGCTAGAAAAGTGACCACAAGGCATTCTGGGCTCTGGTGAGTGAACGGAAGATACCAGTAACGTTCCCGAAATACAACCATTGTGTTTTTGTTATGCCATTTATTACAAAAGTTATGGTTAACCCTAGAAGCGACCAGGCCAAATCGGTGTGTGTGCGCTAAGCGGCCAGTCAATTTCTGCCACTTTGCAGACATTTTTTTTTAAATTAACAGTGTCTAAACTACTAATGATAACCTAGCCATGTGCATATTCATTCTGTTCAAAAAAAGATGTACCTAGTCTATTAATAAAATAAATTGAAAAGAATCCCTATTGCCAAATTTTGAACAAAATGTGAAAAAAACAATTAGTTTTGATAAATTTTTAAATATCTTTCAAAATAGAGTACAAAAACGTTTACGCCAATTTTTATACAGACAATAGAAGATAGGCATTTTATTTCCCAACATAAAAATATGTTTGGTTTGTTGGAAATTTTTTTAACATCCGTTATGAGGAAAAATAGAGAAAATTTACAAACGGGTGCTGTGTACGTTTGTAACATAAAAATAAATTAAATAATTTATGAACATAATAGTATGTGTTATATTACCAAACTGTACAATTTGTCTATTGGAAATAATGTGATTTTGTCCCATACAAAATTGTTTTCTTTACTTTGTATGCGTTGAAATTTTTATTTTTTATTTTCATAAAAACCTAATTTAGTTGCTAAAAGCTTCATATAATTTTCCTACTTTATACTATCATCAATTGTGCCTATGTTTGTAATACAGATCTTTCAGGACAAGAAAATATATAAGGATTATTATGTATAATAAAAAATATTCAGAATATTCTTCTTCTTTGCAATGGCAAAATGTAAATTATCTAATCACAGTAAAACCCGTATTTATTCCTCAGTTTCTAGGCCTATTGGAAATAGGTAACGGGCAATCGTCATGAACCTCTGTATATCAAGGACAAAAAAAAGTACCTTGAAATAACGAAGCTCAGTATATTGATGACCTTAATATTACGAAGATTTCACATTACTGTTCAAGTTCCATTGCATTTAAATCTAAAAAAGATATTTTAATATATATATATTTTTAAGTCTTAGTTTGGTGCACCTCATGGTAACCTGCTCTCCTCAAATCGCTTGAGTTTGGTTGCAGTTTACAACATGATGCTAAGTGATGAAGGTAAGATCTTTCATCCAAATAAAGCAATATAGACCCCTATAATTTAGTTTGGCTTTTTCAGGTTAGCATGAATTGAAAGTAACTTGAGCTTAATTACAAATTTTTGAACTAATAAGACTTTTTAGTTTTTTTTTTCAATTGTATCTAACCAGGACACTTTGACACCTTAATTTGAAGCATTTTTTGGCAGCCATGGAAAGGGATCGTTCTCACTGAAAGGCATACAGATCTGCATCAACTATTTTGAGAAGCGCGGGCACCGCCAGATCAAAGTTTTCATCCCCCACTACCGCAAGAATCGGGAAAATTTTGACGAGCTTCTCAAGATGGAAAAGAAGGGCCTCTTGGTAACCACTCCAAGTCGGAAAGTCAATGGGAAGGTTCTCGCTTCTTACGACGACAGGTGACATTTGATTGCTCACTTGGATTTGTACATTATCCTTGGTTTGAGCTACGGTACAGTAACTTATTAGTGCACTTATGAGGATTGTTTTTTGAAAACCAGATTGACATTGATAAAAACTATACACATATTTGTAATTCTTTTACTGAATAAAATAGTTTTCTGACAACAGTGAAAATACCTAAAATTTTAGGAAACTAATAAGAGCAGGTTGTCCATGCTCGAAAACCACCTCTATTACAGAAAATTCAATTTGTGGTGTTTGCCATTGTGTTGTTGTTGATCTTTCTATCTCTTCAATTACAGTCTTGAAAGCTGTACCATAAATAGTGAGATTTTGATACTATAAAATAGTCCCGCTATTCTGATAATCCGCCAGTCCTAAACACAGCTTTTGGGAAATATACTAGCTTTAATGAAAAAACAAATATTAATTAATTAGAGAATGAATTTTTGTCCAAAAATTGTACTATGAATTGAAGTTTGAATGAACTATTTAAAAAAATGTTATCTTCTTTCTTGGTGATTAAATTTTAAGTTTGCATACCTATTCTTCAATTTATATATTTAAAATATGTTTCTATTTTGGTAGGTAGAAAGTGTACTTTACTGATTAAAAGATCGTGTTGGCATTATTTATTAAATCACAACAGTAAGTAATTTTTTATGGGAGCAGTTTAGGACTGAACTTCAAATTATAGTTCATAAGCCATTTCTCCACAGTTAACCAAAACGTAAATGTATCCGATACTTTGGCAGGTATATAGTGCAGTATGCTGCTGAGTTTGGAGGGGTTATCATTTCAACAGATAATTTTAGAGATTTACTGAGTGAAAATCCTAGCTGGACGGAAACAATTGAAAATCGGTAAGTGTTTAGCAATTTATCTATATGTTAATAGGCAGTAAAAGACTTTTCCTTTTTTCTCAGCTTGTGTGCATCACAGGAGAAATTTTATAATACCATTAGAAAGGTAGTGTCCTGTTTATGAACATAAACCCATTATAATTTGTATTGATCTTAAGGGCTACCCTTTACAGGCTTTTAAAGTTTCAATGTTAATTTAATAGAATAACAGTGATTGATAGAACCATTCATTATATTTTAACAGATGTTGTAATAACAAATGTTAGAGAAAAGGAAGAATTATTTATGTTTTCGTTATAAAATACTTGTTTACCTAGTTGTGTCAGTTAAAAATATGGTCGAATTTCGACCAATAAGTGATCTTTCTTTAGTTTTAATAATTCCAAAATATGTTTTTAAAAATATTTTTATTCCACCGCCATTTGAATACTTTAAATCAATACCTATGTCCACTTTAGTAATGAAATTTAATTTTGTATCAATATCCAAACTAAATTACCCGATTTTGAGCAATGGATAAACTAGTAAAAAATGACACACATACAGAAAGAAATTTGTTTGTGTTTGGTCACTTGGACCTGTTTGGCATCTGGAGAATTCATACTCTCACATTTTTTTCTATCTGTTTAGCAATGCCGCAACCAATGTTTTAGGCTGCTTTCACACTGGCAACAACTACAGCTGATGCCGGAAGTAAGTGGTCGCGCGTTTTGAAAAGCATTGAATCAAATGGGTACGTTCACATGGACGATTATTGTCGCAAGTGGCATACCACTTGTAGCCAGGTGGCATTTTTTACATACAGCATAACTGGTGTTAATTTAAATGATCAAGTTGTTTTAAAATATATTCATTAGATGCCGTTATAGTCAGTTAAATACTTTTTGTATCACCTGTTCTCACCATTCCTACTGTTATGTGATTCGATAGTAAATTTTGAAATAATAAAAAAAAATGATATGCTTTTTAACTTCATTGTTTTGCAAGATGGCTTCTTGAGGAGCTCAAAGGACGTCTGCTCCAGCTTCACCCCAAACAAACTTGGCACCCTCCTTTTTGAGAGAGTTGAGAGCCAAACGCCAACTCCGCGATGTTTGGGATGAAGCGATGACGGTAAAAACCCACCATGCCCACAAACCGGGCGATACCCTTGGCATTTTTTGGAGGAAGAAACTCCCTGATGGCCTAGGTCCTAAATGAATCAATGCAGACCCCCTTACAAGACACCAGAAGACCCAAAAACGAAATATTAGCTTGGGCAAAGCTGACTTTGTCCGGGTTGACAGTAAGGCCTGCTCTAAGCAATCTGGTCATGACTTCCTAACGATGAATTAGTGGTTGCGAAACTCTCACTGTACACCAGAAGGTCTTCCAGGTAGTTGAAAACAAATTTGAATTTGACATCATTAAAAATTAAATCCAGAAGTCGGGTGAGAGAGTCTGGGCTCCCACAGCTAGGCCCATCGGAACTCTGGTGAACTAATAAAGATTCTACGGAACACAGAAAAAAGTGGTCAAGGCTCAGTCTTCAATGGGAACTGATTATAAGCCTGGTTGAAATCGAAAACGGAGAAATACTTGGCCTTACCGAACCAATCGAAAGCGGTGTCAAATCGGGGAGAGGTATCAATCAATCAATCAAAACAATGTTTATTCAACACATACAAAAATATGTACATGAATGCGTCATTGTTGTACCTTATTGCCTACAACTAAAGCTAATATTTACAATAATAAGCCACTTTATTTGTTATGGTTCCATAAATTCTTCAATACTATAAAATTCCCAATCAATTAAAAATCTCTTTAGTTTATTTTTGAATTTGTTGAAATTTTCTTAATTTCTTATACTACAAGGGAGGGAATGCATGAATTTAATTCCGATATAATTAGGACTTTCCTTAAATTTTTCTTTATTATGCTTTTTAATTAAAAAATTTGATTTGTTTCTCGTATTATAATGGTATATGTCTTTCTGTCTTAGTAATGTTGCCTCATGGTTTTTTACATACAATATGTTTTTATAAATGTAGAGGCTATAAACAGTCATAAACTCTAAGTCACGAAAATGATTCTTACAAGATTCATTTTTATCCAAATTGAGGATGCATGTTATGGCCTCCTTTTGTAAATTTAAAATTTTATTTAAGTTAAACTTACTTGTCCCCCCATAAATATCAATTCCGTAAGAAATATGTGAGTGAACGTTGGCGAAGTAAACTGTTCGCAAAATTTCTGTGTTGGATAATGGATTTAATCGTCTAATCACGAAAATTCCCGAGCTAATTTTTTTACAAATTTTATCAGCATGTGTGGTCCAATTGAGTGTACTATCTAATGTGAGGCCTAGAAATTTGGTTTCAAATACCAAATTATTTGAAAAATGTTTTTTTTTTGAGTTCTTACATTCAAACATTATGAAGGTTGTTTTATTTGCGTTTAGTAGAAGGTTCTTCCCGATTAAGTAACAATCAAGGTTCAGAGTCAATTTCAATTTTTGAATTCAGCTTTCTGCAGTCAAGCACCATGTGATACTTGTCATTCGGCTTCCGCACAAGGAATGCGTAGCTTGAGTGCGAAGCCTCAATCATTCCGTTTTTGAGAAGGTCATTGATGATACCACGTAGGGTTTTCATCTTGGGTGGAGCCTGTTTTATAAGGGTAGGATCTTACCGGGCAGGTGTCCGTCAAACAAATTTCATATTCTAAGAGTTTGGTGATCCCCAGCTTTATTGTCAGCCCGTCAGGAAAACGGTTGCAGAGCTCTCTGATGGCTTCCGCCTCCACCTGAGTGAGATGCCCTAACGGATCAGGTGTGGTCTCGCTGTCCACAGCAGGCTTGACCGCAGCAGCGACACCAGCCACCCTGTCAGAGAAAGGGATAGACACCTGCCGAGAAAACCTGAAGTAGCACTGGCCTCCGCCTGAATCCAAAATCAACCTAGTGCGCTGAATAAAGTCCGCTCCCAAGATGACAGGAAAACAAAGGTCCTTCACAACCCAAAAGCTCCAAACCCAAAAGAAACCTTCAATTTTGAATTTGAAATGGGCTTCATGGATGATGGGCATAGGGGATTTAGACGCAGTCCAGCACATAGATGAGTTACGGTCGGCTTGCTTTATGAGCCCAGATGACAAGGTGTTGAAAAGCTCAAGGGAAATGAGCTTCACCTGGATGTTCATTTGCTGATCTACCCAATAACTTATAAATTCAATTCTATGAAAGAGGAAGCATTATTTTAAATTCTTTAATTAATTATTCTGGACACTCCAGCCGAGTTTTCTAAATAGTTTAATGTCAATATGATAAATATTTGTGGAGTAAAACCACCAGTACACGGATATTTTAAAATATTTAATATACTTCTGTCAGCAATATTATGATCAATATGACACACACACTTATCTTAGAGAAAGATACTTAATTAAGATAACGGCAGACAACCTCATAATGGTTGTGCAATCGTTTTTATAATCACTACATTAAAGCGTATAGTCATATAATTATTAAATACTAGCAATCGTTTATTTTTTTTTTTTTAATATTTTGTTGGTCTTTGGATATTTCATAATTTACAACGTCAAATCATTTATGATTTTTACTAAAACATATGAACGATAACGGTTTTAAGAAAAGCAACTACATTAGCTACGCAAACGAACATAGAATCTTGTTTCATTAATCCAAAATGCAGCTGGTGGCGTAAACAACGACACCTGAACGACGGAAAAAAATTGTAGCTGCCGCAAATGTCGCCAGTGTGAAAGCAGCCTTAGACCATGTAGTAAAAGCGTGTGTATAGGCTTCGTTAATTATTCCTCAAAACATGGACTTGGCTATAAACTATGTAAATTAGCTCCAAAAGGAAATTTATATCTGAAAGGCCTATAGAATGATCTATAAATATTGATGGTTATGATTTTCACAGATTGCTCATGTTCACTTGGGTGGATGATCTATTAATGTTCCCGCAAGATCCTCTGGGAAGAGAAGGTCCATCATTAGACGAATTCCTCAAATTCCCTGACACTTAAAGTTAACCTTTACACACTCACCACTGTATAAAATTTTTTTGTTTGAGCTTATATTAAGCTCCAAAATGTATTATTAAAATTGATATATATTGTATATTCCAACTATTTGAGCCAGTAATTAGTTCTCATCGATTTTAAAATAATTGAGTATTAAATTGAAACTGAATGTATTTAGAGATTAAAATAAATATAAAAAATCCCTATGTTTATGTTTGTTTGTATTATAAAGAATGAACTCCCTGGGCTTCAAGCAATCATTGGAAGAAAACTAATAAGACTTTTTTAACTATTTTAATATTGTGAAAAGCATATACTTTTGTTACTACAGTACACTCTCGTTCATCGGAACTAATGTGGCGGACGGCCGGTTCGGATGTCAAAAAATTCCGATGAAGCGGAGTCCGTCATGAGTCATCATTTCCGCCCGTACGTTGACCTATCGTGATTGTATTCACTCTTGATTTTAAGATAACACAAGAGATTTTATGAAAATAAGGCACTCAAACTTTGACCATGGTAACAATGAACCTATAGGAATAAAAACAACACAGGAAATAAAGATCCAAAATCTTTATTCTCATATTCCATATTCATATTCCAGCAGTCAACTGACTTCCACGTAACACAGGTGCAGTCTGAATGACAGTTTGGGAAGCGGTCGATGCGGATGTTCACTTCCTGCACCCTTCCTCTTTCTATTTTTGTGCGAATACTCCACGGCCTCGTAAATCACATCGATAGGTACAGATTATGGAAAACGCCTGATGACTTTTGATGCAAAATGTGATACTTCACTGTTGTGCGGATAGAACGAATGGAAATTGAAGGCGCTAAAACGGAAAAATTATTTATTTTGTAAGAAAAAAAATTAATAATATCCAGATTTTCAGTACCGATGAAGCGGAGTTCCGATGTCACCGAGTCCGATGAACGAGAGTGTACTGTATTATTTTAATGAAAAGGGCATAAAAAAGCATATACTTTTGATACTGTTATTTTAAAGTAAAATTATTGAGAACATTGTTTTATTTAAAATAAATATACCTTCTCACAAAGTAGAGGGCCAATTTTGTTAAATAATTTTTACTTTTGTGTAATATATTTATGTTGTAAATTATGTGGTTGATTATCTTGGATTAAAATCATGGAAAGTAATAAGATTTTTTTTATTTAAATCCCTTGAATAAATCGTTTATGCCACTAGATTAATATAATTCTTGTACGTAGTTGTATAGTGATCAAACTATACAGGATACAGAGAGTGAGTACGTACACAAAATGCACCCTACATAAAAATGTAAATTTCAGTACAGTTAATAATGTCATTGTGATTTTGTTCTGAAATTTTTTACATTTACTGGGACACTGACACACTCAACAGTGTGTATTTAAGGTGAGTATGACTGAAGAGTGATGAACGTGATGGATCAGATGAGGTGTAGTTTTGGTACTGAAAAACATCAGCTGATCCATTTCTCAGGATCATTAATAATTGCCTAGTGACCAAAGGCAGCTGGTTTTCAACCAGCAACCTTAAGATTGGAAGGTGAGCTCGTTAACCACTCAGCTACCATCCAGTCTTATATTCAGAGTCCATATACAGTGTGATTGAAAAGTCCCGGAACGGTGAAATATATTTTTTTCCCATTATAGATGAAGGAATGAAACTTGGTATATCAATAATAGAAATAAATATCTACTCTTTTAAGCTATTATCACTTTTTTATCCCTTAAGGGGGACGGCCCACGAGGAGTCAGTCAAAATTCTTAAATAGCAGCATAGGTCGAATTTGGTATCAAACTAAAGGTCTGACTGAGCGGAGTACAATGCTGCAAACTAGACTTCAATCGGCTGACTGAGGCGGAAATGGCAGGCAAATAAATTTTCCATTAAAGTCATATGGGTAAAATTTAAAAATGCAATAACTTTTTTAATACTCAACCTTTTTTTGACATCGTGTTTGTGGCTTTTTACTCCAAATTCAAAGACGTTTAAGATGGTATATGATGTGACAAGGGCCAAAGAAGTTTCCATATACACACCCTATAAGTGACTTCCCTCTTGAAAGTCTTACAGAAATATGCTTTGGCTCTTGTCACATCATACATAATTTTAAACGTTTGCATTTGGAGTAATGAGCAACAAACCCGACAAAAGTTTGAGTATTAAGAAAGTTATTGCATTTTTTAAGTTTTACCCGTATGATATTAATGGAAATTTTGATTGCCTGCCATTTCCGTCTCGGTCATCCATTTGAAGTCTAATTTGTGGCATTGCACTCTGCTGAGTGAGACCTTGAATTTGATGCAAAATTCGACCTATGCTGCTATTTAAGAATTTTGACTAACTCCTCGTGGGCCGTCCCCCTTAAGAGAAAAAAAGTAATAATAGGCTATTATTGGTATACCAAGTTTCATTACTTCATCTATAATGGTAAAAAATATATTTTACTGTTCCAGGACTTTTCAATCACACTGTATACATACATTACTACAAAATTTTAATTTTTACAATAATTTACAAAACATGCAATTACACGGAACGATTACATGTCCCTCACATTTCAAGATTTATTTTATTAACTAGTGGCTCATATGGGCAAAAGCCCCTAATCATAAAATTAAAATAGCATGAACCATAGCGTATTACCATTTCTTCCACAACGAAGGTTTCCAGAAAATTTAGTTTTAATTTGAGGTATATAATATTTTAACAATACTGTTTGAACAGACCATTCGCCCCCAAGTAATCTTATCAATCCTGTACTATTAGGCCACCCGTTTGTTCAAAACTCTTAATTTTGTGTAAACAAATCAGATTTTTTAAAATCACTACATGGAGAATCTTTAAGAAGAACCTTTCAGAAAATAATCATTCTTATATATTTCCCATTTTGTTATAAAGTTTTTTACCTGCAGCCATACGATATATATATATATATATGCCACCCGTTTGTAAATGCTCTATTTTGTCTGTTGTTAAACTCATATCGATCTATGGAAAATAAGTTTTGAATGAAATTGTAGTCCCTTAATTGAGCTGTGATGGCTTTTTAATATAACATAGAAAAGCGGCAATGAAAAAACATTGATTTTTTAGCTCCTGTCAGTTTTTTATTTTTTATGTTTTAGTCACAAAATTTAAACACATCACCTCAAAGTGCATCTTCACTTACTGTGAATATTCATCTCTCCTAATCAAAACTCTTAATTTTGTGTGAATAAAGCAGATTTTTTAAAATCACTACATGGAGAATCTTTAAGGAGAACCTTTCAGAAAATAATCATTCTTATATATTTCCCATTTTGTCGTAAAGTTTTTTACCTGCTGCATTTTCCTCCTAGTATGTAGGACAAAAGTCTATGATTTTAACTCGTCTTCTATAATCCTACAATCTATTAAATTACTAAAAGGTTTCTCGGATAATTCAGCTAACAGAATACCAAAACTTCATAGACTGATACACTTTTAAGTATCTATTAATGTGTCATCGTCATTCAATATGATCTTTTGACACTTTTCGTCTTAAAATAAAACCAAAAGAATGGAAATAATGTATGTGTTTCTCAAACCACAATGCATCGCCCATTGCATCTCTATCAACGATCAGAAAGCATTTTATGATTTGCATACACGCTCAGGTTTTATACAATTTAAATTATAGTAACAACAGTAAAATCAGCAGTCAATTTGTAATATTATGTAAGGTTAACTCTCCTAGTAGAGTTTTTATTAGCTCAAAGCAACAAATGGTCAAATGTCTTATTATAGTATTACCACTCTAGGGTTAATTTTTGTCATTTGGCTATGAATAGTTTTTTACTAAATTTTTTCATCTGTCTCTCGTTTTAAAATAAAACGAAAACATATGTTTCAATTTACACAAAGAAGACATTTTTCGAATCCCCATGCTATTCTTAAGGAGAACGTTTTATTATATTTCTCATTTCCCTGTAACTTTATGGATACGCTTTATGGGACCGAAACCTTTAATTTGAGACTCCTACCATCTTCCTGCGATTTGTAACGCTCACAATTTTGCCCAAGAAATTTCGCTTACAGAATTATTATATAGATTGCTTCTCTTGGTGTGAATTATTTTGTTATCTTCACTCAATGTTATCATCTGTGTCTCATTTTGAAACTAAACCATAACACATGTTTTAATGTATACAAAGCAGACGTTTTTTAAATCCCCATGCTATTCTTATGGAGGACGTTTTACGTGATTTCTCATTTCCTGTTAACATATGGACACGCCGATAGTTTTCCCTCGTGCATGGGACCAAGACCTTTAATTTGAGACCCCTCCCATCTTTCTGTGATCTGTATGACGCTCACAATTTTGCTCAAGAAATATCGCTTACAGAATTATATATATAGTATTTTGATAATTGATGAATAAATTAAGGACCTTCTAGGCAATGCCAGTTTTGAGGGCTCCATCACTTGTATACATTAATATGGCTGAATAAGTATTGGATACATAGTTTTTACAAACATTTATTAATATAACAAATTAAGTAGTGTCCTAAAAGTGAATCACTGTTAGTTTACATACAAAAATTCAGTGTTGTTAATCGGAATTTCCCAATAACAATTAATACACAAAATTAATTAACTGTGAGTTGGACTTCATACATATATAAACAGTAAATATAAGTAAAAATAATTATTATCAATCCTATACTATAATACGAGGAATGTCTGAAGGGATGTGTGTTCCACGATCTCGAAATCTAGCTGTCAGATTTTGCTTAAACTTTGCAATTAAAAGTGTATTGGCCCAAAAATAAGTTTAGAAAAGGCCTCCATCCCAGGAAAAATCGAATTTTGTCAGAATTTAAGTTTAAAAATCGTAATTTTTAACATTGGTCTTATGGGTTGCTAATTTGGTAACGAAATAACAACGAAAGGTATACAAAAATAAGGAACATTAATATTAAGCAGACTTTTTGAAACAGCTGTTAACTGTGAAGAGGTATAGTTGGTTGTTGGGGGAAATTTAATAGCTCTAATGACACTATATCAAAACTGAATTAAAACCAACGAGCAAGGCTCGGTTAACCTGGTACTTAACAAACAATTTGATGTAGATTGTCTACACTTTTCAACGGTATACAACCACAATTTAAAGCTGTTAAAAGTTTTTTTTAAAATAATTTGTATTGTTAATGAAATACAGTGTAAAATTATATACTGTATACGGGAAGCATTGAAACCAAAGAATTGTCTGCAAAAAGTGAACTTAAGATAGCTTGGTGCAGTGCACTATGGTGCTAAATTATAGTTACACAATTTATATCTATCAGGATCAATAAATTTACAACCATGTACAAATTTAATATGAAATATTCTTAAAATATTTAATACAATGTCTGAGGGATCAAATCAATTCATAGCAGTTACATCAACCTTTTAGATGTTTTGTATGAATTCATGTGATGTGCCTGAAAAATAACAGAAATAAAATGGTTAAGCCTAGTTGGGCTTTCAACAACTTCAAAGATAACTTTAATATGAGAGTCTTAATCTAATGTAATTGGGAGACTTTTCAAACAAACGAAGTTGATAGATTGGGTATTGATAGTTGTAATGGGTTTGGTACGGTACCGGTAGGCCTACTAGTGAACAAACTGGATAATATATTGGGTCTTGGGGTTCTGAATCATTCTTCAAAAATACCAAGATTTTATCAATATTGGCGTGATACACCAAAAGTTTAGTTTTAAGATCAACTACATTTCTTAGCAAATACATTTAAAAACAAAAAGTATTTAGGATCTTAATTTTCAATTCATTTCCATTTTTAATTCCATCAACCCATAAGAATTTGATATTTTCATGAGAGAGCAGATATCCATTGTAATCAAAGAGTTGAATTTTTCATATTCTGTACTACTTGATATTTCAAAAGTTTGATGTTTTTGTACTGTTAAGTTTTAAACCAACTAGATAGTTCTAGAATTGTTCATGAAAGTTTTGTGTGAAGACATCTAAATTTTCTGCCTGAATAACTGCAGTAGTATCAAAAGTGGATAATAATATCAGACTGGATGATGCACTTTTTGTTGTGTCATTCACAAGTATTAATATAAACAGTGGGCTTAAAATAGATCCCACGTTCTATTGTTCACCAACCATAAACGGATTCAAAATTGTGAACTATATTCTATGATCGGTGCTGCCTGTTCTTTTAATTAAGAGCTTACCCAAATTAGTGTCATTTTCAGAAATCTTTAATACTTTATTTCATATTGTGATTTACACAGTTAAATGCCTTAGATAGATCACTGTTTATGTTGTGATCAATAGTGTTTTTATAGCAATGTAAAAGAGGCTGAATAAGTACACCGATTGCTGTGCCTCTGGCACGTCAAACACGAAAATTCCAAATTTCAGTATTAAAAAAATGCATTGGATTGGAGGGAAATTTATTCAAATTAGTGTATATAGTCAATCATTATATTAAAAAACCTTTAACGTACATAATGTGGACTGACCAGTCTTAGTTTGTGAAAATTCCAGGTGATCAGGAAGGAAGTAAACATGAGAAAAAGTACGAGTAGTTTATATTCCTCCTATAAAAACCCATTATTTATTGCATAAAGTACATAATACAAAAACTAAAAGACAGAACCTCATCTGTTAAAACAAACTTTAAAAAAAAAACAAAAACCAATACTGTTGTAAAAAAGCCAAAATTGTACACCAACTCTAAAAACTTAAAAAGAAAACGTGGGGAGCGAGAATGGTGGAAGAAATGACACGTAACAAAGGCTCGCTGTTGGGGAAGGGAGGGCGAGAGGTGATGCACTCAAGCCAGAGTTTTCTAACCAAATATGATACATAAGCAACTCAAGCGGATGAAGTAGAAACAACTGTATATTCTATCGGTGTCAGTTAACTGTAATGTCAATCACAATCTGTGCTAGAGA
Source organism: Neoaliturus tenellus (assembly GCA_030545055.2). Taxonomy (NCBI): domain Eukaryota; kingdom Metazoa; phylum Arthropoda; class Insecta; order Hemiptera; family Cicadellidae; genus Neoaliturus; species Neoaliturus tenellus. The sequence continues at coordinate 339,059,718 of CM061531.1, read as the reverse complement.
ACCCGCACTAAAACTCCAAATCAATGGTATGCTTGTTCAGGGTGTCCATATTCTGGAAAGTCAGAGACACTTCATTGTGAACTCTGCAGGGAAATAGGCAAAAAGTCTGAAAAGTCAGGGAAATCCACCCCAATTATGAATTTGATTGGACTTATCAATGCTCCTGTCAGCCAATAACCCAACTATTGTAGCATTTTTGTGACTTTTATCAAATGTAAGACAATTTATTTTACTGTCATATATTTGTGGTTAGAATATTTTTAATTGTAAATATTTTTGCTGATGCTTAGCTGTACAATGGCTTCTAAATAAATATAGTAAATTTCATAAAATATGGCTTGTTGCCAAAAAATTTCTTCAAATTAGTGCAAGTTGGTTAGACTTGGTAGTTGGAAGCGAACTGGGTAAGCAAGCTGTAATATAACATTCTGAAGGACCTAATCATTTAAAATACATGCTGGATGAAAACTCCCATCCAGCAATATCCGCTTTCAATAAGAAAAAAAGCCTTAAGAACATCATGAAAAAATTTATATATCCTTTACTCTGAGTACTTCAATTACATCAGATGCAAGAAATTTGAACCAAGAAACTTATTTTAAGTGACAAACTTTTGATAAATTTTTTCCTTTTTGTATTATGTTAATACATATTTCAGTACGGTATTTTGTATGATTTAAATTGCCTAGACAGTAATATTTTTTTGTTTATTTAGTATTATAATTCTCAGTAAAGTCCGTTATAGTTAGGGAAAGCGATAGTAAAGAATCAGGGAAATACACCCTGTTGTTAGTGGTACGTATGTCTGGCGGTTTCGGGGCACCTGAAGTGACCGTGTGTCATGACTGTCTCACAAAATTTCTGGGATAATTTAACACCTTATATAATTAAATTGTATAATGTAATACCTTATATTAGACTGTGTGGCTTACTCAACTATGCAACGTGAACAGCACCACATCATGCTCCAGCCGGTGCAATAGCGCTTAGCCCCTGGAAACCTATAGCACTTTACTGCTCTGGCAAGTTATCGATCAAAGTCCAGGTTTGTGGGACGCTTCTGTATTGTTTCTTAAGTGATGATATATTCTCTTGTTATACGGATCCCTGCTTTTTATTGCTAATTTTGTGTGATACTTAGAAGCTGAGATTTTGACTGAATCCATCATGATTTCTTGGACCGTCTTAAAGATTGTGTTGTTTTCTTTTTAGGCAAACTTTTTCCCTCAGTTTTCACCCTTTGATTCAAAGTTACAGTCCTTTGTCTTTTGTTAATTTTGTCATCTTTCATAATTGTTGCCTCTGACTTTAACTGTATGTTTTGTTTAGTCTGTTTTGCTTGCCTCTTTGTTGTAGTTTTCATCTTCGATTGAGGCCTGCATCCTTCAATATTAGTTGAAATTAAGATTTTTTATTTTTTGATAGCAGGTCCTGATGAACTATTGGCTTTTCTTTTTTCCGCTCTTTTTCCTTTTATTTCCATTTTTATTTTTACAACAAAACTTGGTTTATCACTTATTCTTTTATTACTCTTATACTGTTTACATGATATGTCTTTTTTTGCTTCAGACTTGGGAAACTTATTAACACACTTTGTTACATTTTCTTTGCTTTTTGCATGGATTTTTGTGTGTTTCTGTGTAACTGAAATATTAGTTTTTTCTTTCCTTTTGCATATCTCTTTATTTTTAATTATTTCTTTATCTGTGATTTTTTTACTTACAGGTATTTTAGATTTCCTATAATCCGTCACAGTTGTTTTCAAATTTCTTTTTCTTTCCAGTTTTGGTTTAGCACTTGTAAGATGGTCTTTGTTATCACTTCTTAGCGTTTTGTTTCGCTTAGATTGTTTTTGTGCTCTAATTTGGATTTTCATAATTTTGGAATCATTTTGTATATTACTTTTTTCTTTGAGAGATTTTATCGTGGTCTTTGGCAAAGATTTTTTTGGGTTTTCATAAACAGCTATTGGGGCCACATTTGAAGGGGTTCTTTTTAGTTTTGTTTCTATACAACTGTCAGTAACATTTCTTTTTCTTGCTCTTAAATTCTTCTCAAAATCTTCCGTTCTTGGCCTCTTCCGAGATCTGCTGAAAAACAAAATATTAATTTAAAATGTGTTCAGAACATTTTTTGGCTTTATTTTTTCCTATATTATAAAATTATAGCCCAATTAAAGAGTTTCAGTGAAAAGAAAGCATTAATGTCGTTATACATTTTTTCTTTAGTAAAATGAATCCCATCTAAGTATGGTAATCCATTCTTCAATGACGAACTTGTTCTATGATCATACAAAGCTCTGACAATAATACCTCTTGTAAAATTGAATAAGAAAGATAGAGAGCGAGACCATATTCTTTTCTAAGAGGGGTGGGGATGACTGATTTTTCCTGTCAAACTTGAACCCAAATAAGTTTGTTTTGTTTACAGTGATTGATAGCAATACAGTTGATTTTCTGTTGTACAGTCTATTTTCATGTAGTGTTCTGATTTTGTGGACCATGTGATGTGTTTACAATAGACTTCCTTAAAGCAAATGGATTTTTATTAATTTAAGTAACTTTTTTTTAATTCATAGTGTTATTTAATTTTTATTGTAAATACTGCGACTCTCTGCACATTTAAAGACTATTAAAACCTGAAAAGACTTGAATAGTCTTACCAGACATTTCCCCGTCTCTCCAGTGTGATAAGAATGCTACGATGCCGGGTAAGGAAATGCACCAGTCTATCCTCTGTACCCTGTATGTGATCAAGTTTTTTGCGAACAGGCCTGTGAATGTATATAATTGTTGTTAATGTATTTGTGTCGGTGTTGGTGTTTAAATGATTTCTGAAGAAGCCTTCAGGTCAACCTCTTCACTTTTAATCAGCTGCTGATGAGCCCATTATGTTAAAACATGTACTAGAATTAGATGTTTCTTATAAAGCTGTTGACAGTTCAACGTAAGTAATTCTTACATTTAAATCATAGCTCAAGAGCTACAACAATAAATGTTAATAAAACTTGATTTATTATTTGTAACCCATCTATATAAAAGAAAGTTGTGTTAGTTGCACCACCTGTATCTCAAGAACGGTGAACTGATTTGCCTGAAAATTGATGGGGAGGTAGCTTAGAACCAGGAAGATCATATAGGATACTTTTTATCCAGATTCCTCCATAGGGCTCCGCCCACACATCTTCAAAGTTACCATGTTATTCTTATGGAAGCAAAATTCTTGTATTGGAACATGATTGCATTAAGGAATATTAATTCTATACACAGCTGTTCTTATTTAAAGTATTGAGGGAAGATGTTTTAACGATGGATTAAGTCTCGCAACATAAGTTGACGAATGGCCAAAAACAGCTGGGATGGACAGGGGGGGGGGGGGGAGAGGAGGTACTTTTCTGAAAACATCGAGCTAATGTTACATGCTAATTTTTAGCGAATTTCCCTATAGGGAATACGCTATTACGGTAGTAGTCACGGTAAGACCTAAGCCCAAGACCATGATACTTTTTCGTTTTGAGGTCCCTAGAAGCCAAAAACACCGTTCGTTCAAATTGATATATATGTGTATATATATATATATATATATATATATATATATATATGTGTCCGTGATCACGATAACTTTTGAACGGAACCTCCGATTTTGATAAAATTTGGGACAGGGGTGTAAGCCAGCGTCTACTAGGTTGAGTTCGCGAACCAGAATGATCGGACCATGGGAACAAGGTTTTATGGGGTTTCAAAAGGGTTAAAAATGGGTTTTTGGTTTTTTTTTTACTTTTATTTAGAAAATTCAACAATTTTAACTTAAACCATTTAAAATAGCTTAAAAAAACAAACAATCTAGTATTTTGAATTTTTTACCATATTTTGCTTAAATGGTTGTGGAGAAAATCCAAAAAGTATGTTTTCCATGTTATTCTTATTTGAAATCAACAAAACCTTCTATCTTGCTTATTTACTGACATATCTTGATAAAATTTGGTATGTACATTCATTAGGAAGCGTTTAACTTATGTTTGCTTAGAAAACCCATATGGCGGCAAACCTACATACTCTCTTTACCATGGATTTTATGGGGAAATAGAAAATATACCAAAATTCCATTGGAAATTCGCTGAGTACGCAGGTCTGCTGTGACTGGGGTATTACAAAACATCTGATTATCCAATAATATTAACTGAATGGTAGTGCAAATTCATTCGTCAAGTTACGTGGCGGGACTTATAGTAAAAAACTAGAGGATATTATAGAATTGCAGCGAGTGAGTGTAGACAGGGAGTGAGCGCAGCAAATGAACTGATCCTGATAGGGCGTGAGCATAGCGAACAAACTCAACTGAAGGGCAAAAATTTCTCAAGTTGGCATTGCAAAGCATGCCGGGTAAGCTTGTTTATTATATTTTTACAATTAATGGTAATCTTACCTCCGTCAATCATCCAACATTAAAAGGTTAAAATCTCCTACGTTGCTGACATGTTTCGTTGTTATCACAACATCTTCAGAGCATTCGTAGTCGTCAAAAGTTAAAATTAAACAACACAAACACGAACATTGAGACACACACGCATACGAACAGTTACATGAATTGATAGGCCTATCATGGCGACACGGACGGTCCCGGCGCGGGTAGCAGACTGCGGCGCCTAGGTCACTTCACTACTTGTACTCAAGTAGTGAAGTGACCTAGGCGCCGCAGTCTGCTACCCGCGCCGGGACCGTCCGTGTCGCCATGATAGGCCTATCAATTCATGTAACTGTTCGTATGCGTGTGTGTCTCAATGTTCGTGTTTGTGTTGTTTAATTTTAACTTTTGACGACTACGAATGCTCTGAAGATGTTGTGATAACAACGAAACATGTCAGCAACGTAGGAGATTTTAACCTTTTAATGTTGGATGATTGACGGAGGTAAGATTACCATTAATTGTTCAAACATCATCCAGGGGCCACAAAATGGATTTTATATTTTTACCTAGTTTTACCCTTTTCTGTGAGGTTACTTAGTAATTTCATAATAATGGCTCCAGAAATCAGACAGTGTCCCGGTCTCACATGTCGGATTATTGAGAGTCTACTTTAAATATATTGTTTTTGTCAATTACATAAGCTGTTTTTATATTTCCTCCGACTAAAATTAAAAATGGTGCCTATTTGAGTTTATTACACGTTTCTGTCTATATTGAATAACAGTAAATGTCAATTTCTGATGGGGTTAAATAGTTGTTTCAATTTTTTTAGTATAAGGTATGAATACAAGCAACACTAATGAAAACCCGCTACTCCACAAAATCAACTACAAAGGCCCACAACCTCAGCACCCTATAACCCAGAGGTCCAGATATATAGGACATATAGCTCCCCCCCTGGAGGCCAACCCCTGGAGGATTGAAAATTGCAACATTATTGCCAGAGCCAGCTTTAACTGGCACTGAGTGCTGTGACGATATTATGTTTAATATCTGACCCGTTACTGCAATAATAGTTAACTGTTGTTCTCATGAAATAAAAAGTATTTCATGGTGTAAAACTATACAAACTCATTGCTTTTAAAATCTTTTTTGATAACCCAGCCAGCAACTAAACCGACTCGGACACTCTTCGGTCACATTTAAGGCGAGTGTGCAGGACTCTACTGTACTTGCACGTTTGATGCACAGGCAAAGGCAGATCTATTTAGATGTTGATAGGCCTTTCTCGGTTGTTGATATTGTCTGCCTTTGTAGTACTTTTGGGAAAACAATAAAAATATATGTTAAACTTAAATTCACTTAAAACTATACTTAAAATTTTGCTGCCCCCCTTGTAATACTAATGAATACCAACCTGTGTTCATGGCTCAGGTGTTACTCATGCATAAAGTGAGAAGGGTTGAGGCTGAGTATAATCTATATGAAAATTGTTATCACATTCTAACATGAATCATTTACGGTTAAACTTTTATTTATCAACATCCATACCTTGAAATTGGTGAACGAGAACCATCCCCAGCATTCAGATCGTCTGTTATGGGTGGTTCTATTGCACTTTGCTTCTCAGAATTTCTCTTAGTTGCCTCTCGGCCTCTGAATGACAAAGAAAAAGTATGCTTAATAACAGTAAAAAAATGGCAGTAATCATAAAGATGATAGAAACAAATTATAGCTTTTCAGTTCATTTTGTCTAGGTAAAATTTGTGATGTAACCTCAGAAACACCATAATTTTAGTTCTGGTTTAAAAAGAAAGCTGTGATACACAATATTTTAATCATTTCATAACACAAATTTTTTTTATAAGATTAAAATCTCAAATTAAAATTCCAGTGATAGTTCTATGTATGAAGCTCCCTACAGCTATGAAAAACATGATAATTCGTTAATTTACAGTGATCAAACTAATATTTTAAAGCCATTTTGGCCAGGTTGTTAACTGTCCCCACCATGCAAAGTCAATACATAAAGCATTGTATTTGATAAATAAAACAATTAAAATATCTTTGAGCTTGTTTTCACATTCTTTAATACCCTTTATTACAATATACAAAGTTTTTTTTAACTTAAAAGTAACACAAAACACATTATTTGAGAAGGAAAGCTTTGTCATCAGTTTACCTCTAAATGTAGCAGGAGTTGATTTGTTAGTTGTTTTAGCAAATTCATTTTAGAATTATTCTACACAAAGCATTCTATTTCAGGATGTCGACTTCCAAATAGTTGCAGAAATCAGAGATTTTTGGGGGTGAAAAATGTTAAAAATCAGTGACTTTTATGTGGTGTATTAAGAAAATTTTGGGGGGACGTTGCGAAAGTCGCAAAACTTTTGCTCACAATCGCATTATTTTCTCAATTTATACAAAAAATCTGTGACTTTTCTTGCATTTCAAGGAAAAATAAGTGACTTGTGACCACTAACTAAAATCCATGACTTTTGGTGACTTCAGTGACCAGGAGACTAATTTAGCCAAGTCTTGAGCAAAAGGTTAATTATTATCAGGTCGCTTACATTTAAAACCTTGATACTAATAGTCAAAATGATCAAGGACTTTCAATACATGACAACGACTCATGTCTGCCTTAAACAAAAAGGTGTTTGGTACAATATGGTTTTTGCCACTTCAGTGTAAACAAAGAAGTCAAAATAGCTCTGGTCGCTCTGACATTGACCTGATCTTTAAATCGCTGATGTTGTCATCCTGACGGAATCTCATTGCACATTCGTAACAGTCTCAAATAATAACAGAAATTTCAAGATAAAGTGTTCCTAAAACAATACATTAGAACAGAAAAGATTTTAATTAAAATTTGAATTTAATATAAAATAGTCTGTAAAAAGTTAACATTCTATTAAATAACATGAAGCTGATAGAATAACTAAAGTAATATTTATTTCTGAAAAAGAGTATTGCCTCTTTAAAAAGGCAATTAAATATTTGAATTAATTGTACCATAAATGTAATACAAAGTTAGATCAACCAAATATATTCAATTTTGTTAGAGTTAGCAACCTTGTGGTCAACACAATGAAACGCCCTCTACTCAGGCTATTTAACTAAATTATTCTAAATACTAAAGAGAGGTAACTCTAAATTAAATAATTATTCAATTAAAAGTAGTTTTTTGACACATACTGTTTATGGTTCATTATCATAATTTTGATAAATGAAAACCGTTAATGATCTGATGGTCATGCATTTCAATAATAATAATAATTGTTTATTTCCTGTACAATTTACATTGCATCGGATGCAAAACAGTTATGATAATTTGAAATTATTCTTAATTTATAATTAATAATAAATTACTGTATGATTGTTTTGTCTACAAAAAGAGGTAAATTTTTCTTTACAAACTTAAGGGTTTCTAATATATATATATATATATATATACTGGGGAAGGTTAATATCTGATTTTCCTTTAAAATGTTGCGGCATGAATAATTTCTTGGTTTTTTGAATATAATTCTTATTGCCTTCTTCTGTAAGATAAAAACATTTTTGATATTAGAAGATGAATTTCCCCAAATTGGAACGGCATATTGTAAATACCCCCTTGATTGTAAAGTGCCCCCTCTGTCTCCATGCCCCCCGTTTCCCCTTGCTCCCGTGCCCCCATGCCCTCCATTCCTCCTCGTGCCCTCAACGTCCTCCCACGCCTCCATACCCCCTACCCCCCATACTGACGACGCGACATCCCTCATGCTATGATTGTAGTATATTTCGTCTGTTCATTCTATGAAGTTGATCGTTGATTGATATGTTGTTAATTTTTGCACACACTTTCATTCACATAATAGCCCCTGTCTTTAGGGATTAATGGGTTTTTGTTTTCATTGTTTTATCTTCTATATATTAATACGCAAGCATGTTTCATTTCCTCCTTTTTTCTCAGCTCGTGTGCATCGTAGGATAAATCTGCGCATACCATTAGAAAGGTATGGTCCTGTAAGTGAGTAGAATCACATTCTAATTCAAATCGGACTCCAGGGCTACGCCCCACAGGCTTTCAAAGTTTCAATGTTAATCTTATGGAGAAAGGAGAATTGAATGAATCATAAGACAGCTGTTGTAAAAACAACTGTTGGAAAATAAGAAAGAACAGATGTTTTAGTTCTAAAATGTCTTAAGCTTCTTGGGTCCAGATCAACTGAAATTTTGATCGAATTTCGATCAGGAGGCGATCACTAGTTCGAATGAATAAAACAAAATATCTCTCACACATAACTAAGTGAATGTTAGTAGTTTACATAATATGATTCAGTAAAAAATAAACAAACACCTAATAAAATTACTAAACTCTAACCACTAATTAGTCAATATTTAAAGCAGTTACATAATAACTATAAAACATCCACTGAGTAAAGGCAATGAATTATCTATTGTATCAACCATACCATGGCTAAGCCTCTTTTAAATGTGGTATATTCGTCACACAAAATCATTCTAGTCCTGATTATATACCTACTTAATTCATAGATGGGGTCACGAAGAAGAAAACTACTGTAAATCAGTAGTTTTTCCTTGTCTATTGGTGTACTCCTTTTTTATAGTGCATTGCTAATTTCAAAAAGTAATGATTAAATGGCTTCACTCAAAATATCTGCTATATAAACAGCCGAGTTTATAAAATAAAATATTCTCTTGATAATCTGCTTAATTACACGTGTAGATTTCCAAATCTTCTTCCCATTAGATGAACATTAAAACTTTAAGGCCCAATGGGGCGAATTCTTGGAATTATATATATATAGATTTTTATCTTTGCTACAAATACCATGATCAAGTATGTGGTTTTGCTCCCATGGAATTGTGAGAGCAAAAATTAGTTAACTCCCATCTACACACAAAATTTAATCAAGGAAATCAAATAACAATACAAGGTTGTCAATGGTTAACCCATGAGCTTACTTCAACAGATCCTATTTGTCACAACACACAGAGAGCCAAAATACTTGGACCCATCTCCTCCGTTATGAGTCAGTGCTTGTAGTTCCTAATTTTCCCACTAGATTTAGGCACTTTTTATTTAAGATTCAAGCACTTACTGTTTTTCTTTTTCCATGAATTTGCGACATCTGCACTATTATAATTTTTTATAGCTTGGCTGAACTGATATGTGCTTGGTTTAAACACTGTCACAAGTCAATAATTAAACTTTCTAAAAATCACACAACCCCATTTTTTACCCTTTTGAATTCTAAACATTTGGGTTAATTTTTTTTTTGCCAAACCAAGAGCAACACATACTCCATGGGCACAGGCTTTACCCGCGGTGACTAATTCCCTGTAGTGGAAATTCATTGTAACACACAAAAACTGTAAAAAAAGGAAAAGAAGAGTTGTTTTAAATGCCATCAATCAAATATTTCTGTGAATCGTTTGCGCTTGGAACCAATTTTAATCTATTTTCTTTTTAGAACACTCTGTATTTTAATTAATCTTATAGAAAAACAGAAAGATAGACGTAATCTCACTTTAAACATACAGCAAAGTCTCACAGACCCGAAATTATGTGGACTGAACGGTGTCCAGGTTTGTGAAAATTCTGAATTATCGGGAAAGGAGTAAACGTAAGAAGGGTATGAATAGTTTACTATTACATTATTCCTATAAAAACCATTTATGTATTGCATAGTACAATAACTGTTCTATAGACTAATGCCATAGCGCTTAGCTCCTTAGAAACCAGTGCACTTTACCGCTCTGGCAGGCTTTCTGAGTTATCCAGATTTCCGAAGTCCAATTTTGCAGGACTCTAATGTATAAATGCATTGATAGTGACCTCAACTGGAAACCCCATGTAGATCAACTCTGTAAGAAACTTAGCACTGCTCTTTATGTCATCAAGCGCCTGAAACACATCAGTAACGCAGAAACCTCAAGGACTGCCTACTATGCTCTATTTGAGGCGCAAATGCGTTATGGACTGATTGTATGGGGGTTATCATCTCAGGGGAACCTTCAGAGGGTATTACGTCTACAGAAAAAGGCAGTCAGAATCATGGCTGGACTGGCATTTCGTGACTCATGCCGGGGGGAGTTCAAAAGGCTGAAACTACAGACAGTAGCTAACCTATACATTGCCGAGGTAGTTACCCACGTTGTTAACAAAAGACCCATAATAAACTTCTCAGAGGCCCATCATTATGACACCAGAAACCAAATCAACTACATACTCCCTGCACATCATCTGTCAGCCTATGAGAAAAAACCCAGCTACATCGGAGCAAAACTATTCAACACCCTTCCACCTGCACTGAAAGAACAAAAAAACAACAAGAACTTCAAAGGAGCTGTTCTCGACTGGCTACTGAAACAAGAATTTTACTCTGTTGAAGAATGCCTGGAGGGACGAGGCCAACCTCATCACTGAAGAAGAAAAATAATGACGCCATGACTGTACTTAATGTTCATGTCAATAAAGAGTATTTTGTCTTTGTCTTTGTCTTGTCTTGTCAGCAATGTTCATGGAAAACAGTCATGTGACCTACTTCTGTGATACACTAACCATAACTAATGATCTGGAGGACCAGCAGGCTTTTACTAATTAAATTGAATGATAACTCAATACTGCTCAGTCAAATTTGAAAAAAAACTGGTTCTTTAGGGAGGGGAGGGGCCTTGCGACCACTACTGTGGAGGGGTGCACTACGTGTGTTGCTGCCAATGTGGTGTAAACCAATTTTTTGTTGGGTCAGGAACCAACTGTTTGTTGGGTCAGGAACAGTGGTCTATAGACCACTGTTCCATTAAACGGGTTAAAGATTATTAACAGATGAAGCTTTATTTTGTAGGAACAAAACTGGCGTGTGCAAACATCAACTTTAAATTGAAAATAAATCAAATCAAGAATATCTCACTTAAAATTTTGACTATACTCTTAAGGAGGAGATAGAGCTTTCAAGCGATAATGATACTCATATTACTAATTCTAATAGCAGGACATCTATAAGTCACACTTGAGGAGTTTGAAGGCTCCGTCAGTCTAAATTAAACAGTAAACTCCCTCTTAACTGGCCACCTTGTTCAATAGTTTGCCTCCAACTCAATTTGCTATTCTAAACAAACAACAGATAAAGTCTTGAAATGCAATCAGAAAAAATTTTCTGTTTATATTCTCTACATGTTTTGAATCAGATTGTATCTATGGAACAACTATAATTTTTAGTTTTGCTTTGTCATACAACTAAGAAAAAAGTAAACATTGACTTTGTTGACCGGTGTCAGGTCAAAAAACTTTTGTTGTTGTCAAAACTCATTTCCCGAATGCTAGAGCTGCTTGAGTGTTAAATGCTAACAATGAGCTGATTTGAAAGAGAAGTTTTCACTCCATGAATAGAAGGTAGTATAAATGAGAACAATATTTTTGTTTTAAATAATTTAATTAAGTGTAAATAAAAAATAAGTATAAAAGTATTATCTTTTAAACCACTTTGGAACTTTGTTGCTCTTTGATTCAGATTTCTTTTTAGTAGAAGACTGGTTTGATTGTGCACTGCTACTAGCAGAATCTGATAGTGAACTTAACACTTCTTTGTCTTTATCTTCTTCAACATCTGGCCTCCTGCACAAAGATTATTGAGTTAGAAATTTCATTCAAATATGCTCATAAACATTTTGAAATATTTTTATTGTGGCCGCACGTAGAGGAACTTTAAAATTATGGTTCCAGCCAGTTTGATGCCCACAAAATAAACCATCACATATTTCTTTATAAACCTCTTCTAATTTTATTGTTGTCAACAACAATGTATATAGAACCGAGTAAGTAGGGACATCCCATATTTAAAAATTTTAGTTTTTCCCTCGAAAACCAGAGAAAAATAAAGTGCTGATACTAGTATTACTTCTCCTTACTGTCAAAGGAAGCGCTCTTTCTACCTCTTAATTGTAAAATGAGCATATTTGTTTACAAAAAATCAAAACAAAAACAAACTTCTGTAAAATTATTCTAGTTTTCAGTTATCTGTTTCCATTGAACCAATCAGTATAATCCTTACTATCTTAGTTGTGCTATCTGTGATTCTGGGACAGCGTTCTCACTCTCCCACAAGGATTTCCCTACTTATTCGGTTTTGTATACATTGTCAACTATTAGGGTCAAATTAGGTTATAATATGAGCTAATAGGATACTCTCACTTATCTTGAATCACTAAACATGAACTTCAAATTTTTAGCTGGGCTGATAATCTGGAGTGTTTAACACTTTAGCTGCCACATTCGTCATATCTAACCGGCAACTGACTATAGTAGGATTCACGAAAATAGTCCGATGAGAGTCGATACATTGTTGCCAAATTTATTCTGAAACACTATTTTATACTGTATAACACATGGTAAACATAACCACAAATGACAACATTGCAGGGCGAGAGGGGGTGAGGGGGGACTCAGCTGTTTAAATTTTCATCGGACTATTTTCGTGCATCTTACTATAGGACATTTGTGCAATAGCTTTACTAACACCATTCATTGTATTTACCAAGTTTTGAAATCTAATATTTTTAGTACATTCTTTTCTTTTTTGATTTATGGATTATGTCTGGCCAAATTATGATGAAATATTATTAAATAAATATAAATAAAGTGTCAGTCATATCTAGCCGGCATGGATTTTTTTAAAGTACAATTTCCTTTGACAAAAATATTGCCAGCCATACTTGACCCACACTTATTTTTTACTACCGCGGTTGAATATTTTATTTATTTGATGTTGTCATACCTACCATAAGTTTTATCAGACTGTTTGATCAAGGAATTTGATAAAGGGACATCAATTAACCTTATTTTGTGACTTTAGTCGGATTAGAATTTTATATTATGATTTAAGTAACATTCGCTGTCAGGTTTTTTTAGTGTAACAACCTTTTACGGTAGAGTAACAATAAACTAATCTACTGATACCAACCAGATATTAGCCTATTTTATTACTAATAAAATATTGTTTTATTACTAATAAGGGTATGAAAAATGGTCTCGAGATGTTTTTAATTTTAAAACTTCAACGATAAAGTAATAATTTATTTTAGCCAAGAATATCAAGACAACAAAGAGTTTTGGGGGTTGAGGAGTGTTAAAAAACGTTGCCAGCCAGATCTAGCCGTCACTATGATGCCAAAACAGTATCATACAAGTTTCTGCTTATAGTCCCTATTGGGTCAGGCATGAGCGCTGCACTTGTTCTGTAGTAATGCTTTATAACTGGAGAACGTAACAGGTTCTCTGGTTGGTCGCTAGTTCGCACCACTGCGCAAAGAAGATGAGATACAAAATGGCGTCACATTTTAATGTGCCGGTCATATCTAGCCGGCATTGAACCAGTTCATAAAGCCAGTTATATGCCGGCTAGATATGACCCCGACAGCAATATGATAAAATACCAGCCTGACCTCATGGCAGCTAATGTGTTAACAACAAAAATGTCAATTTTTTCATTTCAAAATTTTTTTGTATAATTCAACTTTTTATGTGCTCTAATTTGCACTATTGCAAGTGTGTTTTGCATTTTGCATCATCACATGATTCTTCATAGGCTATGTACCATCGATATGATTGTCCAGGCACTTAAAGAAGTTGCAAGGGGTCTTTAATTGTACTTTTTTTTACTGTAAAAGACTTAATTTTCATTGAATTTATATCAAGAGCGAATAACCAATTCAATGATCTATTGTGAATATCTTTAAACACTTACAATGTGTCATACAAAACATTCTATGTGGTCCATCTAATGGTTTTTAATCCATGAAAACTAACTTCTCAGAGGCACTATGAAATAAATATTTAACAAGAACTGCAATTTTTTTAGGGGCCTAGATTGGTTGATTCCATTATTCAAACAATATTAACAAAATTCCAGCTTTCCTAGTGCTGAAGGACGGCAATTGTCATATGGTGGGATTTTTCATTGACACAAAAATTTTTAACTGTCACAGAAAATAAGAGACATAATTTATGACAGACTACTAATGTATCATAATTTTACTATTGCAAGTGGAGAGATCTTGATACAAACAGTACTTGTGTTCATACCATTGATCTGCTAAAGAGACTTCCCAATGTTTCTGATACGTCCCATAACATATCTGTCATTATGTTTTAAGTAGGGGTGTGGGAGTACTGTTTTTTAGGTCGAGTCGAGTTTTTTAAAAAAACTCACGAGCTTTGAGTTTTTTTTCGAGGTAAGTTTTTTCCAAATTATATGTGTGCTAAAATAAATTTTTAATTAATACAATATAGCTAAGAGTAATATAGTAATGAAGTGTCACTGATTAAAGACAATAAGAATGTTTGGTAATTGTGTATTTATTCCTTGTTTAAATGATGACATGTTTAAAATTTGACAGACTGAATTTGGAAAACTCAGTTAAAGTGTCCTCTTATCACTTCCCATTTGTCAACCTTTAGTCGAACCTGTTAGTTAGATCATTAATTAATTACAAAACTCATCAATACATTATCCATAAATCATGAGTACTTTTTCCATTGAATACATTTTACATTGATCATAGCCAATGACAAAACACTTATATAAATTATGATTAGGGGTCTGCCCTGCACCAAAAATTCGGTAAATTTACGGTACAAGGCGAAATACCATCATCGGTTCGGTACCGTTAAAGGCATCGGTAAGATTTTGGTTCGGGACAGATTACAAATGTAAAAAGTATTAACGTATCTAGTACTTATATTTGACCCTAGAAAAATGGAATTAATATTTTGTCGTTATAGCTTTGCTTTTATGGATTTCAGTATTTTTAAAATGGCTTGTCATCATCGCTCAGCCACAAGATTACAAGTTAACTAATGATGGAGCGTTCGCCGACTGCCGAGTCCACGGATAGGAATACAGTTTACAATTCGCAGTCCAACACCATTTAAACAATCATGCTCTTGTTGGCAACAGCGCTCACAGCGGCTGATCAAGTACATTAGCTCTTATTGGTGACAACTACACCAAACTACAGTGATATGAATCCCGCCGCCAGAGACAGTAGCATCAGTAAGGACAGTTTTTTTATAAGAAGTGACGAGAACTGTATCGACTGCTGATTGAAAAGATGTGTCCTAACCTCCTATGCAAGTGACTCGGATTAGCTGAATGCATACAGGAAATATAGGTACACGATCGCTTTGCGCAAAGAGTAAGACCGTCCAAAAGCTGTTTGTTTAAGTGAATTTATATCGATCAGAGAAAACTAGTTAAACATTCTAAATTTTTCAATTTGTTAAACCAACACCAGAGTAGATATAAAAGGATGGTTCTGAAACACCCTCGTAGTTTTTTTTGACCGCTTTCAGCTTCAAATTGACCGGTTTTTGACCGGATTCTGGCCGGTTTTGGCCAAATATCAGCCCATTTCAGGGCATTTTTTGGGATTTCAGACAGTGATTTCAAGGAGCATTTTAAATATAATCCGGGGAACTACGAGATGCCCTCTTAAGTTAACCATAACTTTTAAATGAAAAGCTACAAACTGCAATCCCACCCGAAGCGATAAATCGCAGTTGCATTGATAACCTCAATCGAATGCACCTCCGCTCGATCACATCAGACTTGATAAACACCGCGCCGCCAGCCACCAACAAGTCCGCTGGTCTAGGCGCTAACGTAACAGCGCACCACCCGACCGGCCCAGGTTCAAATCACGCCGCGGCCGGAGAATCTTTTTGAGAACGCCAAATCCACAACTAACGTATACATACGTTTTCTATATATATATATACATTTTATATAAATATTTTTATTCTATATAAATTTATAAATATTTATATAAATATTTTTATTGTATATAAATTTATAAATATTTATATAAATATTTTATTATATATAAATTTATAAATATTTATATAAATTTATAAATATTTATATAAATATTTTTCCTATAAATATTTATATATAAATATGCTAGGGTTAATAAAATGATTTAAATAGGTGCAATTATTATCAAATACATTTATGCCTTTATGAGCAGCGGCCACTCCACATCGCATTGCCATAGTGTCGCAACGCGGCAGTTGGCCACTGCTAGGGATTTAAATAGATTAAAATGATTTAAATAGGCGCAATTATTATCAAATACATTTATACCTTTATGAGCTGCGGCCCCGTGAAAATCGTATATCCACTGGGGTAGCAAATTGCAACCCCCGTGCTTTTTCGGTGAATTTCATTTGTCCAGTTTATTAATATTATTAAAATAATAAATTTTGGTATGGATATATACACAATTATTATCAAATGCATTTATGCCTTTATAAGTTGCGGCCCCGTGAAAATCGTATTGTTTTGCATATCTGAGGGGGGGCTGTAAATCGCGGCCCCCCGGATGATGGATAGGTACAATTATTATCAAATGCATTTATGGCTTTCTAAGCTGTGGCCCCGTGAAAAACGTATTGTTTTGTACATCTGCATTTAAGCCTTTATAAGTTGCGTCCCCGTGAAAATCGTATTGTTTTGCATATCTGAGGGGGGGCTGTAAATCGCGGCCCCCCGGTCGATATTAAAATAATATATCTTTCCTATGGATGTATACAATTCTTATCACATTCATTTATGCCTTTTTAAGAAGTTTAGTTGGCTCAAATATTAAAAATGTCAACACTCTCAATGTTAAAATATTTTCATTTGACAGCTGATTAAAAGGCCGGCTGCTTGACCCGAGCTGATAACGTTAACCCAGCCTTGCGGCAATATGAAGTTTGTAATCAGCGGCTCCCAATATGAATGCCATTTGGTCCAGTGGTCAGCATTGTGTTTTTGCGTGCCATAGAGCCTGGTTCGAATCTCGATGTAGTTTGAGTAACTTTTTATTATAGTGTTGTAATCTCTTATTTTAAAATTAATTTTTTATATAATTGCTGCTTGTATTAGATTTATAAAAAATCAATAAATAAGAAATTACATGCTCATAAACTGATTCTTAACGTAGTAAAACAAAATGGAAAATATCATTGATGTAATACACAACAAATTTAAATTTAATAATAAAGAGGTTTTAATAATATTTGATGAAAACAACAATGCCTGGTTCAAAGCCAAGGATGTCGCCACCATCCTTGGATACGAAAGACAAAGAGATGCGATCAACAAACATGTTAGAGATAAATATAAAATCACATATGAAAATCTTATTATTCAAGGGGGCGGGGATTTGCAGCCCCCCTCAATTGAGCAAAAACATACTATTTATATAAATGAACCAGGTCTTTATTCCTTGATTTTAAGATCAAAACTACCTTCAGCTATATCTTTTCAGGATTGGGTGTACGAAGATGTACTTCCCAGGATTCGAAAATATGGGGAATACAAACTGAAAAGAAAAATTTTTGAGCTTGAGGAAACTATAAATCAAAAACAAAAAAGGATAGAACAATTGGAAGAACGTGTGGCTGTGATGCCAGAGAACGATGATTTAAAACACATATTTTGTGTTTTGATGACAAGCTTAGATGATGAAAAAAAGCGCTATAAATGCCTGAGGACGCAAAAAAGACGATTTAAGAGATCGCTGGAAGAAGCGATGATGGATAACAATGATATGTATATAGTAGTTTATGAACAAGAATACGTGGCGAACGGTATAAACATTTTAAATTGTGTAAAAGAAAAGATGAAAGAAAAAAATTTGTACTACGAATCCCACAATAATATCATAGATACAAAATATGATTTTATACAAATGGTGGAGGAAATTTTACATCAAGAATAGTATCTTTTATTTAATTATAAAAATAAATAGAAGATATGAATGATTGATGTGTAGCAACTTTGAAAAGCGTTTTTTATTTTTAAAAGAATTTTCATTCTTCTATATTTTTTGTTAATTTTCAAATAGCATTTCTTTTACTTAGTGATGGATATAGTTTCTTATCATAAAGAGACATTTGAAAATAATTTGTTGCCCATCCCACTACGCTGTCTGATAGTGGGTTCTTCGGGCTGTGGTAAAACCAATTTGCTGCTCAACTTCATTTACAATAAGAATGGTATCATATTTAAAAACCTGTATGTTTTCAGCAAATCTATTGAACAACCGGCATATGTAGAGTTAAGAAAAACCTATGCGGATATCGAGAAAGAACATAAGAAGAGAATTGCATTTTTTTCAATAACTGTGATGAGCTACCCACGCTGGATGAGTGCAAGAGTAACTCGCTTGTGGTGTTTGACGATTGTTTGATGGAAGACCAGAAGAGTATTAAAGATTATTTCATCAGGGGCAGGCATAAAAAAATATCATGTGTCTATCTAAGTCAAAGTTACGGAAAGGTAGACATGCAGGTTATACGTAATAATATTAATTTTCTATGTATCTTCAGACAGAATAAACACTATACCAAACGGATATATGATGATTTCGTTGGATCGGACATGTCTTTTGATAAATTTGAAAATATATGTAAAATATGTTGGAGCGAATCTCACGGATTTCTGGCTATAAATGTATTAAAGAAGGCTCACAGCGGAAAATATATGTGTAATATAAAAAATGTAATATTTCCATAAATCAGTATTTAGATAATTCCAACATTTATAAACATCAATATTATAATATAAAAACTATTAAAGAAAAGTGTATTGTTGTAAATATTTCAAATATATAATTCATTTTCAATATGTGTTTTATTCATATTATTCCTGATAACATATTTTTCTATTAAGGGTATTGTACTTTTCATTAGTGTAAAATTTATGTGACGACTAATATTAGTATTAATTAGGCCCCTTTGGTGAGAGACTTGCCGGGGTGTGTAGTGAAGGGTATGCTGGTGGTGGGAACATACGATGTCATACAGATTCAAGAGAACGGATTTATGACTTTTGGAATGGAAATCGTTTCAAAAGCATGGATTGGTGACTTCGGAATTTTTTAACTTTTTAAAATATTTTTATAAAACTAATAAATTAAAAATTAGCCCTGGGCCAGTAGCAGTGATTATCACATACATATAATAAAACACTTTGTTGGTAAATTATTTTTTATAAATTTATATTTATTTTCACTTTTAAAATATTTTTATAGGAAGGCTAGTAATAAAAAAAATAAAAACCCCCGCCGCCCCCGCCCAGTATTAGCAACACTAATGTGCTAGGGACCGCCCCCCGCGGATCTCTCTCTTTGGTCAGCTTCTACATGCACTAGGGACTGTAAAATGTGTCAGGTGTAGGTGCGCGGGCCGGTCGCGGCCGCGGAGAACTAGTCTCCCGGACCGCACAGCCCGGCCGCGCGCTAGGGTAAAATCCTTTTTACTCCCCCTTATCCCAACTATTCTATGGTGGTTGTCAGGCAGGGTCTACACGGCGTTCTCTTCCCCCCATATATATTACAACCACCGTATATGAAAATGCAGGCTAGCTCCAAAGTTAGGCAGGCCACCCCCACACACACTCGCGGCGTCGCGTAGGAGCCCCCCAACCCCCATCTTATCTTAGCTACAACCGTAGGCAGGGCATCACACACTACACGCCTCCCAATTTTTGCACACCATAGGGACTCTCTACTGGTGGAACCGAGATCTGTGCCACCGGCCGACCAGTACTGCTCCAAGTGGGTGTTCACTGAACACTCCGGATGTCAGTCCCGAGCCACGGCACCTACTGGCCCACCGCCGGGTTCTCTGTCCAATTAAATTGACGTACTTTTTCATAGAACACACACACTGAAAACACTCGTAGGGTTGTGATTTTTGGCTTTCTGTAATAAGTTAAACTTCCACCCCTATATTCCCTAAAAATTATTAAAAATCTAAACAGCTTAGCTAGTACCGAAATTCAGGGACTAAAAAACTGCATCTCACCTCGTAAAAAAAAACAGGAGGAACACTCAGGTATGGGAGTCGCTTCCCAAAAAAACAAATATACCAGCTTCGTGCTTCTCTGCTATACCCAACCGGGAATGTGGGTTTTAGGCTTATCGTGCTGCAGCCCCAGTATATAAGTTTTTCGCGCGACCGGCGTCAGCCTGCAACTGCCGGACGCCCGTAAGTGACCGACGGGGCCAGTATATAAGTTTTTGTCGCGAAAAACGAAGAAACCGGTGTTGAACATCGAAAACGGGCCAAAATGGATTTCGAGGGTCTGGGAAAAAAAAAATTTTTCAACTATTCTATGGTGGTTGTCAGGCAGGGTCTACACGGCGTTCTCTTCCCCCATATATATTACAACCACCCAACCAGTTATATATATATATATATATATATATATATATATATATATATATATATATATATATATATATATATATATATATATATATATATTTATATATTTATATACTCCCCCCCTTCCTTGTTTATAAATACTTGTATTATTCAGCAGGATACAGGTGATAAATAATTTATTTAATCAAACAATCTTTTTATATTAAAAAAAGAAAAAAAAAAAACGTATTTAAATCATCATTTGTATATATTCTTTTTTAATATCATAAGTGAACATGGTCTGTGATACTACGACGACATAGGCTGTAGTGCCTTTATCAGCAATAGGGTTAGAAACTGCATTTGTAAAATCCAATTCGATCTGAATATCGTTTCTTTTTCTTTCCGCTGAAAACGGATGGAGATGGGTGTCTATCACCATTAATGGGTATTTGGTGACGAAATCGTTTATATTCAGATATACATCATCATTTTTAAACATAACTTGTCTTATTGAACAGTAGCTATCGTATAACAGCCGGTATTTTTTATCCGTGATATTCAGATTCTGCTGCTCTTGCGGGTACCGTTGTCCATTTATTTTAACATGAAAATTCTTTATATTCACGCTGTCAAACTGGCTGGGGTCTTTTGTCTGATCATTCTTACGACTTGTCTGTAAAGCGATTATCACGAAAACCGGATTTAGTATGTTCCGGTAAAGATTTGTTATGTCAAACGTGTAAGTTGACCCAAACACACCGAATTTCTCAATGCAATCCCAGCGGAAATATTCATATACTAATTCCCCCTTCTCACTCAATTTTTTAAGTCCATCAATGAGCACAGCTTTCTTAGCCGGATCATAATCTACAAGGGGTACTTTTAACACAAAACTAGTAATTTTAATTTTTCCTTCCGCGGCATTCACGGCACTTGTACCGGTTCCCTCAGTCCAGCGGTAGATGGCATCATCGTCTTCCGCGCGAGTAAATATTATTTCAAATCCCCCCTTATACATTGGATACTTCAGACTGTCAAAGAAGCCCAGTCCTAGATGGGCCAGCGTTCCCAGCGCTTCAAACTTACCGCCTCCCTTTTCGTAAACAGATTTGAATCCGCTGCTGTAGTAAGTGTTTTCCTCCGATTTGCTATATGTGGTTAAACCTTTAATTGTGCTTGCAATACCGACTTTATCCACAGAATCTATAACTTGATTGTGTTTTTTCAATTCAATACTCTTGAACAGGTAGGCCGCGAAGTTGTCCACGAGCTTTATGGGGTCTGTACTAGTGTATTCGGCACTGTTTTTTTTTTTTTACCACTTCGCCTTGGATGTGAAATAATATTCTATTATTATAAAATGAATCTCCATGATCCAGTTTGAATGTTGTAAAATTGTTTGGCGAATTAAAGTGTAAATCAGATACCGGCAGAACCGTCACATATTCGCATCTTGCTATTTTATCCGAAGCTTCTTCGTAATATTTCTCCATTCCTAATATAGGTTTTACGGTTTTCTGTTTAGAAATAAAAAAATATGAAATATTAATTAAAGAGCAAAAAAATAAAACATATATTTTAAATCATTATTAGTAAAATAGACTAATTGAACAGTTTTGTGTTTTTATACAAATTCAAACATCTCAACCCAAAATTGATATTTCGAAAAACTTTTTTATCAGAATAATTTATTCCATCCCCTTTGATATTTTTTAACACATTTAAACATCGTGCTACATAGTCGAGACCCCGTGGCTGAGAGATAAGTTTTTCCATTCTATCATGTATAAACTTTATGATGGCAATTTTTTCATTGTTAAAAGCATTATTGCCGGCCTCCTCTTCAGCTTGTATAAACTTTAATCTCTCAATCAGTTTATCATCATCATCGATGTACTTGTACTCGACGGGAGCGTGTGAATCTACCAGTAATCCACTGCCCGTCGACTGTTTACGTTCTTTCCATATCTCACTGATCAAATTCGTCCATTTCCAAGACTGACTGGACCTGGGGCGTTTCGACTTCGGATCATTGTTCTGATACATTGCGTCGGTTTTCATCAGTATGTCTTTGTAATTATCAAAGTCCTGAGCAGTGAAAGCACCCACACTTATGAGCTTCTCTCTCGTCGTAGCGCCCACAGCATCTATAGATGAGACGCCCCCGATTTCTGCTTTTGTTAACAAACTCCACAATCCTGGTGTGCCAGCATATCTGTCGCCAGTGCTGTCCAGTATGATATCATTATTTTCAATCGTAATGGTCCTAGATCCGACGGCTAGCTTGTTCGCGTTGAAATCATAGCGAATACCAAAAGTTCTATCTTTGCCGGAAGCGAGGTATTCCTTCGCAATATCACCGATATCTTGGCTTTCTGTAAATTCACGGATGGAACGGTTCATCCTGTCCTCCTCTGGCAATTCTATTTCCGACGGCATAGGTGGTGGAGGGGGAGGTTCAAACACCGGGTCTTCATCTTCACTGCTGCGAGGTAAAGGTATCGTTCGCATTTCCATCAATACTTTACGACCCGGTGTACTCGAGGCGCGGGGTCTAAAAATTCCGGGTAATGTGGGTTTTCGATGTATAATTTTAGATACAGACGGATGTTGCAACGGTGATGTTTCAGTTTCTGTTTTATTAAAAGTTTGCTCTTTGATCGCTTTGACAACTGGTTCCTGTTGTTTTTCGATTTCGCGTTTCTCTTTGACTTCACGAACCTTAAAAGTTTCAGATTCATCAATTAGTCTGTCCTGCAATTCGTCCAATTTCTTTGCCTCCCGCACGGTTAACGGTTTATATTCAGATAAAGGTATGAATGGAATCCGGGGTTTGTATTCAATGGGTATAGCCGGATGTTTGCGGAACAACGCCGTCCGTTCTGCAGTCTGTGCTTTTTGAATCAGCCTGTCCTCCGCAAGCCATTTATCTTGAAGTTTTTCAATATTTTTTGCCTCCCCCACGGTCATCTCATCTGGAAACATCTTATCAGCTAACTTGTGTTTTTTAACTAACGTTTTGATGATCTCTCCGTTGTTTTTTCTCTTCATCTCTAGTAAAGAAACTTGTTTTTTCATTTTGTAATTTTTTAGCAGGCAATCTAAATATAAAAATGATAAATATTGACACAGAAATTCTGAGTTAAATAAAAAAACGTTCAACAACGGTATTAATAAAAAAATAACGTTTATGTATCGATTTTGAAAAACGTTCAACAACGTTATTAATAAAAAATAACGTTTATGTGTCGATTTTTTAAAACGTTTGCAGACATATAACATTAAAAATAACGTTTATATTCAGAAATAAAATGTTAGTAAATAAGCAATAAAAAAATTAATATCAACTTATTTAACAACAAACAAACAGTTTTATATTTATTCTAGTAAAATGTTGCTTTTCAAATATAATTTAGCTTCAATATCCCGTGGTATCTTATAGTGTCCCCACGGGAGACTGGTAATTCCATCTTCTAAGATATACAGCTTATCATCACTCACAGACAATACTTTTTTATACATCTCGATGCTGTACAACTCGTGACCATGGCTTCTTATGGTGTTTATAGATTTGTATAGTTCTTTCTGTTCAAACAAGCATGCCTTGTAATCCTCGAAGGAGACTTCATTTTTCACAACAGATTTTTTTACTCCTTTAGATTTTTTTTGCTCATCACCCTCCACGGTGCAGTTAGTGTACATTTTTGATCTCAGTCCTACATATTCTAAACCGATATTACCACCGAATTCGTCTTTCATCGTTCCCAATTTTTTCTTATTCAATTTTGGCATTTTGAATGGGTTTCCCTTCTTGTAGTTGGAGGTGTCATACCTGTCAAGTGTCTTTTTCATGTCCTCATAAAAATTTGGTGTCTCTATAAGGATCTCTAAGCTATCGGTATCCATATATTGTAATTTGGCTTTATCGCCATATTTGACTTTAATAAAATTGTAAAAGAAATCATATATAAGTGTCTTTGATACGTCCAATATGCTCATCCCTACATAGATCGCTTTGTTAAACAGTAAACTCATTTTTCTCATGTGGATCGCCGACAGTTTTTCCGAAAATATTGTTCTGTGTTTGAACTGTGGCTTCGCGATCCATTTATCGATCTGCTTCTCCTGGGTAGCCAGACGTATATCCACTCTGTTTCTGATGTTTTCGACAGTTTTCCCATAAATTGAGTTGTTCATTAATTTGAAGAACTGTTTGGCCGATTTATTTGTTTGTTGTTTCCACATTTCCATGTTTAACTCTATGTATGGTTTCAACCACTTACTCTGACCGAAGCTCAACACTCTGTGTATCTTCGTGAGTTTTATTCCAAGGGATAAGTACAATTTCAAATTTCTATAATGAATGACATATTTCTCTTTATCATACAGAGTGGTCAGGAGTTTAACCTCCTTAGAACCGGGTGGGCAACGTTTTTCCGGAGCGAGAGGAAACTCAGAATGTGAATCGTGCAGTTCCTGAGGATACTGTAAATCCACTTCTAGTATGTATCCTCTATCAGAATCATCAGCAATCTTCGTAACATCTATATCCGTGCCCACCCATTCGAAATCTCCATAGGGCATTGCTTGACACATAGACCGAGCATAAAGACCCACGGCATCTAAATACATAAGATAACTAGTTGGTTCGTCTTTTTTATAGTTATACATGTATGGGTTGTTAGCCTTTGCATAACGATTACAACACTGGGATATCCCCCCACGGATACCTTTGGTGATCATCAAAATCATTTCATAATCGGTCAGCAGCTGCAGTTGTATTCCCGTGTGCTTTAACATGGCACTCCATGAAAGCCCGGGAGTTGTGAAAAACCATGCGGGGTCGAGCGAGTAAGTCTGTATACAAATCTCTCTGAAATTCTCCATAACATCGGCCAACAATAAGACATCAGTTTTATTGTATAGTAAGGTGTACTCTTTCATGTTCTGTATGGCGAATTCCTCCCAAACCTGTTTAGCATGTAAATAATCTAAATCACTGATGTCGCATTTGTTCAATTTATTGTAAAAATGTTTCTTGCTTGGTAAACTGGTTTCCAAATATCGGTCATCGCTGTCCATGTAATCATATGGATAAACACCCTTTTTAGTAAGCAAATACATTTTGTTCTTATCCGTAAATTTTTGTGTGTGTACAAACTGATCATTATCCAAGTTTTTTACAAGTGTATCAAGCGAGTCGATGGTAAATTTGAATGAATCCAAAAATCTTGCTTTTATATTGATATTAAAATCAACTGTATAAGATATATAACGTTCCTCATTATTCGGGATGACTTCTATCTTGGTTTTATCATCTAAACGTAGCATTTTTACGAACAGATGCGTGTCGTATCCGCTCAGGTTGTGTATAAATATGGGGACGAATTTCGGAATCTGATAGTTCAAGTTACAAGAGTTGTGTGCTATTCCGCGAAATTCACCAGTCAAATGGTCGTGATCAAAGACGGAATCATTTTTCAACTCTTTACCGCATATATGACACGTCTTCGCTTTTTTAGCGTTTTCTTTCTGTTCGTCAGTCAGCGGGTTCATAGGTTTTTGGTTTACCAGACAAAATTCTTTAATATCTTGCAATTCAGATTTCAATAGTTTCACGAATTGTTGACCAGCATCGACACCGAAATAAGTAATCGGTTCCTTGTAATCACCGTTCGCATAAGTCGTGTATAATGCGAAGGTTCTAGCCACGTGGTGTTGATATTTATTGGTGTTTGTGCCGTTTTCCGGTGGTTGACAAGTGTCTATCGGCTCGAGTATGCATTCGAAATCGGCATACATGACGAACGGAATTTTCATTTGGGATTTGTGATTGGTAAACTTGACGACATCACCTTTTTTAGGCATTTTAATTTTCACCGCTTCGTGTTCCTTACAGAGTTCTTTGTGACTTTGAAGCAGATTTTCTCTACTGAAATGTTGTAAACAACGTCTGCAAATAAAAGTTTTATTTACATGCTTACTGATTTGATTCCTCACCAACCTACTCAGCTGTTTAATATAACAATAATGAGATTTATTTGCCGTTTTCATATACAAGAGGTCAACATGTTGATCCTTTTCATTATCAGTCACAATCAAAGGATATATGTTAAGTTTTTTTTCTCCTGCAAAAGTATAACCATAAACATTGATGGATATCCCACTGCGTCTTTCGAATTTTTTCACATCATCTAAACTCACAGGAAATTCAATGTCTTTCAACGCTTTGTCAAAGTCGTGTTCGTATTCACGGTATTTGCTGACCCTGTGAGGATTTAAACCAACAGGATGTAAAGCTGCGAGTACGGACCATAGAAAACATTTCTGGTCATTGTTTTTAACATTTATGACAGCTTTTTTATTTTTAATAACGTCTGGCAGTTTAATATAGCTTGACCCTCTGAATGGGACATATTTGTTTATTGCCAGTTCTAAAAACAAGACTTCATTTAACGTCCAACCTGACCCCCGAGCCTCGAACTCTTCCATTCGTGTTAATATCTTCGCTTTTGCACCTTCAAACACTTTATGTAAGTCGGTAGTCTTATATATGATCGTATTCTCAGTTTTAAAGTACATGGTGTCTATTTCGAGTTGCTTATCTACACCAGGAACATTCCGTCTATAATTGGCAGCAAACGAAAAATTTACTTTCAAATTGTACTGTTCCAGGTGTTGTTTTATCTTACCGATAATCAAATTTTGATATCTATTTAAAAATATTTCTGGTTTTTTTATACCACGACAATTTGTAAATTGATAAGTCAAAAGTCTATTGTTGAATGCTCTTTCTTTTACACAGTGTTCATCTTCACTGACGGGTGGAAGGTTATCAGTTTTTTTGAAGAGGTTTTTAATCACATTAAGTGCAGAAGAACACGTGCCACTCACACTGTTACACACTTTTTGAACGGTGGAAAGGGTATTCTGATTTTCAATGCGTGGCTTTTTAATTTCAGGCTTTTCATCTAAATCATTTCTGTTTGGCGACGGGCGTTTACGGGTACCGCTTGTAACGGATGATGTTGGTTGCTCACAGATTTTTTTATGTCTGTTGAAATAAACATTCAAAACAGTTTTCCCACATTTTTCACATGTTTCCTTTTTATAACGTGAATGGTCTTTATTAGGATTTTTTGAACATATCTTCACATGATGGGAGATGTTTGATTTTGAAATAGGCTTACCGCAGAAGTTGCAATTGACTTTTATTGTCCCCATTTTACTAACCAATCTATAATAGAAAATAAAAAAACATTAGAATAAATTTAAAATAAGGTTAAGTAAATTTCAATAAAAAAATTGACCTATCAGCTTCCATTTTATTACTTTTAAAATTACGTAAACATAGTGTGTATCAAACATTATACACATGGCCCTGAGCACGTAACATGGTGTGTATCAAATTGATACACATAGGGCCGGGCTCATGCTATAAAAAAATAGGCTGGGAGTGATTTGGGACTGAAAGAGTTAAAACGCAGTTTTTTGCAACTCTCTTTCGTAAAAACCTCCAATTATACCTTCTCCGTTTTTATCAGCAATCTTGTAGGTGATAGGTCTTGTATTTAAAACATCGACAATTGTGAAAATTTCAGATGTCCAATTTTGTTTGTACTTGTTGGAAAACACGTCTTTTTTAGCCGTAATGCGTACTCTGTCTCCAACATTAAATTTCGCCTTTTTACGTGGTACTCTATTTTCCAGTTCATTGTACATTTTCAATAAATCCTGCTCATTGCCTTTATTCACATCTACAGGTCTCATTTTTATAGTATGATGGAAGTCGTGTTTATTATATTCATCGGTCAATTCTTGCAATATATCGTACCACTTGTGCGAATTTCTAACTTGGAATTTTACTTTTAATTTCTCATTTAACGTTCTGTGATATCTTTCGATTATGGCCGATTTCTCCTCGCTCTCGGTGTGGTACAATTTAATGTTGTACTTTTTCAATGACTTATTAAAATATGTATTTTTAAATTCTGTCCCTTTATCGGTGTGTAAGAGCTTAGGCGGTGAATGACCGTCATTTTTGGCCCGCGCAATTATTTTTTCAAAAGCTGATGACACATCCGGACCATCTTTTTTCTTCAAAGGCTCAGACCAGACAAACTTACTGAACGTATCGATCACATTTAAAATATATTTGTACCACTTGTTTTCTCTAGCATATTCTTTCATAATCAACAGATCGGCCGCCCACAAGTCATCAATGCCTTTCATGACAATCCGGCGTTTTATAAACTTTTTCACGACGGGTCTGTGCAGTTCTTTCGCTTTCAAAACTTCGGGTGGGTCCCTGATGAATGAATTTTTTACACTACCACATATTGCACAATTTGATGTCGCCAACCATCTTTTATTTTTTGTTTTGGCAGTCTTAATATTTTCCGATGTTGTTTTTCTTTTACACCTTTTACAATAAAATTCCATTACTAATAATATAACAACCAGAGAGTTTGAAATAAAAATAGTTTTGGAAAAAAATTTAGCTAAATAAATTATATGATATAAATTTGTAAATATACATATATAGGACGTATAGACGTAATGCAACATAGACATAAAATACGATTGACTAAGGGTCAAAAAAATAAGTTGCGTATCGCTTATAAAAAACAGAAACTGGCTGTTTTAACTTTGAATAGAGATCAGTTAACAAACGGTAATGTTGAAGTTATGTTAACGGATGAACAACATAAACAAATATTGAAAGCTGTGAAAAATAAGAAAGGTGTAAGAGTGATATTAAGTCATACACAGTTGAAAAATAACATTGATGGGGGTCTATTGAAAGAGATTCTGGAGTTGGCAGAAAACAGCATTCCGTATTTTAAGAAATTAGCTTCACCCCTGATTAAAGAGAAAGTTGCTCCCACCATCAAAGAGAAATTCGTTCCGTGGTTAAAAAAGATAATTGACGAAGAGTTGGATACTATCATAGAAAAAGATCCATCTGGTACTGGACTAAGACAAATGATAAATGGTCAGCTTAGTAAAATTTTAAATGATGTAAGAATTAAAAAAAATTAAACCCGTTGACGATGAGTGATCTGGAAGTGTGGGCTAGTAAATTGAAATTGAAGAACTTCCGTGGTGTTTTCAGACGAGAGCTTTTACCTCATGTACCTCGAAAAATAGAGTGCGGAATAATAAATCTAGGGAATTTGGACACGGCCGGCACACATTGGACATGTTATTATAAAAACGGCAAAAATGTGATTTATTTTGATTCTTATGGAAATGCCCCACCACCTTTGGAATTGGAAAAATATATAAGAATGAATGACGGTATTTGTTATAATTCAGATCAATTTCAAAACTATGGCGATCCGCCTATCTGCGGTCATCTATGTTTAGAAGTTTTAAGACAGTTTTCGAATGGAAAAACGTATGATGAAATCAAAGAGGTTTTAAATAAAAATAAATACACTTTTCTAGAATGGTTTAAATAAATTATATTTTACATTTCTGATGTTAATAAATTGTTTATTTAATTTTATTTTTTTAAATTAATTTATTACTGTGTGAAAGTCTGTTTCCTAATATAGAGATGTCGACTAACCAGTCCGAAGCATGGGACCTCCTCTCTGTGGAGCCCAAAGAACCCAGAGGGGTTTTGACTGACAAATTCATCATGAGGTTTGATCGGTATTTGAACTGGGATCTGCTGTCTTCCCATTATGATTTTTCAATCGAGATGTTGCGGATGTACCCGCACAGAGTAAATTGGGCCAAGCTATTGAGACGCATTAAATTTTCGGAAGAATTCCTAAGAGAGATGGTTCCCCACTTCGATAAATGCTGGGGTATCCTGTGTAAATATCAAACGCTGTCTGAAAAGTTTATTCATGATTTCGCAGGTAAAATCGATTGGGATTATGTGTTGTTGTATCAAAATGTAACTAGCAGATTTTTAGATGAACACAAAACGTATTTTGATGAAACGGAATTATTCTAATTGATAAACTTATCCTATTAGAGAGATTAAAATGAAAAAATAAATACATCTGCCTCTGTTGGTTTGAATAAATTATTTTTAATATTTGTTATATGAATAAAAATTTATTATGATGTAAAAGTTTTTTTTTATAATATAGAAATGGTGAATTTCAGATTATCAGGAAAGTCCTCCGAGTTGACTTTGACCTTGGAACACCCGATTCACTTGGACAGTGATGCACAGTATAAACTCGCTCTCACGGGATTTTTTTGTGAATACAATTTTTATAATTTATTCGAGAGTTGTAGTATAACATTTGAAGGTGGGGGAAAATTAGGTTTTAGCAAGGGGTATTGGACATTAGACTTAATTCAAAAACATATTCAGAAAAGTGTAGATTCAATTTTAGAGCGTAATGCATTGGATAAAGATGATAAGAAAAATAAAGTGCAAGTCGGATTGAAAACATCAACTAAAGGGCACAGAGTGTTTATCAAATCTCCTGTTAAATTTCACATGGATAACATTTTTCGACATTTGTTAGGGTTTGAGGATAGTAAAATTCAAGAATATTTTGACTATTATTCAGCGAAGAACCGAAGCAACACAAGACCGTTTGACCTAATTGAAATTCATTGTGATATCGTGGAAAACTGTTTTGTTAATCACGACAATGCTTGGTTTAAACATGGAGAGACTTCGCTGTTACACAGTTTCTTTCCAATCGGTGATTTCGGTAGTAAAATTGCAACCGTCCCAACTCCACCACATTATGTATCATTGAAACATGGATTGAAGAAAATTCAACAGATCAATGTCAATATCACAGATCAAAACAATAATTTATTACAAATGTTTGATTCAAATATACATATTTATTTAGAATTGATTCGTGTGTAATATTTTAAGTTAATTGAGAATTGAGAATTTATTATTTTTTTACCACATTTAAAAGTAATATTCTTAATGTAGGTAAAAATGAATGGTTCTAATTTTGATAATTTATTGAATGAAATCAATGGAAAATCTTACAAGAGGCTGAATGACCTGGAAGTTGGTAAAAAATATCTAGTAAATGACATAAACACAATTTCATCATCATACGGTATGAGAATTTTAGTCACATGTGATGATGTGAAATTCTATCTTCCAGAAAGCTGGAATAACAGATTGACGATGAACAATATTATGCAACTACTAAATCATAAAGGAAGCCTCTATGTGTTATACAATGGTAAGGTAGCACTTCCAGACAATAAATTTAAGCATGATATCGAATTTAAAGTCGAACAATAAAGATTTATTTAAAACCCTAATTGAAATATATTTTTGAAAAAATCTACATTTATTTTATTTGATGTGGAAATCATGATTCATATATTAGGAATCAATTATGACTGAAAACTATGAATATTATCTCTTGACCGATAACGCATTTGAACCTTTCGACGGGTCACAAGAGGCTGCTGGTCTCGATTTGAAAAGTGCTTATGATTATATCATTCCAAAGCGGGGACAACAATTAATAAAAACTGATTTAACTTTTAAATTTCCCTATGGTTGTTACGGACGAATCGCCCCAAGATCCGGCCTTGCCCTCAAACATTGTATCGATGTTGGTGCAGGTGTGGTGGATAGAGATTATACCGGCAATGTTTGTGTTCTGTTGATAAATAATTCCGATAGCGATTTCTTTGTACGCCGAGGAGATAGGGTGGCGCAGATAATTTGTGAAATGTATAAAAAACCCCCTTGTGTAAGAGGATATCAAATAGAACAGACTGAACGAGATAAGAAAGGATTTGGAAGCACAGGGTTGAACTAATTAATTTTATTTGTGTTCGTAATATAAATATTGAGATATAGACAATTTTTTATTTTTTGAGAAAATTGCGAGCCGCTTCTCATAAAGGAATAAATGCATGTGATAAGAATTGTTTTGTATGTCGGAGGGGGGGCCGCGATTTACAGCCCCCCCCTCAGATGTGCAAAACAATACGTTTTTCACGGGGCCGCAGCTTAGAAAGCCATAAATGCATTTGATAATAATTGTACCTATCCATCATCCGGGGGGCCGCGATTTACAGCCCCCCCTCAGATATGCAAAACAATACGATTTTCACGGGGCCGCAACTTATAAAGGCATAAATGCATTTGATAATAATTGTGTATATATCCATACCAAAATTTATTATTTTAATAATATTAATAAACTGGACAAATGAAATTCACCGAAAAAGCACGGGGGTTGCAATTTGCTACCCCAGCGGATATACGATTTTCACGGGGCCGCAGCTCATAAAGGTATAAATGTATTTGATAATAATTGCGCCTATTTAAATCATTTTAATCTATTTAAATCCCTAGCAGTGGCCAACTGCCGCGTTGCGACACTATGGCAATGCGATGTGGAGTGGCCGCTGCTCATAAAGGCATAAATGTATTTGATAATAATTGCACCTATTTAAATCATTTTATTAACCCTAGCATATTTATATATAAATATTTATAGGAAAAATATTTATATAAATATTTATAAATTTATATAAATATTTATAAATTTATATAGAATAAAAATATTTATATAAATATTTATAAATTTATATAGAATAAAAATATTTATATAAAATGTATATATATATATATAGAAAACGTATGTATACTATACGTTAGTTGTGGATTTGGCGTTCTCAAAAAGATTCTCCGGCCGCGGCGTGATTTGAACCTGGGCCGGTCGGGTGGTGCGCTGTTACGTTAGCGCCTAGACCAGCGGACTTGTTGGTGGCTGGCGGCGCGGTGTTTATCAAGTCTGATGTGATCGAGCGGATGTGCATTCGATTGAGGTTATCAATGCAACTGCGATTTATCGCTTCGGGTGGGATTGCAGTTTGGGAGTCTGCCGCTTTTCATTTAAAAGTTATGGTTAACTTAAGAGGGCATCTCGTAGTTCCCCGGATTATATTTAAAATGCTCCTTGAAATCACTGTCTGAAATCCCAAAAAATGCCCTGAAATGGGCTGATATTTGGCCAAAACCGGCCAGAATCCGGTCAAAAACCGGTCAATTTGAAGCTGAAAGCGGTCAAAAAAAACTACGAGGGTGTTTCAGAACCATCCTTTTATATCTACTCACCAGATTGGTTTTTAAAACATGGGCAATGTTTTCTAAATAACTATATTTTACATCGTTATATATGTTCCTTCTTCCTTCCAGAGGTTTAGATGTTGTATAAACGTACTCTGTGGCGTTTACTTTCTCGTTGTACTTTGCCTACACTCTTGTTGGATTTTGGATAGGTTATTACGCTTGCTCTGTCCCTAGTCAGGCCTACTAGCCTACTAATACATCGCGTCTTTGTTTAATAGTTGCCCTGAAATTTTTATGAAATAAGTTTAGGATTTGAATTTAACCAAATGTGAAGCATAAAGTTGTAAATAAATAACTAATTGTAATCATGATTGATTATAACACTGACGATACCGCTCCAATGATGGCATCTGCCGCTTTTACAATACCGGTATCTATCTTGCTTGGATTGAATAGGTAGGCAATGTACACTGTGAAACATTACCTCTTTCGTTTCTTACTTTGTAAATATGGTAAGTTGATTATAATAGCAAAGATTTCATGGCTTTCCTACAACAAATGAGATAGAAAAGAATTTCAATCTGGCCCGAGGTTATATTTATTCCTTGTTCGTTATCATTTTCACTTCATAAGTCAACTAGAAAACTCGACTGGAACTAACGAATTTTTTTTTCAAAACCTTGAGTAGAGTAATACTTAGGCTCGGCTCGAAAAATACTAAATACTCGAGTACTTGCACACCCATAGCTTTAAGTTTACTAAACGAATAAAATTTAAATGTAGGTACACACTCTTAATTTTCTAAGGGGACATCTATCAGAACTTAATAGCTAACATAAATTGCTCCATTTTTTTGTGATTTCTTACCTATAATGTAACGCCGCCTCTGACGCTAGCTTTGGACTGGTAAGCCTATCAAGTAGTGAAGATTTCAAGAAGGTGGTTCGGTCTCCCAGCGGAATGGCTCCAAAATAAACCAAGGCCCTAGGAGTCAACTTGGCCTCAACCATCGAGGACTCTGGCTTCAACACACACTTGGGAGGGGCAGTGTCTGCAAAAAATAAAAATAAAACACGTTTTCAAACACAAGGAAGATAACATAAATTATATATGCAGTTTTTTAACTTGATCCTTTTCAGGGAACATGTTCAAGGCAGATAAATAGAGATGGGAGGGGTTTGTTTATCCTACATAATAGTATTTAATGTTTACAATCATTTGAAAGAACAAAAGGAGTTGTTTAAATTGAAAATAGATGTTATTGAATCGACAAGTGCAGCCACGGGGGTGTATCTGAATCTTTGGTAAAACGGATTGCTGCCAAGGGAAAACAATCTTTGGCAAAGAACACTTAACATTCTCAGCACCAACAGGAAAAAAACAGCCCAGGGAGAAAAAAATTGGAATTAATGATTTTACTAAAGATGTCATACAATGTAAAATTTCATGAATTTTACACAGTGAACAAATCACCACCAACTTTAAAACAACTGCATGTGGTTCTACAGGATAATGTTTCGAAATGTAGTATTGACCATCTACGAAGAACCTTAAAAAGTATTGGTTTTCTTTCGGAGTACAAAGTATCAATCTAGAAGGAAAATCTTGATTGAAAAACCTGAGATTGCCTCTTGGCGCACAAACTAATTAAAAGAAATAAAAAAGTGCTGACAAAACAAGAGTAACAT
This sequence comes from Neoaliturus tenellus, assembly GCA_030545055.2. Classification (NCBI taxonomy): domain Eukaryota; kingdom Metazoa; phylum Arthropoda; class Insecta; order Hemiptera; family Cicadellidae; genus Neoaliturus; species Neoaliturus tenellus. Next base: position 339,024,371 of record CM061531.1, on the reverse strand, counting down.
AGTTTATGTAGATGAAACGTGATTGCCATACAACACCTTCATGCTGGCAATCAAACACTGAAATTGGTATCACAAAACCTATTGGTAAGGGAGCAAGTTTAATAATAATACATGCGGAGGTAGAATCTGGTTTTTTCTCAAAGGCATTGCGATTGTGGTAGTTAAAATAAAAAGAAGAAAATCTCCGAGGATTATAATGAAGACATGAATTATGATAACTTTGAAAAGTGGGTTACAAAATGTCTGTTACCAAATATCCCTCCCAAAAGTGTAATAATAGTGATGGTAACACCATAGTAAAGAGAGTGATAAAAAAGCCCATCATGTCAACTTTAAAAAAGGAGATACAGGAGTGGTTAGAACGAAAAAGACAGTTTTATGGAGGATATGACAAAACCACAGCTGTTGATGCTCGTGAAGTCTATTCCGACGCCTAAAAAATTCAGCATTGATAAAGTTATTTTAGAAGCAGGCCATTCTGTACTTCGCTTACCTCCATACCATGCAGATTTAAACCCTATTGAACTTCTGTGGGGCGATGTGAAATGCAGAGTTGGTGAATGTTTATCAGAATCAATGGAAGTTAAAAAAAAACTTGTGTGCGAAATTTATTGCGGAATATTCTTAGGAAAAATGGAAAACTGTTGTACAGTTTGGAACTGTTGTACACATTGGAAAGCATGTTACAAAAATTGAGAATGAATGAATATAGGGAAAAAGATTTTGTAGTTGAAGAAACCGTAGAAAGAATGATAATATCCCAAAATGATGAACACGAATCGACAGATTGTGACTCGCCGGACCCAAAAGAAAGTGAAACCAGTGCAAGTGAGAGCGATCTTGGTGTTTCAGTATTGGATGTTCAATAATTGATAAGGTAGGCCGAATGATATTTTTTATTTTTAGTTTTAAAATTGTTAAAAGACTAGTTAGACAGAAAACATATTTTTCCAACATGTTTTTAACTAAATCAAAGTAAATACAAAACTTAACACATGAGTATATATCTTCTTATTTCTATAAGGGTTTCGTCTGTTACGTCTCTTTTTCTCTCGACCTACTGAACCGATTTTTAAGATTGAGGTGTCATTTTAAAGCTTAGGATATAGCGCAGTGACGAATCATAATTAAAAAGATCATATTGTTTTGGGCTTCGGCTCCCTCGCCTTTGATTTATTTCTAGAGGTCGCTTTAAAATGTTGACCAACTTTTATTGTAAGTTCTTTAATGTGAATTGCAATTTAACAGCTTAACCTTTGGCTTTAACCTTCTTAGATGAATTTTAAAGCCAGATAGTAAACAATGCCCCCATTGCAGCAGACCTGCTTACTCAGCGAATTTCCAAAGGAATCTGTGATTTTGGATTTTCCCCATGAACACCATAGGAATGAGTATGTAGGTTTGCTTCCATGTGATGTTGTTAAACAAAGTTAGTTAGGAAATATAATGGTGAGGTAAGGTAAAATTTTGAATTGTATCAATATTCGGCACTTTTTAATTTTCCCCATAAACCCCATGGGGGTGAATATGTAGGTTTGCCGCCACATGGGTGTTGTAAGCAAATATCATTTAAACCCTACCTAGTGAATGTAACAACCAAATTTTATCAAGTTATTCCAATAAATAAGCAATAAATCAACAGGGGTTCGTTTATTTCCCATAAGATTAACATTGGAAACCTTTTTTTTAGCGTTTCTCCGTATCCTGTTAAGCCAAGTAAAAAATTCAATATACTAAATTGTTTGGTTTTTTTAAGCTTTTGTAAATGGTTTTAGTTAAAATTGTACATTTTAAAAATTAAGGTCCAAAAATGCCGAAAACCCATTTTTGATCCCTTTGAAACTCCATAAAACCCCGTTCCCATAACCGATCATGCTGGTTTGCAAACTCATGAAAATAGACCTGGTCTTACACCTTCATACCAAATTTCATCAAAATCGAAGGTCCGCTTCAAAAGTTATCAGTATCACGGACACATAGATATATAGATATATATACACATAAATATGAAAATGAACGAATGGTGTTTTTGGCTTCTGGGGACCTCAAAATGAAAAAGTAAAGTGGTCCCGGTCTTAGGTCTTACCATGGCTACTACCGTAATAGCGTATTCCCTATAGGGAAATTCGCTAAAAATAGATCTCTGTCACTTCATAATCAACATTCACGTACTGTAGGTGAGTTTCACTCATACAGAATCATAAAATGCGCAATTTGCGCACAGGCCACCTCGTAAAGAAAATATAATTAACTTAAAAAGTTATTAAAGTTCAGATAAGGAATTTTATTTTCACTTGTATGGTACTTTTTTTAACACGAGTCCAAGCACATTGGATTATAAAACAAAATGTATCTGTTATTAATAAATATACAATTTACAACCCAAAATAGTTCGTGAATATGTTCACTCAATATTTCATGAGGGATATGTGAAAAATCACAAAGGAGTGCCTGGCGTGCATCTACCGCTTCGACTCGGATTTGTAGGGAGGAGGGAGGAGAGCGCCTGCCATTCCACCTTACCGCTCCACTCCTCCCCTCCATGCGCGGAAACTGAACTGGCCACTTTCCTTTTCTAATCATTATACCTATAGCTACTAAATTGAACAGAAAAATCAGCTGATAATTGAAGATATAAACATATGTGTTACGTTACATATTTAACTTGTGGTTCATCAAATTTATAAAAATGTGCACCAACTTTATCAGTCACCAGCACGGGCGCTATCGGTTGCTACTTGCATGTTAAGCCGTCACAGACTATGTTAAAATACTCTAAAGCTGTTATTTTAAGTAACTCACTACTTGGAAGTGTTTGTCATGAGTTTAAGTTTTCTATTTAAGTTTGAATTAATGAACACCCTGCTCCCTCTCGCACCGATGTGCAAGAATTCCTAACAGGATCAAATCTAAAAAATTGTCTGTACAATATTTTTTAAATTGGTTATTAGTTTTTGAAAATGGTGATAAATTAATTAATTGTCCTGTGTTTGAAGATGGTGTAGGCTTTTCTTAGAATTAAGTAATACTATTACTTCTTTCCTTAGCATGACAACAACAACAAAATAGGTATAGAAATTATGCAATAATATTTTTTACATTTTTCTGCCGGATTGCATAAGAGATCTTATTAAATTTTATATGTCTGAAAAACTAACACAAAAATTCATATGATTCAATTGTTAAAAGATTATTATGTTTAGATACACTTCCAGGCCCGGATTAACACTTTTTAACGCCCTAGGCCAGAGGTCACAATTACGCCCCCCCCCCCCCCTCAAACAAAAGCCGATTTATGGGCTTATTTAAATTCTAATTACTTTGGCTGTCGTATATAACCAAAGAACTATAACGAATGTAATGACAGCATTTTCGTCACTTTAATCTGTGGATGTAATCCTTTTGTACAATTTTAGAAACTATTAATTTTAGATCTGAAATCAAATATTATATAATTGTAATACAGAAATAAATTTAAATCCAGGGCAACGAAAAGGCAAACGTTACAAGGCAAAGGGCAAGCCAAAGGGGCGCTGTTTACCGTCAATTAGGGGAATGTTTACAGCTGGTCGGGCGCGCTCTTTACCACTGATCACAGACGCTACTTATTTCGTATTGGGGGCGCTTTTTACAGTTGATCAGGGCCGCTCTTTACGGCATATCAGGGGCGCTCATCTCCGCCGCGTATAGGAAACCCTCGGGTCCTAGCACCTTAAGGGGTCACCTAGTTCGCCTTAATATTCTGTCTTCTTTTTCTTTTGCCGAATATTCTATTTACTCTTGTTATTAAAGAATTTAATAAAAAAGTTGTTAAAAATACCAGAATTAAATTCTTTTTGTGGTTAAATACTTTTGACCGAAACGTAGTATAAAAAATGGCCATTTGACGCCCCCCTTGGCTGACGCCCTAGGCCATGGCCTAGGTTGGCCTAGTGGATAATCCGGGCCTGTACACTTCTTAACACACTGACACAATCTGCGGTGTTTATATTAAGGTGAATATGACAGAAGACTGGGGGTAATGAACCAAATAAGGTGTAGCTTTCTTACTAAAGGTCAGCTAATTGTTCAAAACCAAAAGTTAGGGATAAATATTTTTAATTTAATCTGAGGTATTTCCGTTGTGTTCATAATAATATATAGCTTTGCAACTCCCAAAAGAGAAGTACCAATACCAAGTTCTCAAACAATCCAATAAAATTTGTTTCAAGCAGGGCATGTTTCGTAAGATAAATTTTTGCATTATTTATTACTTAGGGTTGAATCTAGCAAATTAGCGGATTGTACAAGCACATTATAACCTAACACCTTATTTTAGCTATCTAGTATGATAATTAAAATTTAGAGAAGAGTATTTACAAAGTTGGAACTGTACATCAGATGGATCGAGAAACTCTCGTGTAAAGTCCATGACAGTTTGAATGGAGTCAGAGTGGTTGAAGACGGCCTGTAGTACCAGCCTGTCGGGGAACTGAATCCTCAGCACAGTCTTGGTGTATCTGTTGAGCCGCTGCAATGCAGCCATACTTTCCTCCATCTCCCGCACAGCTTTCGTACGGAAGGGAGCATTCTCCATCATCTCCCTACAATACCGTATGCAAATTTAAATTAATGCTTCAACAAAAAATCAGCTTTCAATGTAAGGTTGGAAAAATCGGGTGGCTATTTCAAGGTTAAAATGTGATTTTGTTTTTGGGTGGAATTTTCAGAAATGTGACTGACTTTTAACTAAAGCAGTAATTGTACTCTAATATTAATGGTTAATCATCACCATATAAGCCCAAAAAAAACCCTTACTTCTGATTTCGTGGTTTGAGTTTGGCAAGCTTCTCATATATTTATATAATTATTTTATTAGTAATTTTTTTTTCAAAACTAATTTCCATGTTTTTTAGGGTTCAACAAGAAGATATGAAAAGAGTCATCAAAAAAGTTAGTTTATGTAAAAATAATTTTTAACAATTCTCTTATTACCCCAAAATGTTTGTAACAGAGGGGTGATAAGATAATAGGCTGATGAACTCTTTTCATTTGTTAATTCTTTGCTACAGATAGTTGTTCTGCTAAGTTGCCTACTTTTTCTCATCAAAAGAAGAAAGTATATTTTGAAAACATTGGTCTAGTAAGAGTTGTTTTTATAGAACACGTAAGAGTGTGGTATCGTTTTGAGTTAAGGTCTTTACCAAATTATAATATGTCAACCTGCGAACATATTTTTTTTTAAACACGAGTTTTTAAATACAATGTTTTTATAAACTATCAAGTGTTACAGTCTCAGTTAAGTTTATATGTTGACAAATGAACATTAAACAATTGTTATAAAGTGAATAAAGGTGATAAGTATAATTTTGTGTTCACTAAGTGTGCGTTTTGTTTTCAATGTACACTTCTAAACACTTAAATAAAAGAAGTAAGTTGAGCTTATATATATTTTCTGTCTCCCCATACCCACTTTTGTTCATGTTTTTTAAACTTATGTTATGCATGTTATGTATGTTATGCATTGATGTTTCTTAACTTATTTTTGGACCAAAACTCTCATAAATGCAAAGCTTAAGCAAAATCTACCAGCTATATTTTGAGATCATGGAAAATACATAGCCTCAGACACTGCTTATATTAGGCCTATAGTAAAAAGATTTATATAAATCATATACCGTACCTGTTTTCTTTGAGGTCTTTGAGCAGAACACGGACATCATCTTTATCTAGTTCAAAAAAGTCATCTGGTAATTCCACGGGAGGTAGAGGCTCTCCTGCTTCAGCACTGAACAATATGGCATTTCTTTCACCTATCTGCAAAACACACTTGGTAATTAAAATTAGTAAAAACTTGTTTGTAAAGAAGCTATAAAAAATTAAAAAATGTAAATCAGCATTAGCTTTCAAAATAATTTGGGTACTGTAAACAAAAATAACTTTAAACGCAAAATTTTTAATTTGTGAAGCTGATAGCAAAAAACCTCATATAAGAAAAATGAATTTTTCAGCACGACCGATTTAAGTCATCTGAGTAAAAAATAGTGATTTTCAGATTATGTGATAAGGCAGCCACTGTCTCTGTCTCTTGTGTCTGGCCGGCCAGCCACCCGTTCTGCGAGCAGTCGTCATGGCGCCAGTCAGCCTGTGCCTGAGTTGGTGGCGTCTTACAGTGCCGTATAAGTCGGGGTCTGTTGGTTAGGCCTAATAATGATTTTGTTAAAATTAATTAATTATTTTTATTTTTTAAGAAAACATAAAAAATATAAGGTTAGGTGAGATTATGATGGTTTGCATTGCAAATGGTATGTTTTACACTCCAAACTCAAAAATAAGCTTTTGCTTACTCAATTACTAGGCCTATTATAACTAACTTGTTTAATCTCTATATTAATAGGCAAGCATATTTCTTTCCCTAATTGTTTTCTTAGCTTGTGTGCATTGTAGGAGAAATTTGTGGAACCGTTAGAAAGGTATGCTCCTGTAGATGAGCAGAATCACATTGTAATTGACATCAGTCCCGAGGGCTACGCCCTACCGGCTTTCAAAGTTTAAATGTTATTCTTATGGAAGAATGGTAATAAATTTAATCATTATCCGCCCACAGCCGTTGTAATAAAAAATGGTAGCAAATCTCGATAATAAATGTTTAAGATATAAAATATTTTTTGGGGCCCAGATCAACTATAATTTTGGTTGAATTTTGACCAGGAGACAATCTCTAGTTGTTACAAAAACACAGTGTTGGGGAGTAGCGCGCTACTGTAGCGCCGCTACTTTTTTAGTAGCATCAGTGTAGCTCTGCTACTTTTGAAAATAAGTAGCTTGTAGCTGTAGCGAGCTACATTTTTAGAGGATTATTAAGCTACTTTACTGGCTACTTTGGTTTCAATAAAACATAATAATTGTGTTTACATTTCATCATTAATGGCTTCCAAATAAACACGAGAGAAGGTTAGTCAGCTGTTACGCTTTTCGCTCGTTGGAATTGAAGATTACTTTCAATCCGTTGCCACCACCAGACATTCCAATTGAGTACCATAACCACAAAATGACAATCATCAGTCTTGTTCTCTTTTGTGTTTGCTGACCACTAGATGCGCTAGTAGTATTCTACTGCTATGCGCCTATATTATAGAATAGAAACTAAGCTGCTGCACTATGCTTGCGCACCGCCAGGATCACTCAGGTCAGGAATTAGCTTAAGGAAAGGAATGTTTACAATAATGAGAAACGACGCAATGTAAATGAATTCAAATAAATAGCCAATTGTTACTACTGGCAAAACGACTCAACAACATAACCTCAACCACCTTGATTGATGTTAGATGTTGATGTGAACGTTTAACGTACTTTCCGAACTCTGTAAATTTTTTCTTAATACTTTACAGAGTGCTTCATACTTATGTTTTTGTAGTATCTGATCTAACAATCGACATCGTGGCAATTAGTAGGCCTAAAAGCGAGATTAGCGACCAAACTGAAGAAGCTAGTCCTTCTTGTGTGCCAGCATTAACCCTACCGTGGAAAGTCTAAGAAAAATGTAGTAAACTTGTGAAGATAACTTAATAAATGTTGTTGTTTGCGTCTTTGATGTCTTTTTATTCTAAAATTTGTATTTTCTAACCACTATTCTGTTTAAATTATCTAGGCTCCATAAGAGTCACAAATTATCATATTAAAATGAAAATGTGTCTAAACAGAATACCAAGAAATTTTATGAGCCTATATTTAAAAAAATAGAAAAACTTAATTTTACTTTTAAGTGGGAAAATTGGGTGGTTAGGCCTATCACAAGAGAAAAACAGGACCAGATTGCGAAAGTAGCAAAGTAGCTTAAATTGTAGCGAGCTAGTTTTTAAATGTAGCTGTAGCTGTAGCTAAGCTACTTTTTTTTAAAAGTAGCTGTAGCTGTAGCTAGTTACTTTTAAAAAGTAGCTTCCCCAACACTGCAAAAACACTATTTAAAACAAAAATAGTAAAGAATTTGAGGCTTGTAGCGCTTAACTTAATAATATCATTCCATTGATATTTGCAGCCATCAAACCTTACTTCTATCACTGCCAGCCGCTTTCTCACAAAACAATCGGCATTGAGAGCTGATATCACACACTGTGTAAACAGCTGGTATAAAATAATAGCCTTTTAGAAACTTGACTCTTTTGCTAGTGTGGTACCATATCCTGGTCTTACAGCCGTCGGATTAGTGAGAGTCTGAGATGCATAAGCCTTCTAATGGTAAAATCATACTTTATTTAAATTGCCAGGTATAACTTAGGCCTACTTACAAATTGGACACCTTCATCCGACAGAGGGGGCACAGGTTGGCTTGCAAGATTTTCAGATTCTCTTTCTTCAGACATCTGTAAAAAAGTTAAATGGTCAATACCTCTATTTATTTGTATTTAATTATTTATTTCAACAGATCATCTACATTTTACATAGTGTTGTAATATCTAAATAGAAAGACGAGGTGGCCCGTGCGCAAATTGCGCGTTTTAGCGAATTTCCCTATAGGGAATACGCTATTACGGTAGTAGCCATGGTAAGACCTAAGCCCGGGACCATGTTACTTTTTCATTTTGAGGTCCCCAGAAGCCAAAAACACTGTTTGTTCATTTTCATACATATGTACATATATATATATATATATATATATATATATATATATATAGAGAGAGAGAGAGAGAGAGAGAGAGAGAGAGAGAGAGAGAGAGAGATCTATGTGTCCGTGGTACTGATAACTTTTGAAAGGGACCTCCGATTTTGATGAAATTTGGAATGAAGGTGTAAGATTAGGTCTATTTTCATAAGTTCGCGAACCAGCATTGTCGGATTATGGGAACTGGGTGTTATGGGGTTTGAAAGGGGTCAAAAATGGGATTTTGGCATTTTTGGACCTTAATTTTTAAAATTCATCAATTTTAACTAAAACCATTTAAAAGAGCTTAAAAAACAAACAATTTGGTATTTTGAATTTTTATCTTAGCATAACTGGTAACGGGGAAAATCTAAAAATGTGTTTTCAATGTTATTCTTATGGGAAATCAAGAAAATCCTATCTTGCTTATTTATTGATATAACTTAATCAAATTTGGTATGTGCATTATCTAGATAAAATTTAACTTATACTTGCTTACAAAACCCATATGGCGACAAACCTACACTCAACCCCATGGGGTTTGGGGAAAATAAAAATTGAAAGAGCTTGATATAATTTTGTGTTTAATTTACCAATTATTGATCAAGGAGGCACTGGCGTGGTGCTCGTACCTACTTAGTTGGTGCTAAGTCTTTTTACGTCAAATTTAATTAGATTTTTGGTTATTTAAGTCAATTTTTTGTGATAAATAAGTACAGTTTTTAATTGTCACTGCTTGTGAAATTGGGCATGATGAATTGTGGATCATGTAATGAAAATCTGCCGTCTGATGGTCAAGTCGCTATTTGTGGGTTATGTTCGACTCAGTTTCATCTTGGTAAGTGCAGCCTAACTAAACAAAAATGGACTAGATTATCGTCTGAAAAACAAAAAGAATGGAACTGCAGTAAATGTAAAGACAAGGAATCAAAAATATCACCCGAGGATAATGACTCTGGATCCGATGCGGGAAGTAGTCTGGGCTTTCAGGAATCATTGATGCAGAAGATAAATATGTTACTGTTGCTTAAAGACAAAGTGGAAAACATTGACTCTAATGTTAAGAAACTTCAGAAAGACCTTCTCGAGGAAGTAAAGCTTCTGAGGGAGGAAAATCGTCAGTTAAAGCAACAAGTTTCTGACATGAAGAGCAAGCAGGTGAAGTATAATGAGGAGGTGACGGATCTTGCAGCTAAACTAAATGACCTAGACCAGTATAATAGAAGAGTAAACCTAGAAATTCATGGAGTTGCAGTAAAAGGGAATGGTAGCCCATCCGAGGAAAACATTCATGATGTCCTGAAGGAGATTGCTGGAAAAATTGGTGAAGATTTCTTGCCGGAGCACATTCACAGAGCCCATAGGCTGAAGGCTAGAGGAGATGGTCGTCCACCTACTATTATTGTGCAATTCTACTCTGGGGAGGTGAGAGATTCTTGGCTACGCTCGGGGAGAACTGCGAAACTGGTCAACAGCATCTCGAGGGACAAGATTTTCTTCAATGAAAACCTCTCACAGTTGAATCGTGAACTCTTCAACCAGGCTAGAGCTAGAGCTAAGATGCATAATTTTAAGTATGTGTGGGTTTCCAGAGGGAAGATTCTGATCCGTAAAAATGAGAATGATAGAAATGTGCTAACTGTCAAAAGCATCAAAGATCTGGATAAAATTGGAACATCATAGGCTTTCTTTGTTTAAAAACTCATTAATTAGATAGTTCATGTTTAATGAAGTAACTGATGTGATTGCTTTTGACAGTTATAATGATATTGAGTCTTGGGTTTCGTGTTTTGATGGGAAAGGTTATGGGAGTAGAATTAAGATAATTCAAATCAATATAAGGTCTTTAAAAAAATATTGGGATCAGTTAGTTTTGCTCTTGACAAATGGTAATGAACTGTTTGCTGATATTTTAGTACTAAATGAAATTGCTTGTACTGAGGAGGAATTTGGAAACTTTAATATTCCTGGGTATGACAAAATGGGTAGCTTTAGAGAATCCAGATCTGGTGGTGGAATTGCTGTGTTTTTTAATAGTAAATTATTTAGCTTTAATCCTATAAATAATTATTTTGAATCTTTTGAGTTCCTAGTAAGCTCAGTTGAATGTAAAAAAGGTTTTAGTCCTTTGTCTTTTATTCTGATTGCTGTATATAGGCCACCTGATAAGATAAAACTAGAATTCATAAATGAGTTAGATGATTTCCTGCAAAATAACTATGTCAATGAAAATGTAATTCTCATTGGTGATACTAATATTGATATCATAGATAATAAAAATAAGTCAGTGTTAGACTATGAGTCAATGCTGGCATCTCATGGTCTGCAGCAAGCTATTTTTGACTATACTAGGGAAGAGATAAGAATGGAAATTTTGTCACAATCCTGCATAGATCATATTTACTATAGAGATTTAAATTTAAATGCAGATTTGTTCAGTGCAGTTATAAAACACAAAATTGCAGATCATTATATAACAGCTTTTGGCCTATGTTCCAATACACAATTGAATGAAATTGCAGAAAATTCTAAAGTGAGGTATGATGAGAGATTGTTAAAAACCATGCTATTTGAGGCTAACTGGAATAGGCCTAACGCACAAAATAATTTGAGATCTATGGAGGATGTTTCAAATGTTTTTACTGGCATTTATGATAAATGTAAGGTAAATAGTGAGTCTAGGACTGCATTCCCAAACAGATTTCAAGGAAAAGACAGACTACAAAAAGCATGGATGACTAGTGGCCTAAAAGATTTAATAAAAGAAAAAGATAGACTTTTTAGACTATGGAAAGGTGACCCCACTAATATTAGGAGAAGAGGTATATATTGTCAGTTTAGAAACCGAGTGACCGCTGCTATAAAAACTGCAAAACAAAACTATTTTAAGACTTACTTTTCTGAGGTGGCAGGGAATGCACAAAAAACTTGGGCAGCTGTTAATAACATTCTGTGCAGAAAACCTAAACCTTGTATTGATACACAAATAAAAAATTCTTTCAACGACCTGTCCGAATTAGAAATTGCTGAAGGTTTTGCAGAAACATTTGTTTCTGAAATAGCTAACATAAAGCACAGCTGCCAATTTAATTTTAGTCGGCCAAATGATGATAATAATGAGAGACTGCAGCCTGATATCTGTGCGAGTTTTCACTTACCACTTATTTCTAGGTCGAGAGTGGAAGGCATAATAAATAATTTGAAACCCAAACAGTCCCCAGGTTTTGATGAAATTAGGAGTAAGGATTTAAAATATGTATCCAATCAGCTGTCCATAGTCTTAGCCAAAATCATTAATGACACAATAAAAACAGGCATATTTCCAGGCTGCTTAAAGACTGCTGTTATCCGCCCTATTTTTAAGAAAGGATCAAAAAAGCTGTTTGCAAATTACAGACCTATATCACTCTTGCCCATATTTGATAAGATTATAGAACGCCACATGGCCGATGCCCTAAGTAAGTATTTAGTAGAAATGAAGATTATAAGTGAGAGTCAATTTGCTTTTCAGAAAGGCAAAGGTACACAACATGCATTAAAACTGTTTGGAGAGATAGTCTATGGACTCATAAACCAAGATTGCCATGTTTTGGGCCTTTTTATTGATTTTTCACGTGCCTTCGACACCATTGAGTTTAACACATTAATAAGTACATTGGAGCATATTGGAATTAAAGGAAGGTACTTATCACTATTTTCATCATACTTGAAGGAAAGATTTTTTACTGTGAAAATAGGTAACACTTTTAGTACACTTCAGAAATGCGAGTGGGGAGTGCCTCAGGGCTCTATTTTAGGCCCATTACTTTTTATAATCTACATAAATCAGATTTTTGGAATAACTAGGCACTCTTCAATAATAGGGTATGCGGATGACATATGTATGGTAATTGGGCATAGAGACATAGACACAGCAAGTTCATTTCTACAGCAAGATTTTTTAGAAATTACCAAATGGGCTCATGACAAGGGACTTATTCTGAATTCAAGCAAAACTGTGATTGTGAATTTTCACTTGAGAAATAAAATAATACACAGAAGGCCGGAAATTATTTATCACAGGTGTCAGTGCTTAATAGATTCAATTCAGAAAATAAATCATAATTTTATGACCTGTGGTTGTGACAGAATAAAATATGTAGACACTGTTGACTATTTAGGTATGAGAATTGACTATGGGCTTGTCTGGAAGGATCACATTGTTAAATTACATGGCAAATTGAAAGGTTGTGTAGCAAAGTTTTATAAGCTTAATTCTGTCCTGAATACAGAGACTAAAATAACACTCTATAAATGCCTGGTTGAATCCTTAGTCAGATATGGTGCTATTCTTTATGGATCTGCAGCTGAATGTCACCTGAGAAGTATAAGCAAGCTTCAACTAAAGGGGCTAATTGCACTTTTCAAACAGGAAGGTCTTACAAATGAAAATGATTTTTTTAGGCTGAGCAGGTCTTTGAGCCCTAATAATTTCTATAAGTATCAGATCTTAATAAACTATTTTGGTGACAACATGTTCAAAACTTTTAACAATAGTCAGAGAGGTAGAAGAAAGGAGAGATTTAAAGTTGAGTTCATAAAAAGAGTATTTGATGAACGATTGCCTAGATACATAGTGCCTAAGTTGTATAATGAACTGCCTGAGTTAATTTTTATTGAAAGTAATTTTAAAAGATTTTCTGGTCTTTGCTATGCATGGTTGTTGGAGGTACAATGTAATTCGTAGTTGTTGTTTGTAGTTGTTAATCTTTGTTAAAGTGTGTCATGTCAAATAACTCAGGCTGAGCACTTGGAATTTGTTTGTTAAAGCTTTATTTTGTAAATACTTAATATGTGATTGTAGCATAAGAAAACTTATGACTTGATTAATATAATTTATGTAGGCTAAGTGTAAATCAACTTAGTGTTGAACATTGTGGTTGAGTTACCTTGTAGTGAATATCCAATAATTCTCAGCACATCCCATTGGTCCAGAATAGATTATTTTCAACATTGAACACTCATATACACTTATATATTACACACAAATACACTGGTACACACACACAATGGCAAATGCAAATTTTCTCATCACATAAGTAGCTGTAACCTACACCAATAGTGAAAGAACCTTCACCTCAGGCCTAGGTTAGTACACAAAATTAGACTTATTGATTCTCACACCACTTTTCACTAGTTGGATTTGTGTTCAATATTAGCTCACACAGACAAAAAGTTAGTTCTTGTTAGTCATATTAATTTGTAAGTAGCCTATTCACAAGAAATCTGTGTAAATCCTGTTAGAAAAATTTTCATAAACCTGTATTTTTGTTGTTATTCACTTGTTAGTATTACACTGATTTTGCAAAACACAATTACTGAGAATAGGTGTGGGGTTGATAAGTAAATGAATAAGACTGGTATTTATTTATTATAAGACTTTCAAAACCATCTAACTTCAAAAATGAATATAGATGAAAGCTATTGGAAGAACCGGTGACAGATAGTTAAAGAATCTGGTATGAACTGGTTACTTGTGTGTGCCGGCCCGGCCTGACGGGGGGGGGGGGGAAACAGCTGATTGCGTCTGCATCCAGTTTGCGAGACAGCAGTGCTGCCAACCTTCATGTGTCGATGGAATCATCAGTGGCTGTATTTTTAAATATGTATTAAGAAAATGTTTGATTGTTATTACTGTGATAGGAGTGACGCCCGTCCGTGCCTACTAGAAATTATTTTGGACAATTACTACCAATGTATTATTATTTTGTTCATTTTGACCTCACTGTTAAGCGTTTTGCTTAGTGAGGCTTACTGATGTTATGCTGTTTGTAAGAAATAAATAAATAAATAAATTGATTAACTAAGACTAACAACATCCAATGGCAGCAAACCTACACACTCGATCTTATGGTGTTTTATGGGGAAAGTAAATAATCTGAAATTTCATTGGAAATTCGCTGAGTATGCAGGTCTGCTGCGGCGGGGGTATTATGATTATGTATGAGAGAAACTGACCTAAAGTACACCCTATGTTGGTTATGAAGTGAAAGAGGTCTATTTTTGTTTAATATCTGGCTTTAAAATTCATCTGAAGGTAAGTTTAATCAGCTGTTAAATTACAATTCACATTAAAGATCTTCTAATAAAAGGTAGAGAAAACTCACCGTCTGATAGCAATCCGGGTTATTTTTGGTCCTAGTGGTGGACAATTGTTTCGCCCCTATTCGTCAGGGGCATCATCAGCACAACTTCCGTCTTGAGGTTAAAACATAGCGAACTTGATGTTCTTGTCGAAGGTTAAAATCAATAAATAAACAAACACTGAGTACATACGAATAACACACACGAAGACATTTACGACACGACACATATTTAAAACGCTCCCCGATGGCAAACGACACTTTTTACTCCGCACGCGTGCTTTCACCGGCCGGTACTGAGTGACAGTTTCGAACAGGTATGCCACGGCCTACTGTATCGCCAGTCCATGCGTCACCAGCTGGTCGTATATCGGGTTCGCTGCGAATCTAGTTTGGACATTTATCAGACGCTGGGGTTGAAGTTTACTTGCGCTGTATATTTCTAATTCCTCTAGCCTGTCTAGCCTACGTGATTTTCGACAAACATGCAAGACTTCCAAACCCTCAGAAATTGGTTGATATGCATGGCCTGTGTCTCGTATGTGGGTGGCGAAATTAGAACTATTAGGATTAAATTGTTTTCCACTTACTGCCTTAATATGTTCTTTATACCTAGTCTCGAAATTTCGCCCTGTCTGCCCTATATAATAGGCCTCACAATCACCGCAGTTGATCTTATATACACCTTGCTTCTCATTCACACTACGTGGTGTATTGCTCCTTGGAGGCTTCAGAACCTTTGACAGTTTGTTGTTAGTTTGATAAGCTATAGAGACAGGTGCGTGCTTAAATATCGAACTGGCGATTTTTTCAGCTGTTTGACTATATTCTACCGTGATGTATTTGTCGATCTCTGTGTTTTTTACTGTGGGAGGCTTAGATAACATTTTTCTATAAAGTCGGTCAATTAATGAGGGTTTATAGCCGTTTTGTTGAGCAATGTATCTGATTGTTTGTAGTTCGCTGTTCTTATCTTCTACTGATAACGGGATTTTTATGAGTCGGTTGAGCATGAATCTGAATGCTGCCATTTTGTGTGAGTATGGGTGATTAGAGTCGGAGTGAATGACCTGGTCTGTGTATGTGGGTTTTCTGTAAATATTGAAACTATGGCGTTGGTTAGTATTTGAGATGGTGATATCTAAATAATTTATCTTATTGTCTTGTTCTATTTCTTGCGTGAACTTAAGATTTGGATGTAGGCTGTTTAAGTACTTATTGAAAAGGCAGATTTGGCGAGCATTTCCCTTATAAAGACAAATCACGTCATCTACATATCTTTTCCAGTATACTACTTTCTCACTGTATCTGTTGTTGTTTATTACATGTTCGTATTCTATGTGGTCTAGGAAAAGCTCGGCTAGGATAGAGGAGAGGGGAGACCCCATGGCGAGACCATCATTCTGTATATAGAGAGAATCATTGAACTCAAAATAGTTTTGTGACAGAATTAGTTTTGTTAGATCCATAAGCTCATTTATTTGATCAGCATTCAGTCTTTTTGTTGTCTCTAAGTTTTCCTTCAGAATTTTCCTTAAGTTCACGCAAGAAATAGAACAAGACAATAAGATAAATTATTTAGATATCACCATCTCAAATACTAACCAACGCCATAGTTTCAATATTTACAGAAAACCCACATACACAGACCAGGTCATTCACTCCGACTCTAATCACCCATACTCACACAAAATGGCAGCATTCAGATTCATGCTCAACCGACTCATAAAAATCCCGTTATCAGTAGAAGATAAGAACAGCGAACTACAAACAATCAGATACATTGCTCAACAAAACGGCTATAAACCCTCATTAATTGACCGACTTTATAGAAAAATGTTATCTAAGCCTCCCACAGTAAAAAACACAGAGATCGACAAATACATCACGGTAGAATATAGTCAAACAGCTGAAAAAATCGCCAGTTCGATATTTAAGCACGCACCTGTCTCTATAGCTTATCAAACTAACAACAAACTGTCAAAGGTTCTGAAGCCTCCAAGGAGCAATACACCACGTAGTGTGAATGAGAAGCAAGGTGTATATAAGATCAACTGCGGTGATTGTGAGGCCTATTATATAGGGCAGACAGGGCGAAATTTCGAGACTAGGTATAAAGAACATATTAAGGCAGTAAGTGGAAAACAATTTAATCCTAATAGTTCTAATTTCGCCACCCACATACGAGACACAGGCCATGCATATCAACCAATTTCTGAGGGTTTGGAAGTCTTGCATGTTTGTCGAAAATCACGTAGGCTAGACAGGCTAGAGGAATTAGAAATATACAGCGCAAGTAAACTTCAACCCCAGCGTCTGATAAATGTCCAAACTAGATTCGCAGCGAACCCGATATACGACCAGCTGGTGACGCATGGACTGGCGATACAGTAGGCCGTGGCATACCTGTTCGAAACTGTCATTCAGTACCGGCCGGTGAAAGCACGCGTGCGGAGTAAAAAGTGTCGTTTGCCATCGGGGAGCGTTTTAAATATGTGTCGTGTCGTAAATGTCTTCGTGTGTGTTATTCGTATGTACTCAGTGTTTGTTTATTTATTGATTTTAACCTTCGACAAGAACATCAAGTTCGCTATGTTTTAACCTCAAGACGGAAGTTGTGCTGATGATGCCCCTGACGAATAGGGGCGAAACAATTGTCCACCACTAGGACCAAAAATAACCCGGATTGCTATCAGACGGTGAGTTTTCTCTACCTTTATAATAAGCAAATCCCTGCCGCCAGTAATTACAATTGTAATAAAAGTTGGTCAACAATTTAAAGCGCCCTCTAGAAAATAAATCAATGGTCAGGGGAGCGAAGCCAAATGATATGACCTTTTTAATTACGATTCACCCATGCGCTATATCCTAAGCTCTAAAATGACACCTCAATCTTAAAAATAAGTTCAGTAGGTCCAAGGAAAAAGGGGCGTAACAGACAAAACCCTTATAGAAATAAAAAGATAGATATGATTTATTTTTATTTATAAAAACAAAAATAATTATTCTGTTATGGCTTACTTCTTAAATGTTGACTATGTACTTTATTTTGTGTTAGATTAAATATTTTTTTATTGTGAATTAATTATTATTGTGTGTAATTATAATACATAAGTATGATACATTTTTGTGCTCTTATTGAAAAATTGAATGCACAGTAATGCGACTACCGTAACAAGAATTAATGTAACAATGGTGACAAGATTGGTTTATAATGAAGTTAGAGGGTGTTATAAGTAACAATAGCTGACAATGTGCAATAGATAACAATGTACAATGAATAATAAAAGTTCAATAAATAACAATAGATAAACATGTTCAATAGATAACATGTACAAACAACGTATCAAAATTATAATAATTGACATCAACACACAATGACAATGTTCTCAGCAACTGATAAAACTGGCTCATTTGAAAAAAATAAAAATAAATAATTCCATTAATTGAGAAAGGTGAAGAATGTGCAGAGATAGTTACAATGAAGTGAGTATATAAATGTAGTCACATTGGCCAGGCAGGGTGTGTTAAGAGTCTTCATCACCCCTGCGAAAAACGTCAAAAACATGCGTTCGTAGTCCCCTGTTTCGGACGACATTTATGAACAGATTTTATTGGAATTGGTCTCAAACTGGTCAGAAAGAGTGCCTGCGTGGTTCTTGTACCTCATAATAATAAAAAACGTACTCGGTAGTACTTAAAAATACAGTTAAAAAAGGAGAAAATTACTAGATATTTAACATTTTTTTTAAATACTTTTAAGAAACATTATCGAACTATCGAGGTACAAGAACCACGCAGGCACTCTTTCTGAACAGTTTAAGACCACTTTCAGTCAAATCGGTTAAAAAATGTCGTCCAAAACAGGGGACTACGAACGCATGTTTTGAGCAAAAACGGGGTCTGGGAATTCGTCCGTTCTAGGCGCTACTAGCCTTTTCGCAAACGTCGTCTTTCTCACTAACACAAGCACACACACACAAACATTATCGCATTATAAATCACTCAGTGATGTTGAGGGACACATTCCTTGTATTTATTTGAATACTTCTTTATCCATCTAAATTATTCGAACAATTCAATTTTAGAACACGTGTGTTTATACAACACTATAGTTGATTGGCGATTGTTTTTGATGTACTCAAGACGAGCAGTACATTATTTGCACTATACTGCTTTTTACAGTACATAATACAGAAAACTAGTAATGTATAAGTTTATTTTCAACTTCTCACAGATGAGATTCAAATTTTAATCTTACAAACAAATAGCCTAAACCGTTCATCAATTTTTCTAATGGCAATGTTAACAAATACTGTAACACCGGAAGTGCGCGGAATACGGTTCCGCCTGATACCACCTGAAGGAAATTCCTTTTTATAAGGCCGGCGACACACTACTGGACTTCCCATCAGACCGTATATCGGACCAAGCATCGTACCGAACATTACATCGTAAAGGGACGTAAATTTACTCCGAACATTTCGCCGAGCAAAGATATCGGACCGAGCATCGTACCGTACATTACATCGTAAAGGGACGTAACGAACATTTCGCCGAGCAAGACATCGGACCGAGCATCGTACCGGACATTGAATCGTTAAGGGGCGTAAATTTACTACGAACATTTCGCCGAGCAAGACATCGGAAAGAGCATCGTACCGTATACATTACATCGTAAAGGGAATGAAATTTACTCCAAACATTTCGCCAAACAAGACATTGGACCGAGCATCGTAGGCCTCCCGTACATTACATCATAAAGGGACGTAAATTTACTCCGAACATTTCGCCAAGCAAGACATCGGACCGAGCATCGTACCGGACAAATCCACCAAGCGAGGTGAAGGAAGTTTATAGAGGGATAGGGAGAGCGTGAGTCAGGGCGCTAGATGATGGGGTGGAGAAGGGAGGGGCTTTCCATCCCGAGCGTTCGGGGCCACGCTCGGTAGGGCGTTCTTACCAAAATTGACCTTGACACACTACCGTACATCGGACCGTACACCTGACCAATCTTTTCTTTCATGTTTCGCCCCAAAACAGCCTCCAGTGCGCTCGGTCCGATGTACGGACCCCTGACACACTTCCGGACTTGCTGTTTGTTTTTGCTCGGTACAATGGTCGGTCTGGTGAAAAGTCAGGTAGTGAGTCGCCACCTTAAAAAACAAATCCCTCACTCATTCATTACCCAGCTAATCATCAAATGTTTTCGATACGCAAGAGAGTTGAAATTAGGCCTACACACTGATTGGTACACTGATTTGTTCAGTTCTCAGATAACGTGATGATGAAGCAATTAAAAAGACAAATAAATCTTATACAGCTCTATTTATAAGGGAAAAATTATTTATTTTATTAGGGAAAAATTATCTCATCTGGGCAGATTTCATCATCATGCGGAATATTTTGTTAGCCTATAGTTGTTCTAATAAAATACTGACATTTGCGTTTGAATTTTCAAAATTATGATCGGCTGATTTAATTACTAGCCTATATTTAATTACTTTGATTATGTATTTTATTCTTAGACTCTGGGCCAGAGTCTCATTGACCACTATTTAATTAGAGCCTTCCATGGTCTGAGAGAAAAGAGGTACGGTCGCACATGTCATTCAAATTACAATTATTTTATACTGCTTTACAGAAAAAAACATTAAAAGTAAAATCCAGTGAAGCCATTATGCTGTACAAATTTAACTTACTGTTGTAAAAAAGCGGCACCGAAAAACACAGCTAGATGTTTTGACTTTCAAACACTGAGGCTAGAAACATAAATAAAAACAACTTCATGGTTCCAAGCAATTAGTAAACAAAATTGTAATTTTAATTAGGCTATTTAATTAAGTATATTACGAGTTATAAGTATACGAGTATAACTCGTATAACTCTTTCATAGTTCGGTTAATTCGAATAAAATTATCAATATAGGCCCTATACGCAATTTAGCATACATTAGAAGAGGTTGATTATATGTCCTTTGTTAGTGGGTGTCAACTAACTGTTTTTGGTGTGCGGGGGTTACCTCTATACGTTGCGTCAGATTATTCTAAAGAAAATAATTACTTTAGTTCCATCATTTTAAAATTACTTATTTTGTTTAGTTTCTGTAATGTCTGATCATTCTGGTTCGCGAACTCATTCAAGTAGATACTGCCTTACACCCCTGAACCAAATTTAATCTAAATCGGATGTTCTGTTCAAACGCTATAGCTAATATAATAATTGAAAACCATTAATTAATTGTAATCGCTGTAAAATGTTCATCGGCTATATTGAAATGGAAAAGTTCGAGCCTAGTATTAATAATAATTTTAAAATACTCTTCAAATGTAGACAGGACAACGCTGCAAGAGCATCGGACTGGCCGAACTCTCATTGTAGCAAGTCTGCGCGTGCGTGTGTGGGACGTCGCAGTCCGATGTTTTTAGAAATGTACCCGCGCCTCACCCCTCGCCCTGGTTGGGCGCACCTGACTGTACTAGGACAGTTGTGATGGAAATCAGAGTGTACGATGGATATTTTGCCAAAGGTGATGAAGACTCTTAAGCTAGCCAAAACAACTTAGAGGTGATCTTCTTCCTGAAAGTGTAGATGTTTCCATTGAATATATCAGAGAAGGAAGAGGAGAGGTTCCCAAGTCTGTGAAGACGGGCTATCGGGCTGTTGGCATCATAGTTTGAAGACTGATGTCACCTGACAAAGACGTCCTTAGACCTAGTCTGAGAGGACACTCTGAAGTCGATTCTTCCAAGGAGCGACGGACAGTCAGCGAGACCACTGACCAATTTGAAAATAAATGAGAGGTCAGTAACAGACCTACGTACGGTATGCTTAAGGTGATGTCTTGCTACATCATCCAAGGGCACGTCAAAGTAATTGCAGCCAAGGCGGGCACAAACTAATCTAATGAATCTTCTTTGGACCCTCTCAACTTCATCAGAAAGGAATGCAAAGCCACAGGAGCGTATTCCAATTTTTGACGGACTAGGACTGTGAAAAGAGATCTTAGAACAGGAATGCTGGAGATACCTCTAATGTAACGGGTAATGAACCCTAAGGACCTGTAGGCACTACTGCAAATATTGGCGATATGAGCTTCGGGGTAAGTTGGGAGAAAGAGTAACACCTAAATCCCTAATGACATCCGGTCTGGATAGTTCTTCTTTATTAGTAG
Organism: Neoaliturus tenellus; assembly: GCA_030545055.2. Taxonomy (NCBI): domain Eukaryota; kingdom Metazoa; phylum Arthropoda; class Insecta; order Hemiptera; family Cicadellidae; genus Neoaliturus; species Neoaliturus tenellus. The sequence goes on along the minus strand of CM061531.1, from coordinate 339,002,455 downwards.
TATATGGGAAGGATAAAGTGTATGATTTCCTATGAAAAGTCATTGCCATGCACTTCTTTATATTAAAGTTCATCTTGATACCATGGCACCAATTACAAAGGTTATTTATATTATCTTGTAACCAAAAATGATCATCCTCCTTTGTGATCTCATAAAAAATCTTGACATCATCTGCGGAGAGCAGGCAGTTGACATCAGGAACCAGAGGAAGGTCATCAATGAAAACATTGAAGAGGTATAGAGGTTCCTAGATGAGAACCCTGGAGCTCCCCTTTAGTTGCAAAAAACTCAGAGGAGTAACAGGAGCCAAATTTGACCTTGAGAGTCCATCCAGAAAGGTAGGAAGCCATCCATTTCAAAATGGAATACGCCAGACCAACATTATCCAGTTCCTTGTCAAGAATGAGGTGGTTAACAGAATCAAACGCCTTGCTGAAATCCAAATAATATAGCGTCAAGCTGATTACTCCTCCTGAATGCATAAAAATATGGCTCTTAAACATAATTAGGTTGGAAACTGTAGATTTCCCCGATAAAAATCCATACTGCTCAGAGTGAAGACGGCTTACGATGAAGTCCTTAATCATGTCAAGCACAAGATCCTCAAACACTTTGGCCAAATGCAGAGAATGGAGATAGGCCTGTAGTTTTTTGTATCCTCAGTTGACCCAAACTTGTGGATTGGGACAATGAAAGCCCTTTTGACCTCTTGTAACAAAATGTTAGTATACCTATCTGGACTTAATTTATCAGAATTTACTTCTTGAATTGAAGGCTCAGGCCTATTATGTATCTTAATAAGTATATATAGGCAGATATAAAAATTTTAATGAATGGTGTTTTTGGTATACCGGTATCTAGGAACCCTGTAGTAAAAAGTTAACACAGTTAAAGGCTTATATCTAACCTTTGGCACCACCATAACATAGTTTTCCCAACATAAGAAATTCACTTAAAAGCCCACAATTGAAAGTAACTTTAAAGAGCAATATCATCCTTTTTAAATATAACAGCCAATACACATTATATATATCAAAATGTGCAAAATTTCATTTTATAAAGTTTACTAATTTAAAAAATTTAGCTGTCTTAAACGGTTCAAAAGATATTCAGCAAAATCTTATAAAACTAAGCCGCCAATTAAAAAATTGGCCATAGCAGGCGAGCGCAGCGTCAGAGAGTGGTAGACTTTTCACCATTGTTTTTCATAGGTAATTTTACTAACGAATCGGTCAAAATATATCACTTTGCAATTACTTCTGAGTTAAAACATAATTTGACTCGAGACTATTTTTATAGGCCCTATACACTACGCCGGCAGTGGCGTTAATTGATTTTTGGGTCTCCCTGAACATTTATTTTTTTTGTCCTTTGCAACACTTAGGTACAATCGATCCGTTTTAATTTATTGCAGTAAAACTCCACAAAGACGACTAAATTTAGACTAGTTGAGTTTGGTGGATGTAAGTTTTGGGGAGATTACATTAATCTACCGTATACTTGACCAGACGATCGATCAGACTGTGAAACATTGGTTCAAATTAAGATCGGACTGCAGGAAGGCAATCTATACGGTACCGGCTAAGCATCTTTAAATGGCCTTAAACACGGACAAAAAAATTGTTAACTTATATCTTCTGTCCACAACTGTGGTACCGGTAATGAAGAAAGCAGCCGCAGAAGCACGTCATTGTGTCTAATAACCTTCATTCCAGTGTAATATTGACTAGGCCTATCGAGCCGCCGAAACCGAATGAAATAAAAAAAAAAACAATAGGCCTAATCTTAATAATAACAATTTAAGACCTGTTCTTCTTTTCGTATTTTTAATAATTAAAACAGCCAACACATTTCACACAAAAAAGTTTTGATATTAATTTTAATAAATTTAATCTTTATTAACTTACTTTCTTTATCGTTATAACCTAACCACAAATACTAACGGTAAAAAGGGATACAAAAACAAAGAAAATGTAAACAATGAAAGTTGACATCTGATTTAAAACAGCCAGCTGATGGGTCGGCCGATGACGTAGCACAAATTTAATGCATACGCGACTGAGACAACCTCCCCACATTCAATTATGCTTGAGGCTACCCAAACTCAAAGGTAAGATTTAAGTTAGGCCTAACCAATTATTAAAATTAGACCTGAAATGTAAAACTTTTATACATAGGTTAAGAGAAGAAGTGGGAGTGTGATGAGCAATAAGTTATTGATACTATGATTGTGAATTCAAGTTTTATAAGTTAATGGTTGATTCCACTTTTTGGAAGCTAAGCTACCTAGGCCTAACTTGTATTAATTAAAATAATTGCACTGCCATTAGGGAAAATTACAACATGTTACTTAAGTTTGCATTTTCTTTCTATTATTGCATTAAAATTATACCTTTAATTAGGACTAAATAAGTCGCGAGAGGAGGCCTATCATAGGTTACTTAACCTAGAATAATGTTGAAAGAGTTTAAATGTGTATATCCACAAAGGTCCAACTTGGTTTACTAAAAACAAAATTCCAAATAAAATTGAAACGAGAGTTAAAATGCAAGGCTACATTATTACAAAGCAAGTTTACCTCACCTTTGTTTGGCTAGCTCATTTTAATCAGTGAATGACATTCCGGAATCAGGAGAGCGTTGGGTTGTTGGGTGTTGGGTTCACTCAAGGAGGTTATATTCTAAATACTGGAGGAGGTAACACACACACAATGCTAAAAAAGCGAGCCACTGATTTTGTTTGGTTGGCAATCCTGAAGTACCAATTTGAACTGTTTGCCGAAATGAACGAGTCAGCTAAGGGAGTCAAATGAATTGTGAATCAATTGCCTGGTGAATCGGTTTTAATGGGCAATTATTGGTAAGCAAATATGCATTAAAAGGGGAAAACAAACAAAAACAGAAAATAAATTATATATATAAAAATTTATTTTGGAAATTTGGTAATCAGTTTCAAGTTATGGAAACATGTTTATTTTTATTTTTTTTTTAATTAGTTAATTTACTTGATGATTTTGTACCGCATTAAAATTTGTATAATATACTAGACAAGAGAATAAATTTTTTTCGTGGTATACCTTTGTGAGTACTGAAATAGTACGGAATTTTACAAGTTAATGTAACCATTTCTAAGATCCAATATATATCTAAGATAAGGTATAAATCAGTTATTAGTTCAAATTATATTTCTTGAACTATTTATAAAACAGCAAATATTCACATCTACAAATTAAATCAATATATCTCTTATTCTGTAAAATACCTAACGAATAAAATTGTTTAAATTAATGTAAGTTAGAATTAAAGACACACGTTATTATTATTCCAGAGTCTAGATTCCTAATTATTGGTTAGGCGTACCGTACCAATTCATCGTTCAATGGGTGAAGAAACAACTGATGAAGAAGCTGGAAGAAGAAGAAAACTAATGTGACGATTCCCCGGTCTTCAAGGACTGCGGTGAAGACATCGATGGTAAATGTGGTAAATGGTAAAACGTTCATCGTTCCCAGAAGATTCGAACCATTTCGTTGATTCGAATATCTTTTAGCTACCGTTCAAAGAACGACAAAACGGTACTTCAGGATTGCCAACCAAACAAAATCACCGGCGCGCTTTTTCGGCAAAATTAACCTATCAGTGTCACCTCCAGTATTAGAATATTACGGAAGCCCTGAAGGGCCAAAGAGTAAGCGGTCATTTTTTACACCGCCGTGTTTCAAACACGGCGAGCCGTGTTAGAAAGGCGGCGAGCCGTGTTAGAAAGGCGGCGAGCCGTGTTAGAAAGGCGGCGAGCCGTGTTTGAAAGGCGGCGAGCCGTGTTAGAAAGGCGGCGAGCCGTGTTAGAAAGTCGGCGATCGCCGTGTTAGAAAGTCGGCGAGCCGTGTTTGAAAGTCGGCGAGAAGTATATGAAATTCGGCGAGCATTTCGATAAATTAACTAAGACTAATAATTAAAAGCTTTTTTATTGACTCTTAAACGGATTTTCATCCTCTTATAAAATTGAAAATAACCAAAACAATCAAATCTCTGGAGCAAAAATAGTCTGTGCATTTGTTATGATGACCATAACCAAACATTTTTCTTTGTTTTTGGGACCTCTGATTTCATAGAAATCTGGCATGAAAGTTGTAATATTTTTTAATTAGTTTGCAAATGAGATTATATCTAGTCATATACCTAATCTAATATCAGATATCTAATTATTACTCTTAATTACTTTATCAAAATACTCGCCGAATTTCAAATACATCTCGCCGACTTTACAACACGGCTCGCCGCCTTTCAAACACGGCTCGCCGCCTTCCAAACACGGCTCGCCGCCTTACAAACACGGCTCGCCGCCTTTCAAACACGGCTCGCCGCCTTTCAAACACGGCTCGCCGCCTTCCAAACACGGCTCGCCGTGTTTGAAACACGGCGGTGTAAAAAATGACCGCTTACTCTTTGGCCCTTCAGGGCTTCCGTAGAATATTACGGAAGCCCTGAAGGGCCAAAGAGCAAGCGGTCATTTTTTACACCGCCGTGTTTGAAACACGGCGAGCCGTGTTTAGAAGACGGCGAGCCGTGTTTCAAAGACGGCGAGCCGTGTTTCAAAGACGGCGAGCCGCGTTTAAAAGTCGGCGAGCCGTGTTTGGAAGACGGCGAGCCGTGTTAGAAAGTCGGCGGTCGCCGTGTTAGAAAGTCGGCGAGCCGTGTTTGAAAGTCGGCGAGCGAGAAGTATATGAAATTCGGGAGCATTTTGATAAATTAACTAAGACAATAATTAAAAGCTTTTTTATTGTCTCTTAAACGGATTTTCATCCACTTTTAAAATTGAAAATAACCAAAACAATCAAATCTCTGGAGCAAAAATAGTCTGTGCATTTGTTATGATGACCATAACCAAACAGTTTTCTTTGTTTTTGGGACCTCTGATTTCATAGAAATCTGGCATGAAAGTTGTAATATTTTTTAATTAGTTTGCAAATTAGTTTATATATAGTCATATACCCAATCTAATATCAGATATCTATAATTATTACTCTTAATTACTTTATCAAAATACACGCCGAATTTCAAATACATCTCGCCGACTTTAAAACACGGCTCGCCGCCTTTCAAACACGGCTCGCCGCCTTTCAAACACGGCTCGCCGCCTTCCAAACACGGCTCGCCGCCTTCCAAACACGGCTCGCCGCCTTCCAAACACGGCTCGCCGCCTTCCAAACACGGCTCGCCGTCTTTCAAACACGGCGGTGTAAAAAATGACCGCTTACTCTTTGGCCCTTCAGGGCTTCCGTAGAATATAACCTCCTTGGGTTCACTACTCACAACAAACTAGCGAGTGAGTAGCGGCCCACTAGCGGCTACTGCGGTTAGCGCTAGCCAAGATGACTGTAGTGCCAGGTGAGCTACATCACAAAAGCAATCGGGCCCTACGAAAAATAACTGGTTAGTTATCGTAGGCCCCGGAGCAATGGTGTCAGTTTCCGCGACATCCGTGGATGTCACCACAAAGTTTTTGTTGGTTCAAAAAAGGTTTTAAAAACAAACCTTCCGGAAAACAAAAAATAGCTATTCAGCTGACCTTAGAATGAAGTTGTGCTTTTTCCTCTACAGACTTTGAGCGCTAGCAAGTCATTCGTAGTTGTTGTAGAGTGAAGGTCGGTAGAGGAAAAGCACCAAGATGACTGTGGTGAACTACATCCTCTAAGAGCAATGGTGTCGGTTTCTGCGACATCCATGTGTAAGTGGGGAACTGGATTAATATTGTTTTATTTAATTATTAATTATTGATTGTTTGGAAGGAAGTGATGCAAGGAGGAAGTATTTGAGCTTGCTGTTGTATGAGTAGACTGGAACTGTTATTAAACAATAGCTTGTTTATGCATACCTATTGGTAGCTCTGGCTTAAATAGGTCAGCAGACTTATATTTAGATTCGGGCGAGTGAGTTTAGTCAACACCTCCTAGTCTAGGAGGTATTGGTTTAGTGCAGTGATGTGAGTGTAAAGATTTGGGGGGTTATAGGACAGAGGGGCCATGGGGCTCAAGGAATAAGGCCCGGGGTATGTCTAAATTAGATGGGGGTTTCTAAATCAAGGGGGAGTCCGTTCCAAATTGATAATTTCTTTAAAGTTTCTCTAGTTTTAAAGTTTGAATTATTTCTTTGGGGGTTCCAGTCTACTTAACCCTAATATTAAATTAATTAAATGTATAAGTTAAATTCCTTTCAAGTTTGTTTTTCATATATTATTTTACTTATTGAAAAGATTGTCTTTTCTGTTGGTTGTATATGTATAGATTTAATTTCTGTATTTTATATTTTATATATCGTTCATCCTAACATGTCTCTTTATTTCTTTGAGCTACACCCTCAGTCATATAGTGTGGCTTCTCAGTCTGGCCAACTGGAAAATCGCATATATGACACATGGATGTTGCCACAGAGTTTTTTTTATAAAAGTGTTTTAAAAACAAACATTGCGTGACAACGAAACAATTTTGTGGGAAGGCAATTCATCATTTACTGACCCAATGACCCAATACCATGTAACAGTTATGCGATTTACTTAATCTATGGAAAGGAATACTGATTTTCGTGTTGTGTCTATTGTTGTAACTATGAATGTTTTTACTGATTTGCAAGTTATTTGGTCTGCTGTGAATTGGGTATTGTTTACCTGTTACCATCAACTATGGAAGTAGTGTAGAAAAGCCACTCCTGGCCCGGAAGTGACGTCACCGGAAGCCACATGCCACGGCACGTGGCTTCCGGTGGGCCAGAAGTGGGGACAATAGATGTTGGGTTGGAGATGGCGAGAGCGTCGGCGGTCGGTTGAGCGAAGAGTGCGCATAAAATAGAAGTTAGTTGAAAATTGAAATTCGTCGGTGTTAGTAAAAACTCTAATAGTTGAACGAAACGAAAAGTTAGTGTAAAACTGAAATTCAACAATCGGGGTGTTAAACTAAATTTGCGCATAAATTAAAAGTTGGTTCAAAACTGAAATTCAACAACTGGGAGTTGAACTAATTTTGCGCATAAATTAACCGGGGTTGAATTAAAACTTCGCATAAATTAAAAGTTAGTTCAAAATTGTAATTCGACGGTGTTAATAAAAACTCTAATAGTTGAACGAAAATAAAAGTCAGTTCAAACATAGCGCAGTCATAACAAGAGAGAGAGAAGGTAAATAGAAGTGTTAAGTTCCGCGGATAGAACGAGAATGAAGAATAAAACATGACGCGTCGAAATATATGCGTGACTGTGGATGTCAGTTAATGGAGGGTCTAGAGCTTCCGGCCTGTCAGATAGTGAATTAATCAATGGGGGGAGTGGAGATGGCGCTCGGTTGAACTAAAACTGCGCATAATTTAAAAGTTGGTTCAAAACTGAAATTCAACAATTGGGAGTTGAACTAAATTTGCGCATAAATTAACCAGGGTTGAAGTAAAACTTCGCATAAATTATTAGTTAGTTCAAAACAGAAATTCAACAACTGGGAGTTGAACTAAATTTGCGCATAAATTAACTGGGGTCAAATTAAAACTTCGCATAAATTAAAAGTTAGTTCATGTTAGCTGAAGAGTGTACAGGAGAATGAAACAGGAATTGTCGTGAGCGCGCTTATATAAAGAAGGGTGGGGGTAAAATATGAAAACCTGCTGAACACAGTCGATAGGTGTAACAAGTTCGAAGTTGTGGAAACGTAACATTGAACGCAAAATGTTGTGAATAACACCATCGTCATCGCTAACTTGCGAAGTTCTAGCAGAGTATAACGGGTTAAAACTTAATTTCTTCCTTACTTTTGTTAAATTAGTTTTAATCTTTGAAACAGAAGGTTTGGAATTACTTCGTAATATATGTTGTGTCCGCAAAAGTTTCAATTTCAAACATTGCGTATCCATCACAAGAAGTATATCAGATGTGTAGAAGTGAGAACAAGACAGATGAATGAGATATAACGTCAAGCACGCGAAGGTGATTCAAACAGGACGACACGTGCTAATGTAAATGAAATTTCAGGTTAGTAGCAATTAGACTTGTATAATGAAGTTGGCGAAACGTATATGTAATGAGTAGGAAGGATGCGAACAACTCAAATGCGAGTTAATTAATGGTCGCGGCGCGATGAACAATCTCCTTTTTATAACGGTTATCGCGTGAGAAGATCTCGGTTGAACTAAATTTGCACATAAATTAAAAGTAAGTATAAAACTGAAATTCAACTTGATAATTGGGTTACGGAAAGTATGTCAAGGTCATCCCGAGTAAGTTTTAAAAAAGCCTATCCCGCTAGCACAGGAAATAGTTCTGAGAGTTGAACTACCCGGTGATAGCGGGATAGGTAGATTTAAGTTTTGAACTTTATTCGTAAAAACAAATACAATCAATGTGCAATACCAGGAACTATACAGGTTGAATTTTTGTGATGAACTATGGAGTTGTAGAAACAAACGCCAACGACGAGAAAAAGGTAAACGCAGAGTCCCCAGATGATGTATTTGAAAAGTGTGAAGAGACGTAATATTCCGAGTTGGTTTTCCTGCTCCATTTCCAATCGTTTAATTTCCAATTTCAATTTATCCTCTTCCATTCTAGTTACAAAGGGAACTTCATCCATCATATCCATCATGATTGTATTAGTGTTTGAAATTTTAAAAGAAGTTATGTTGATAGTTTAAAAGTCGAAGACGGAATGAGGAGTGAAAGCGAGAAATGTTAATTAAATAAAAAAGTGGTGGGGGGAAAGATGAATTACAAAGAAGTGGTGGGGGATAGATTTTGCTCTTCATTATTACCGTCAGTAGTGTCAGATGGTGCAGGAGTTAGATTTAGTAAACTGTCTTCGTCTGAACTTTCAACCTTATCACAAATAGGACAATCGTATGTTATTTCCAAATTCATTTTGATAGTTGTATAATTATCTACAAGTTCTTGTAAAATATTAAAAATAGCTTGTAACTCTTCTTTAGAGTTTATTTCAAAACTAGAATTCATCCGTGCCAATGGAGAGTTGTTCATCGTTGGAGAGTTGGCGAGTAAATGAGGAACGCCGCCAAGGGAGGGGGCTTATTTAACGGCGAGCTTATGATTAAATAAAAAGCTAAGTTCTTCTTCTTCGTCTTTTAATTCAAATATCTTAGCTGTAGTAGTTGCCTCGTCCTCCTCACTCTGTGATGATGAAGATAATTCACCAGGACGTAAATATTGAACATCAATTCTGATCCATCTCATATAATATCTATCCATTATAGCGAGCAAGTTTTGAAACAATTCTTCCATTTCTTCCCTCTCAGTTATTATATGTTGAAACCTGACGAAAGGTGTTCCCATGTTGTTAGTTAGAATGTTGGAAGTGAAATAATTCAAAGGTGGATTCAATAAGATACAAAACTTAAACTAATGGTGGGGAGAAATCTAAAAGACTTATGGTGGGGGGAATCTAAAAAAAAAAAACCAATGGTGGGGGGAAATCTCAAGGTCATCCAATTGAAGTTTTAAAAAAGAGTGTAAAACTGAAATTACACATTCGATGGTTCAACAGGATCTGAATACCAATCTGATCTGTATTTACATCTTTTTATCATATGTGTACAAAAATCATCTTGATGAGACTTGGTGCGTTGACAATAAGCTAGATCGAGAGGATGAAATTTGAAACATCTTTGAGGACAGCATGTATGAAAATATCTTGATTTGTAAAATTTGAAAGTTCGCAATTCCGGTGGCGGTAGTTGTTTTGTTTTGCACTTGCAGTAACAAGATCCGAAAAATTCACACTTAGTGCAAGCTAACCCGTCCACCATCATTGGTCCTAAATCTGTACACTGTTGTTCACAACAGTAACGAGGTTCGTACTTGTAATTTTGTTTTTCCATGTTGACGCTGCTGAGTCCAGTGAAAGAATAAGAGTGTACAGTGTTGAATAGTCAGTTTTATGTACTACAAAAAGTGGTGGGGATAATTTCAAGGTCATCCAAACGAAGTTTTAAAAAATTATACCTTACTAATGTAAGGAAAATTGATACTTAAGAAGTTTGTTTCTGTTTGTTTTCTTCAGACTTTTTCTCTCCCTCCTGTTTGTTTTCTTCAGACTTTTTCTCTCTCTCCGCTTTAGCCATAGCGATAAGTTCTTCAGTCGATAGTGGATGTACTTCAGGAAATTTTAAAATTAATTTAGCCTGATATCCTTCTCGGGTTAATATTTCTAAATCTTCTGTCATTTGTTCAACGGTGTTGTAATCTTTTCCATAGATCTTTCCATCAAGTTCAATCATCATTCTGTATAACATCTTTAAAAATAGGTGTTGACGCAGCGAGAGTTGGGAAGCGAATGATTAGTTATCCAAGTATCACACCCTTTTTATCAACTTGACATTGATCACGTGATTTCTTAGTTTTATTTGATAAAAGCTATTTAACATTGGTAGTACTTGTGGAACTTGATGTTATGTTGACCAGTTGGCGATGAAGATGTTGTAGGTTGTGTAGAAAGAAATACTTCATCATCGCAGTATTTTGTTTTAGTAAACATCCTTACATTAGTAGCACTAACATCAACAGTTAAGTGATAACCACCGGTAAGTAAAACTCGCATTTCGTTGGTTAAATCTTCAAGTTGTTCAAAACTCGTAATGGTGTTGGTATCGTAAGATGCACACTTGACCTTTAAGGACATGTTGAAGTTTTGTATTTAGTTATAGAGAGCGAGATGTGTACGGTACGAAAGGTAGTCGTAGACTGATGAATTTCACAAGTTGATTTTCACTTTTATTATCACACAAAATTGGGTCAAGGTCATCCCGTGGAATTTTTAAAAAAAGCAACATATTGCTATGTACAAAGACATAACAATATGTTGCTTCTTTTATTTTTCTTTTTTGTTTTATATCATCTTTATTGAGAAACCATTACAAACACATATATTTACAATGTTATGTACAAACTAGTTAGTAGTAGGTGTTACATGAATAGTTAGTTCAGTTGAGTTGTTTCCACTCGGTCCGTGTGAAACTAAATAGAGTGCGCCAGGTTGAATAACTCGAAGATCTTCATTTTGTAGAAGTTGTACAAACCGTTTCGGTAGGAAGATTTGAAACTTCGGTTCGTCACCAACTGTATACGGCGCCTCGCTCAATGTGCAATTAATAGCATCACCAATTGAAGTGTCCATCTTCTTGATTGTATGTATGATGTAATGTTTTTCTTCTTTTAGTTCAGAACATTTCTTCGTCGGTAAGATTGTTGATTTAGAATGAGCGTTGAATTGATCAACCAAATTTTGAAGAAAGTTCTGTGATGCCATCTTGATGTTATTGTTAATCTTCTTGTTAATAATAATGTCCGTCGGAGATGTTGTCTCTTCGGAGGTTCGAGTAATACTCATGCTGCGTCATGGTAGCGCTCTCACTTTTATTACCGACATTACCCCCACCATTCTGTTGAAGGAAATTATTTAAGCGGTAAGCATTCTTCAAAGCGCACTGTGACCTTCGATGTTTAAAACTCTTTGATGAAATACAAAGTTCATTGAAGTAGCATTGGAAATCTCTATCTATTATTGCATTTATCACTTCGTTGCTTGTAAATGATTGTATCCAATTAGCTTTTTCCAATCCTCTTGTGTAGATAGTTTTGAACTCTTTGCAGTAATGATTCATAATGTGCGGCATCATGTTATAATTAATAAAACCTTCATCCCATCTTAAGTTGTGAAAATGTTTGTACAACCATTTGTTTGTAACTTTCGCTTTAGTTGTTAGTCTATTGAATGGTAATGGAGGTTTGAATAAGTAATGATAAACTACAGATGTGTTCATATCCAAAATTACTAATTCTTTTATAATAAAATTTCCATCATTTCCTCGAAAAGCTTGAAATTCAATTATACCTTTTTTAACTTCCATTATATGTGGCGCATTAGAAAACGAAACCCGTTTGTTCATGATGAAGTCTCGTCAGCAACTGACTTGTATTACAAACACGATTGTTCTTCTTTAACTTCTTGCGCTTCTTCGTCGATATTAAAGTTGGTGTGATAGTTGTTCAATTGTCTCCACATATCCACTTCTTGAGGTATTCGATTAAAAATTGAAGTATCCACGGGACCGTATAAAATTGGAACGAAAGGTTGTCTGTCCAATGTATCGATTAGATAGTCTTTGATTATTGCACTTGAAAATATTAGTTGTTTCAAATATCTGGTGACGGGACCGGTAGTACAACTTAAAGTGTAAAATTCTTCTTTAGCCAAATGTAATTTTACATCATGTCTAGTTAAATCTCTGAAGCGAACCATTTGTCCTCCACGATGTTTCACTATATCAACTTCAATATTTGATTCCAATAAACTTAATCTTGTTCTTCTTCCAAATGTGTTGTTACTCAAATAGCATTCCAAAAGATGTAAATGTTTCATAAATGATTCCCAAGAAGTTTCAGTGAATGTAACCATTTTATTTCCATGATTTAAAATAACAATCGGTGAATAATCCAATGATTTTAAAATTCCAACTGAAATACTTTTCGTCATGCATGAAGAAATGGGGTAGAAAATCCGAAGAAATACTTCTGTTAAAATATTAGTTGTAATGTTAACTTCAACCTTTTTTCTTTTTACTTCTTTTTCAGCTTCTCCTTCTTCTTTTTCTTCTTCTCTCTTCTTATGTTTGTTAAACTTGAGGAACTCGTCCATTTCTCGTTCAACTTGTTTTTCTATATCTGAACTATTCTCATCCATTAGAGGTGTATTTTCTTCTCCGTTAGTAGAACTCATCTTGCGAACGATGTTTCCCATACGACGGTCGAATATAAAATGAACTTTCCACTCATGATTTTCTCTCTTTTATGTTTTTCGTGAAATCCTTGAAATTTATACAATCACATAAATGTTTGTTTTCAACTTGTTTTTCACAAACGAAATTCTAACCTCAAAAATTGAAGCAGATAATTCTAACCTCAAAAATCTGCAGTCGTTGTACTAATTCTTTTTAAAGTACATTCTTCACAATTCCGGTCAGCGGTGTGTAAGTAACTATTTTATCATGTAGAATTAGACAGTATGCTGAAGTTCCATCTGCTACTGGTTCTTCAAATTCCATTTCAATTTTTATATCCACACTTGATGATTTTACCGATTCATTTTGTTTTGAACAATCGATTACAATTATCGGAGCCTTGGAATAATACTGGTCAGGCGATAATAGTGGTGTATTAGTCTTTCCATAATATGACGATTGAAATCTTGCATACATATCGTATAAAATGGAAAAACGTTTTTTGCTGAACATGACATTCAAATTGTCATACGGAAAGAATTGAGAGTTTAAGAAAACTTTACAATTCTTTATTTTACAGTGATCAAATTGACCGGCATTTGCAGTGATAACATCTTTTCGCTTAGTTTGAAAACCGAGTATTATGTACCTTGCCCGTTCCAAATAAGTTGATGTCTTGACGGTCCATGTTTGTCGTTCTGTCTGAGGTAGTGTAGGATATTCATGGAATTCCCAACTTCGGAATGGCATCACAATATCACGGTCAGACTTTAACTTTCTCAATAATACGATTCTATGTTCATCGGCCAATCTTACATGAGGTACTCTCCAAACAACTTTATCCAATTGTAGTTGCCATTCCAGTTTATCTTCCGTAGTTGCAGGGTCTGCAAGTATCAAGTCCTTGTTAGTTGAAGATCTGAGTAATACCAATTCTTGTTTGACATTTATTATTATTCGTTTGTAATCTTCAGCGAATCCCAAAAGCAATCGTAAGGGTACATGAAAATCAAAGTGACCGTTGGAATCCGGTGTTATAGTGTCTTTATCAGGGGCAACCCATCCGGCGGTGACTATTGAATTCTTCTCATGCGGTGTTAATGATGTTAATCCTTTCAATGTCGTTGTTATACCAACCTTTTTTGTCGAATCAACTGTCACCCCTGATATCTCATATCTTATTTCATCAAAAAGATATGCCATCGGGTTATTTATAAAAGGAACTGTTGAAGCAGTTTTTCCATCCAATTTTAATACCCGTCCTTCAATGTACAAATAACTTTCACACGGTAATGTGTAAATATCTTGTTGTTGAATGGGAATCCTTATTTCATCGTTATTGTTTAATTTTGATGAAGTGTAAGGGTTGTGCGTGTGATATTCCTTCTCCCATAGTGTTTCGTCGAATGTCGGTCCTTGAGATATATCCAGGATATCCATCGTTGTTAAGTTTCAATCCAATCTTCTGTAGAAAACGAATGTTGTCCGATGTTAACTCTTCCAATGTCGAGGAGCTACTGAGCTCCCGACTCTTCCGTTGCGGTTTAAATGATAATCCCATGTTGACCTTTATGTTGCCGCTCTGATGTGTATCCGTATAGTTATCGTTTCTCCTCTAAAGTCAACACTAACACCGTCTTGATCCAATATGTTCAGTACGATGTCTGAAATGAAACTGGTGTTTAACGGTAGGTATATCAAGTTTTGTGGCTTCTCAACAATTTTAAAACCAGGAGCCACTGTTGGATAAAATGTATGTAAAATATGCTGATTCACTCCTTCTCTATACGATCCGTGTATAATATTACACGTTACATCGATGCTATTGACTTTCAATATTGTGACAGTTGTATCACCTGAATGAGTAGTTCCAGGAGTTAATATATTCTTTTTTGTATCTGTAAATCCAAGTAAACTGCCAATGGAGTTTTTGAAACTGACATCGATATAATATTTTGAAGTTATTTCTGCTTTTAAAGTATTATTGTTTCCTTTAACGGTGATATTTTCTTCTCCGAGTTGTTTTTGTAGTAATTGGTTTATATCATCGATTTCATAAGCTCCAGTAGGAAATGTAATTATTTTCAATTCTGAGTATTTTCCTGAAGCATCCTTAGTTTCATAATAATGTAGTAAATTGTTCTTTCCTTCCGTAACATTGGGAATTGAGTTGTAGGTAGTTAAATCAAGTAATGCCGCTTCCCATAATCTTTCCTTGGATAGACGCAATGCTGGGAACAGCGTACTTTTCAATGTGGTTGAATTTCCACTCAGTGACACTGTATACGATGACATCTTAAAGCTGACTGACACTCTTCGCTAGAAACTCCAAACATAAATGCCCACATATTTCAGTATTGTTAGGTTGTTCTCTTTTGTAATTGTAAAAAATGTTTTTGGAGTTTCGAAAATAATGTTGCAGTTCTTTCGGCGGTGGTAGATTGCCAAAACTGTCAAAGTAGTAAACGGTTTGTCCGAGCTTTTTATAGCATACCCAATGAGTGCCTGGACCATAGGTGGAATCCAAATTTACTATTCCAGTTTCATTTTCCCATATTTTAGTTGGTAATGCATCTTTCATAAAAACTCCTCGAAAAAATGGTATTTTCAAACATTTTACATAATCATTTAACTGATGATTTGTTAAGGCTTTATTTGGAATTATCAATTGATTCTTCTTATTTAGTACACACGGTACGGTCTTAGGTATAAACCTGCTCCGTTTTTTACCATTGACCAAATAGAAGCTTTCTTTACTGTTGCTTTACGAGTTCTACGACGTCTCTTCTTAATGTTTCCACCTCTTTTGGGAGCTCTTCTCTTTGCAGGTCTTCCTCTGCGACGTCGTCTTCCAGCACCAAATTTAGCTTTCGTCTTCATGGCTGTAGTTACTGCCCAAGCCGCTGCTTTTTCTGCAATATTTGCGTCACTTGATTTTACTCTTTGCCAAGCTCTTTCCGCTAGAATTTTATCCGCTATTGATCTATTTGTTGAATCTTTATACTTTGAATATGCTATATCGTGTTCTTTGCAAGCTTGATCTAATTTATTAATTCCAGGATCTCCTCTTGCTAAACGTTTTGACAACTTAGTTCCAGGTCCACAATATTGATAACCTCCGGGCAGATGTAATTCGTATGGTAAAGCGTCTATCGCTCGATTCACAACAGCACCAATTGGAATCCGTCTGAGCAGGGATAATGCAGCTGATGTTAAACCACGTCCTCTCTTGCCGCTGTCTTGACGACGACTGAGCGATACGGTCTTCATTATGCTGTTTTATGTAACCAACGTCTTCACTCTATGAAATACTTTATGATAATGAATCCTTTTTTTGTGTATTCCATACTTAAATATTCATAAGTTTTACTAGTATCTATCAATGATTTCATCTTTAATCCATTGGTTTCTCTGAGAATCTTCGATTTTATTGTGTTTCATCGATGCATTAATCAAATGATTATGCATATCAATAACTACATTACCTACAAGATTCATTACATACTCTACATTAGTAGCATCTTTGTTACGTGTAGGATTATCAAGATTTGTGATACGTTTACCATTACATGTATACACAGATGGATCGTTATTAGAGGTTGCTATAACTTGATTAATAGTAGCAACATCATTCGGAGCTATTCCTGCTGATATGTTAGATATTCTTCTATTTTTTCCATCATATAAGTTATTTATTTTATCTAAAACTATAGTTTGTTTCACAACAACACAATCATTATCATCTTTACCAGATTTTACATGGGTTAATCGTCTACCTCCACATATAAAGTTAACACCAGTAGCTGATAGTTGTGGCACTTGTGTTAAAATAACAGCATCATGTTCTTCCGTGCCTAAACTTATATTTGACAATCTTTTATTTTTTCCATCCCACTTGTTATTTTGTAGTTGTAGTAAGGTAAACTTTTCACTTCCTTGCACAAACTCATCACCTTTCTTTGACACCACCTGATTTTGTTTAACAAAAGCGGATGTTCCTTTCTTCAAGCTTTCATTCATTTGTCTCACAGTAGCAGCATCCGATGGAGTTGAACCATCTTTCAGATTGGACAACACTTTTCCATGACAATCAATAACAGCACCATTATATAAAATACAATTATCTTTAATGTATTTAATATTAACACCATCACTTTCTTCTTTAGGATATCCAATATCGTTTATAGTATATTTATAGAAGGAAAATCCATCTTTTTTCTTTTCTGGTATTACAGAATGCAAATAACGCTTATTGATTGTATCTGTATCCTCGGTTGGATCTGCAACATTAGTTATTTTATAATTTAAAGCATTGTACTTTTTTCCACTTTTAGTCTTTTCCAACAGTAAAGCGTATTCCATCGCAGATAGAAAATAACCTTTATTAACAACATCTCCATTGTTGACTGGTTTTGCAACATTAATAACCCTGTGAGATTTTGCATCATACAGTTGGTTGTTGTCGAGTTTTAAACTTGTAGATGTTTCCTCCTTTACTGTTTTTAAATTTGTTGCATCTCCATCTTCTTCTGGATCCTTAACAAACTTTAAACGTTTATTATTTATGTTATAGTCACCTTCGGGTGTTTGCGGTAATCCACTTCTTTTTCTGTTTTCTCCAACTTGCACTCCTAACGCGGAGTATCGTCCGAACTTGTCGACGCTCATGTTAGAACTGACACATTATACGCCTGCAACTCTTATATATCCGCGGACAATTATACGATTATGCCGCGATTCCTGAGTTCGTCAATCAGAGCTACCCATTCATTATTTAAACCTGTATGACCGGCTTCCATGGCTTCATGCAATAGTCTCATTCTATCAACCAATTTATTGATGTCGTTGTAGTAAATCACATTCGTATTGTATAGATTTTTCATCAATCCTTTGCCAGATGTTGAAGTATCTCCTTTACTCTTTTTACCATGTTGTTCAAGAAGTGATAAATCCATAAGTGATAAAGATTTTCTTTTCAGTGGTTGTCTCACCGCTGGTGCAGTACGTAATGTTGGCAATTTTCGTGGAGGAAACAACTTTTTTATAACAATGTTATATTTTGTTGCACGTGAACGATTAATCATTGCATCCTTTAAGTAGTTTCTTTTATGAGCGTTAGTATTTTGTAGAATTTCCTTAAAAACACTTAAATCTTTGGATGAATATCTTAGTGGTATGTTTTTAAAAATTAATTCATAAAGTCCTTTTGTTCCTTTATATTTATGCTCACCAATAATGATGTAATCGTCTTGTGTTATTTCAAGCTTTGAATCGCCGATCTTTAATTCATTCCCATCAATTCTTGCTCCGTATACGTGTGATCTACTCAAATTCGGGTTTGATTTCATGTCATGTAGCATTTTCATTATGTATTTTCTTCCAAGAGGTCCATGTTGTAATATATCGCTACTCAATTGAGTTAAATTTGGAATAGATTGTTCAGCTTCAGGTATTTTCTGTTCTTCTTCCTTTTCAACAATTGGTTCTTCTTCTTCTTTTGTTTCTTCTTGCTCACTAGCACTTGTATATGAATCATCATCTTCTTCTTTTTTTAATGCTTGTACTTCTTGTTTAGAAACTGGTAGTAAAACATCTCCTTCATAACGAGGTTTACCAATAGTTTCTGATATCTGTTTTAAAGGTTCCGTAATAGGTTTAAATGTAGTCTCTAGAAATTCTTCTCTTTCACTTAAACCCATCCTCAATGCACGATTCTTCTTCCTAATAGAATCACTGAGTGATTTTATTTCTTTCAATAGTTTTTCTTGATTCACCATGTTTACACTGTGAAGTTCAACGTGTAACTAGATGTAGCATCGGTAGTTCAACGCATAAATACAAATTTATCCAACCCTATACGATATCTACCATTTTTAATATCTTCTTCCTTCATAATAACGAGAAAGCCATATTTCTCATTCCATGCTTTGCCACACATTTCTTTAAATTTCTCAAATGACATATCCGCATTTACATGATCATTGTATATATGTTTTAAATTTGTTTCATCTTGCTTAAAGACAATCAACATATTTGCATTATCTCTTATAAGTTGTTTTGGAATTTTACTGTATGTTTGACCAATATAAATGCTATCGATATTATGATGTCTTCCCATAGCGAAATAATTCCTTATAGTGTCGTGATTTTCACAAGACACATCGTCAAAAATAAAAATAGAAAATGGTTTTGCTTCATTTGGTTGCATAATTGTTTCGCTGGCATTAAACTTGTAGAAATTCACTTCAGGTACACTTGCAAGTACTTTATCCAATAATTGATATTTCGGTTGTTGCAATGATTTTGAAAAAATGTATATATTGTTAAAGCGCAATCCTTTAGGATTAGTTATAAGGTTAAAAACAACATTTGTTTTTCCACAATTTGAAGGACCAGTTATTAAACATCTTATCGTATTTGGTAGTAATTCACCATGTTTACCATGATTTAACCTATCATTGTCAACCGTCAATTCATCAATATTATTGATATTAAATCGATCTTTTTGTTGTACAATCTCCATCTTGTATCAAGGTTAAACACACAATGAGCTATTAAATTACTATACCAAGTCTTTTGAAGGAATCCAAGAGTCTTCACTTTTATCGAATCCCAACCACCGGACTTTAACCATATCCTTTTTCCTTTGTAAAACCTTCTCAACAAGATATACATCACCGACATTTGATTTCAACAATTCATGTCCGTAGAATCCACCTTGAAGTAATTCACCCTTGTTATCCTTTAATAAGTAAGTTTCAGGTATAGTTGGTTGCACTTTATAAACTGTAAATACTTCATTAGTCCAATTTGGTAGATACCTTTTACTAAATACACCTTTGTATTTGCTTATACGAACTTTATCGTTGACCTTAAACTTTTTTGGTTGCAACTTTTCCAATTTAGGTGTTGTATTATTTCTGATGCGTTGTAATACAACCTTAGCATTAGCGCTGTTTACTTGGATAGGTTTCATTCCAATGGTACGATGATATTTGTTGTTATACTCTTTTATAAGTTGTGGTAATATGTCATACCACACGTATGATCCTCGTTTTGAAAATTGTTTGTACATCGCTCCTTTCAATGTTCTATTGAATCTTTCAATTATTGAAGCTTTAACTTCAGAATTTGTAGAATAATGATTTATTTGATATTTTTTCATCAAAGCTCCAAAGTCTTTATTAGAATATTCTTTTCCATCATCAGTCTGTAGATGTTTGATTTTGAATTTATTTCTTTGTATCGTTGTTTCCATAGCTTTTGTAACACTTTTACCAGTCTTATCCTTTAATGGTAAAGCGTCAGCTATTTTAGTAAAACAATCTATAATTGTTAAAATATATTTAAAACCTTTGTTTAATTTACTGTGCGGTATCATTTCAATGAGATCAGCTTGATAAAGATCATTCATTCCCTTAATAATTGTACTTCTTCTTGGAAATCTTCTTCTTGCTGGTTTATGTAGTTCATTTACAATCTTGTCCTTCACACTTTCCATCTTCAGGTGTTGCTTGCACACCGCTTGTAAAAATACTGATCCGTACAACAGTTCATTCTCTTTTATATAGTTTGAATATAGGTCAAGACCATTTTATATTAGTGTAAAAAAGAGGGAACATGGCATTGGGCTTGCCATGTCCCCTCTTCTTTACGGAAAGGAAAAAAGAAAGAAGGTAGAGGACGAAGAATAGGTTTACTGGTCGATAGGGTTTAGAGAGTAATGTCCAAATGGCAGAGTTCTTATGTTGTCTTCAAGGATGTATCTCTTGTCATCCTTATAGCTCAATGCCGATTTGGTTTGCTTCACACTGAAAAGGCGATGGTTGAAGCTTCTTATGGTGTTAAATGTTGCGGTTGTTTCAACATTTTCAAACAAACATCTTTTATAATGTTCAAACTGTACGTTCTTCTTCAGGAAAGAGGTTTTTATTCCTTTGGCTTTCTTCGTGACTTGATGTTCGTTCCTTTCGTTTATGTACAGTTGAAACGAATACAGTTTGGACATCAATGCTACAATTTCCATCATTGGCACACCATTTGTTTCATCTTTAAATTTTCCCAATACTTTCTTGTTTCTGTCGTTGTCGTAATTTGGATGGTCCTTAGGATAATCAGAAAAGTCGAAATCATCTTTATATATAAAGGTGCGTAGATCTTCGTACATGTCATTTGTTTTAATCCAGTAAATTAGTGCATCTGTATCCATATATGCAATACCAATGTTCTCTCTTCCATAATAGTTAACCATCTTCTTATAATGAAACTCGTACATGTGTGTTTTAGAAATATCCAAGATTGACATTCCAAGATACAAAGGACGATCCATTTTAACTGACTTCTTGTTCATGGAAATAAGAACTAGATTTTCATTAATAATTACAGATGTACCAAAGTTTGGTTGTTGCACTAATTTCTGTAATTTTACTGGATCAGTTACCAATTTGATATCCTTATGTTTCCTTTTGTTTTCCAAAGTCTTGCCAAATATTGCGTTGTTCATTAGTTTGAAAAAATCTTTTTGAAAACTTGATGTAGCAGCAGCTCTTCTTCTTGTGTTGTTGTCAATGTACGGTTTTAACCAACAAGATTGAGAGAATTGTAGTAATTTTTGTAATTCTCAATCCCAAGTCTAAGGCCTGTTGTATCATCCAGTAGTGTCCAACATATCTAGACTTGTCGGTTAAAGTCATCATTAATTTCGGCCATCTTCCAGTTGGAGGAATTTCGGTCTTCGGAAGCAGTGGTAAATCATAATGTTCATCGTGAAGATGTTCTGGATATTCAAAATCGATGTCAAAAATATAACCTGTTTCACCATGCTTCGGTATATCCATTATGTTTCCAATTGATTCTGGGTCTATCCATTTGAAATTATCATATGGAAGGGGATTCGACATTGCCCATCCGTATAAGTTATTTGCATCAAAATAACCCAGGAATGTTGTTGGTTTTGATGCATCATAATCGGGCAAATACTTGTTGTTTGCCCTGACATGACGTGTTACGCTTTGCGTCAATCCTCCTCGAACTCCTGACTCTAACATCAAAACCATATCTATATCTGTAAGAAGTTGTATTTTACAATTTGTTTCTTTCAACATGGCTTGCCACGCTAGTCCAGGCGAAGTGTACGAATGAAGAGGGTCCAATCCATATGCCGCAAAACACGTATTTCTAAATTCTTCCATCACATCACATAATAAAGTCACATCTAGTTTAACATAAAAATCTGAATATTCTCCCAATGTTCTAAATCCTAATTCGTTCCATACTTTGCATGCGTGATTATAATCATCTTGAGATATATCCATGTCGTACAGTTTACTTTTAAATTCTTCTTTTGGAGGTAATGATGTTTCATTAAATCGTTCTAAACTGTCTATGTAATCATATGGGAAAACACCTTTTCGAAGTACCAGATCCAGTTTGTCGTTGTTTACAATCTTCTTTGTTTCGATTAAATCTTGTTTCCTTAGGTTTTCAGAAAGTTTGGACAAACTCGACGGCATAAATCGGTAGGAGTCCAAGAATCTTAATTTGAGGTTTCCAACTTCTTTGGAAAAACTTATGAACTTCTCTGAAGTTTCAGCTAACACATCGATTTTACCGTCGTCTCTTCCTAGTTCAGGTATTATAAAATGAGCGTCGTACCCACTAAGATTATGCAGAACCACAGGGATAAATAGTGGTAAACGATAGCTCAAGTTGCATTTATTACAAGAAGCACCCCTGTAATAACCTGTGAGGTGGTCGTGATCTTTAACTTTATAATTCTCAATAGTAAAATCATTTTTGCACAAGAAACAGCGAGTTGCATTTTCATGTTGAATTTCTTCTTCTTCGTCCATCGGTTTCATTGGTACAATATTTGTATATAATCTTTGTGCATTTCCAGCTATTGAATATAAATTATCAAGAAATATTTTTTCCGCATTTTCACCACGGTATACTAGAGGTTTCGAAGTTAATCCATATCTGTTTAAATGTTCTTCTGATAATGTTGATTTGACCATTAAACAAAAACTGTTTGGTTTGTGCATTTGATACTTTACACTTTTTCTTGCTTCAAAATTTCCATCTTCAACTGGAACAAGTGTTGATTCAAAATCCGCATACACAACTAAAGGGATACGATATTGATGATGAACTTTTTCAAATGAAACGAATGCTCTGCTTTGCGGAGGTAAAGTAATCTTTGCTTCATAATTATTGTTACACAATCTTTTGTGCTCTTGTAACCATTCTCTTCCGTGTAGTCCATCTCGTTTAAAATTGAAACATCTCTTGCAAATTAACTTTCTGTGTCGATCTTTAGAAAGCTGCTTATTAACAAGTGAGTCGAATTTCTTTATGTACACATAGTGAGACACATCTCCTCGCGTTAGTAGTAGTAAATCCGTATGATCTGGTAGCTCTTCTTTTGCAATACGTAAAGGATACACTTTGTTTGAACTATCTAATGCAAAAACATTGATAGACGTACCGGGATTTTTCTTCTCAAATTTTGATATATCTCCTAGTGATACAGGGTAAGTAATTCCTTGAAAATTGTACCTATGTCTTTGATTTTCATATTCCTGGTCAGGTCTATACGCATTATTTGGTACAAATTTAGCTGTCATTGCATAACGAAAACATTCATTGTCTGCGTTTCTAACATTAATACAAGATTTTGTATCTTCAATTCTTTTTGGCAAAGGAATGTAACTAGATCCCCTTAGTCCATATCCATGTTTGTGAACTCTTATATTTAATCCTTCAATACTTAAAAGACTCCATCCCGATCCTCTTCCTTCGTGTTCCTGAATTTTGGTTAATATTTCTTCTATACAATTCTCTACTATTGAATCAATGTTTGAACTTTCCATGATAGTTCGGTTTTTCGTTATGAATCCTCTTGGTGATAATTCTTCTTGTACATTTTTAAACATAGCTTCTAGTAGTAAACTAAATTTAAGAAAGTTCAATCTTTTCAATTCTTCTTTTAAAGTTTTACTTACGATTGGTTTTGCTTCTCTAATAAATTCTTCTAAGTTCAAGTTTTCATTTTGAATCTTATGATGCATTACTACCTTACCGGGTAAAGCAAATACTTGTAGATTCGGTGAAGTAGTTGAAGATGTTGCTGTTATTTCATCTTGTTCTTCTTGTTCTTCTTGTTCTTCTTGTTCTTCTTGTTCTTCTTGTTCTTCTTGTTTTTCTTGTTTTTCTTCTGCGTTGTTGTGAAATAGTTCTTTATGACAGTCTAATAGAATTTCATCGTGAAACGATTCCGAACATTTATCGCAATGATACATGTTGAGATGTTTACTCTTCGAAGTTTCGCAGAGAAATGAAATGGGCTCTCACATTCCTCCTTTTATAACGGTCCCCCTACCACTATTTCATCTTCTTCTTCTTCACTATCCAAGAAAATCAAACGTTTTCAACAAAATATTAACCTTCTACAAAATTGATTGTCCGTTCATATTTTTTAATACCAGTTTGAATTTTCAATATTTTCCTTGTCTAACTATTATTTCTTTATATAACATTATTCACACTTTCTACTTCGAGCGTTTTGCTACTATCATCTCTTTATTCCATTTTAACAATCTGCATAAATACAAGTTCATTTGTCGCGCCGACTCACTATAAATCCAGCTTTCGTACAGTACACATCGCTACGAGTAAATTACAACATGTATTTCAATATGAATTTTCCTTATACAAATACTATTTCAATAACTTTACAGCAAAACAAAATTCTAACTTCATAAACTTGATAGGAAGATATGCGAACTTTTAATTCAGCCCCGGTTAATTTATGCGCAAATTTAGTTTGACCAACAATTGTTGAATTTCAGTTTTGAACTAACTTTTAATTTATGCGAAAATCTACTTCAAACCCTCACCCCACAAATTTGATAGGGAGAATTACATTAATTTGATACTTATTTCTACCGTTACACTAGCTCCATTCTCAAAAAGATATAAATAAAATGGTCCTGGATACTGTTCTTTTTCACGTCCTGCATGTTCCTTAATGAATTCGTAAGCCAATCTTTTTGAATATTCATTATGATACACTTCTCTTACATAAACAAGATTTTTTTCTTCCAGAAATTTCGCTTGAACTAATGGTATTTTGCTTACATCATCCTTGTCCATCAGAGGTAGCTTGTAGGTGAAAGTATTTGGAGGTAGTTTTTGCGGTTTATCAAGTAGAGAACAAAATTTTCTATAGAATTTCTGCTCAGTGCCTGTAATACTATTAAAAGACAAAGTGGTAAGCATCTTGACGGCACAAGGTGCAAGTACAGACTAGAAACTTGGAGGTTCATAGCCCGCCTTTTATGAGTTTTAAAAATGGGGAGGGGGGAAGGAATAAGGATTGGGAAGGGATAAGGTGTAAGGTGGGGGAAGGGTTATTTGGTTATTAAACCACTTGCGCTGTAAAATAGCCGCCAACATCCACATCTTGTTCGTAGCACTCCTTCATTGTTTGCGCCCACTGCCGCATGCGGTCTCTATCATTTGGTGTTACGAGAAAAGAATTACAATCATCATATAATATAAAAGAGCCGATTTGTACGTAAGATCCTGAATCCAACCATTTATGAGCTTCAGACATGAATTTTTCTATTGTATCGAATGGGAATTGTGGATCAATTGCTATAACTTTCAGTTCTTCACTAATTTCAACGCTATAATCATCATCATCATCTTCATTGTCACTGTCGTTATTTAAAGTGTCTTCAGGTTGTTCAAAAAGATCAGAAATTTCGGAAGAATTGAAATTTTCATTAAGACGAGGAGGCATTTTTAAAGCAAGTAATATTGTAAACAGCTGAGACGAAACAACAAGAGTGGCGTGTAGAAGCGGAATGAGGAATGAACAACGCTCGCTCCGCTTTTATAACGGTATGCTAATGAGAGGGGTAACAGCTGGCCGTGACCGATTATTGACCCGGGAGGTGAGGGAAAAGGAAGGTGAGAGGGGGGGGGGTATTTATTTAAAATAATTCGCATAACTTTTGACTAAAATAAGATAACCAAATTCTTCTTTTACTAAAATGTTCGTCTTACATAGACCTTTTCAATGATGTATCGCTTATCATAATCCGTCAATCCATTATCGAGTTATAGACATTTAAATTTTCGGGGGGATTTAATCTCCGCTTGAGTGGACACAACGACCTCAGAAAAGTAGGTCACGAGACTTAGAGTGTTAAAAAATAATGAGGGAGAAACACAACGCTCTAACGCATTGTGTTTCTCCCCCATTATTTTTTTAAGCAAAATTTGGAAAAACTATGTGAATTTACTATTTACGTCCCCACCTTGTAATACCATCCATTTTATGCCTGAGGAGATAGTCTTTAGAGTCTAACTCATAAACGGATTTTTCTTTACGCAAGGATTCAATAACTTTAATATTATATTTTTTGCCGTTACAATTTGCCAAAATGTGTTCGTTGTCAATAACACTTTCAAAAAAATAAAGACAACTTCTCTTAATCCTATTTCCTTTCACAGCAATAATTTCGGATTGGTATTCAACAGTGGGGGTTTCTGTCAGTTGTGGTTCGGAAAGATGTTTCACGACATGTACACGGCAGAAACGTTCGTTCTTAACACATTTCCTCCCACAAGCTGATCCTTTCTTAATTCCCCTAGTCAGCACTTCAGGGCAAGTAGTGGGAAGGCTAAATGCCCTACGGCGCTTTTCTTTTAATAATTGAAAGCGCTCTGAAGGAGCAGGTTTAGGAGCAGGCTTAGAGGATTTATTTTTTGAATAGGTGTGGTCTTTATGAAGAACTGTTTGCGGTGGCGGCATGTTGTTTGATGGCGGCGGTGATTGTTGTTGAGATGGTGTGGAGTCGTTTGAAGGTAGAGGCGGTGAAAATATGCTGCCAAATATAGTAGTCATAGTGAGCGGAAGAAGAGCTCCAGAAGTTGAAGGTTTCGAGTCTAGTTGCTTCTTATACCACTCGGAAGCATTTTTCAAGCGAAGAGTTTTCTTGACTGGAGTCGAAGCCGTAGTAGAAGTAGAAGTTAAACTTGTAATAGAAGAACATTCTGTAGTGGAAGTTGTAGTAGGCAGGGATGACATCGTGGTAGTTCTGTTCGCAGCTTGCAGCGTAACGTCTGGAATCAGAATGAAAATCTAGCCGTGGTCGCTGCGTCTTTTATAACGGTATGCTAATGAGAGGGGTTAACAGCCGTTAAGTGGGGGAAGGTGGGAGGGAAGGAAAGAGAGGGGGTGTTTATTTCAAATAATTCGCATAACTTTTGACTGAAATAAAGTAACTAAATTCTTCTTTTACTAAAATGTTCGTCTTACATAGACCTTTTCAATGATGTATCGCTTGTCCTAATCCGTCAATCCATTATCGAGTTATAGGCATTTTAATTTTCCAGGGGGGGGGGGTTCCGCTTCATTAGTCGGGGGGGGGGATTTAATCTCCATTTTTTATGGGGGGGGGTTCCGCTTCATTAGTCACGGGGGGGGGGGTTCCGCTTCATTAGTCCCGGGGGGGGGGGTTCCGCTTCATTAGTCCCGGGGGGGGGGGGTTCCGCTTCATTAGTCACGGGGGGGGGGGGGTTCCGCTTCATTAGTCACGGGGGGTTCCACTTGGGAGCTCATGCGGAACTGATATTCTCACGAGATAGTCGTTGTGTGATAATGAAGACAAATGTTCATCACGCCGCGACCACTAATTAACTCGCATTTGCGTTGTTCACATCTTTCCTACTCATTACATATACGTTTCCTACTTCATTATTTCAAGACTAATTAACTTGCAAAACAACAGTCTCTGTCTTTGAATGCTGATGAGATTTCATTAGGAACCATTCTTTGCACGCTATATGAAGCTACACCGGCAAACAATGCAAGTCAGAGAGGCCATATAACTGTACAACGACCTCAGAAAAGTAGGTCACGAGACTTTGAGTCTCATTGACCCTTCCGAAAGTGGTTCAAGGTCATTCAAGACTTATAAAGAACCAAGGTGATGGGAACAGTAGTAACTGTTCCCACCACCCTGTTTGCCTAACGGTTCCCACTCCCAACCCACTAGTTACGTTCTGCGAGGGACATCGACGCAATCGGGTCCATCCGTAACGGGCCGGTCCGGGTCCATCCGTAACCGTGAATTCGAAGGGAAACTGGAACACCTAATGCAGAAACGCAACTCTAACACCCACCCAACTAATCCCACCCAATCATATTCCTAAACAAAATGCAAAAACCTAGTCCGCTAGTGCGGATGTCCCACCCCTTCTAAGTGAAGTTCAACCGAACTTCTGAATTTACATTTAATCTACCCCCTATCATCTAGCTGAAAGGCAAAACAACAACATTAATTATTAATACCAACACTTAAAACTAACAACACATCATTATTAAATATCAAATAATTCAACACAACCAAATACCATAATTATTCTTAAAATTAATACACCTTAATGCTAAACACCTCTTAAAATTAATACACCTTAACGCTAAACACAACTTATAACTAACATCGCAATGCGCAAATTAATTCTAAAATTAAGTGCAACTTACAACTAATATTTACACACACACACACACACACATACCACATTGCATTAAAGAACGCAACGTAGTATAAGAAGTTCAAATATATATAGGCCTACTATATATTTGAACCTCTTACCGAGTCGTCAACGACTTTTCGCTATGAAAATTCGTTGACGACTGACGCGAAAATTGGGCTCGTATCGCTCCTCGGATTTTCGAGTGGTGGGAGTAATTAATGCAGTGGTGGGGGACTCATTTCACTCCAGTACGGTCTTCAATCCACTCCAGTTCGCAGCAGTGTAAAAATGAAACGAAGGAGTGGGGGTGGCGCATGCGCAGCGACGTAAAATCCAAGGTTTGAGGTTAGAACTTTCCGTGCACAGTAGAGCTAAATCGAGTAATACAGGACTCGGCGCATGCGCAATAGCGAGGAGTGATTCCGATCCGGAGAACTCGTTGCATTCGCAGCAGCGCTAAAGTGAGTAATACAGACTAGGCGCATTCGCAGTAGCGTTAAAGTGAGTAATACAGGACTAGGCGCCGTAGCGTGAAGTTGGCTCACTCCAGTACAAGTTATAGCAGCATAAAATAAACGAAGGAGTGGGAGCGGCGCATGCGCAGTGACGTAAAATCAAGGTTTGAGGTTAGAATTTTCCATGGTGGCTGCCATGTTTAATTCTGTTTCATTCAAACAATAGTAATTCATGGCTGGCATGGGATGTGAAGTGTGGTAATTAGATGGGGTTAGCAACCGGTCGTGACCGACCATTGACCGGTCATCGACCCGGCGGGGTTCCGCTTGAGTGAACACCGGGGGGGGGGGGATTTAATCTCCATTTTTTATGGGGGGGGGGGTTCCGCTTGATTAGTCACCGGGGGGGGGGGGTTCCGCTTGATTAGTCACCGGGGGGGGGGGGGGGTTCCGCTTGATTAGTCACCGGGGGGGGGGGGGGGTCCGCTTGAGTGAACACGGGAGGTTCCACTTGGGCGCTCATGCGGAACTGATCTTCCCACGCGATAGCCGTTATAAAAAGGAGATTGTTCATCGCGCCGCGACCATTAATTAACTCGCATTTGAGTTGTTCGCATCCTTCCTACTCATTACATATACGTTTCGCCAACTTCATTATACAAGTCTAATTGCTACTAACCTGGAGTTTCATTTACATTAGCACATGTCGTCCTGTTTGAATCACCTTCGCGTGCTCGACGTTATATCTTATTCATCTGTCTTGTTCTCACTTCTACACGTCCAACATACTTCTTGTGATGGATACGCAATGTTTGAAATTGAAACTTTTGCAGACACAACATATATTACTTTTACTAACATATATTAGTTTTACTTCAACCCCGGTTAATTTATGCGCAATTTTAGTTCAACTCCCAATTGTTGAATTTCAGTTTTGAACCAACTTTTAATTTATGCGCAATTTTAGTTCAACCGAGCGCCATCTCCACTCCCCCCATTGATTAATTCGCCATCTGACATCTACAGTCACGCATATATTTCGACGCGTCATGTTTCATTCTTCATTCTCGTTCTATCCGCGGAACTTAACACTTCTATCTACCTTCTCTCTCTCTCTCTTGTTATGGCTGCGCAATGTTTCAACTGACTTTTATTTTCGTTCAACTATTAGAGTTTTTATTAACACCTTCGAATTACAATTTTGAACTAACTTTTAATTTATGCGAGGTTTTACTTCAACCCCGGTTAATTTATGCGCGAATTTAGTTCAACTCCCAATCGTTGAATTTCAGCTTTGAACCAACTTTTAATTTATGCGCAAATTTAGTTCAACACCCCGATTGTTGAATTTCAGTTTTACACTAACTTCTAGTTTCGTTCAACTATTAGAGTTTTTATTAACACCGTCGAATTTCAATTTTCAACTAACTTCTATTTTATGCGCACTCTTCGCTCAACCGACCGCCGACGCTCTCGCCATCTCCACCCCGACATCTATTGTCCCCACTTCTGGCCCACCGGAAGCCACGTGCCGTGGCATGTGGCTTCCGGTGACGTCACTTCCGGGCCAGGAGTGGCTTTTCTACACTACTTTGGTGAAAAGCCTGGTGATGCTGTTACTTATGAACAGATAATACAATTAGAGCCAACTGGAAAAAAATGGTGGAATTGTGATAACAAACGATTAACAAATGTTGCAGACCCTGATTATGCCAATAACGCTGTAACTATTAATTTTCTTGTTAAAGTAATAGGTAATTTATTATTTGATATGCATAATTATATTGCAGCAGGACAACATAAACCTATTGACGAAAAAATGAGAAATACATGGATTAAACAAGAAATTCTTTATAAATATTTTTTTAATCATAACACACAAAAGTTTAGATCATCAGATTGGGGTGATTTTGATATTTAATTAAATAACACCATATATTACATCATTTATGTGCAACCTGTCATAGAGGTAACACATGGGTTACGCTTTTCGAATATAAAAGACAATCATGGCGTTTCATTACACCAGTCCATATCGAGACACTATACGGAAAGGAGGCGGTATCACGTCCACAGCGGTTTCTCTGTTAAGTAAAGCTTTAAATCGTATTCCAGTAGGATCTATCGTAAACAGAGCAATAGACGCTTTACCATACGAATTTCACATACCGGGAGGTTATCAGTATTGCGGACCAGGAACTAAATTGAAAAAACGACTGGAAAGAGGTGATCCAGGCATAAATAAGTTAGATCAGGCTTGTAAAGAACACGATATCGCATATTCCACGTTTACCGATTCAAAAAATAGGTCAATCGCTGATAAAAAGCTAGCGAATATAGCTTGGCAACGAGTAAAGTCTAGTGACGCTAGTATTGCGGAAAAAGCAGCAGCTTTAGCGGTAACAGCAGGTATGAAGGCTAAAACAGCGGTAGGAGGTGGAAAAAGGAGGGGTAAGAATAAAAAAGGATCAACCAAGAGAAAACATGGTGGTAATATTAGACTAAAAAGACGTTCTCCGAGGAAAAATAATAAAAAACCGACAATATGGTCAATGGTAAAAAACGGGGCTGGTCTATACCTAAGACCGTATCGTGCATATTAAATAAAAGAAATCAATTGGTTATACCACATAAAGCGTTGACTAATGTTGAATTATTTAAATATATTTCCTGTTTAAAAATACCATTTTTCCGCGGAGTATTTATGAAAGACAGTTTACCAAAGAAAATATGGAAAAATGAGACTGGAATCGTAAATTTGGATAATACTGAAGGGTCCGGCACCCATTGGGTGTGTTATAAGAAACTAAATAGTAATGTATATTATTTTGATAGTTTTGGAAATTTGCCACCACCTAAAGAACTTGAACATTACTTTAAATCTGCTAAAAACATATATTACAACTATAAAAGAGAACAACCTGATAATACTTCAATATGCGGCCATTTATGTTTGGAATTCCTAGCTAAAAGTATCAGTCACTATTGAGATGTCTTCCTATACGGTATCATTAACAGGAAAATCGTCCACTTTACGAAGTATCCTTTTTCCAGCGTTACGCTTGCAAAAAGGAAGATTTTGGGAGGCAGCACTGTTGGATTTTACAACTTACAACTCTATTCCCAATGTTACGGAAGGTAAAAATAACTTATTACATTATTATAAAGGAAAAGATGCCAGTGGGAAGTTTACAGACTTGGAAGTTTGCACTCTACCCACAGGTTCTTATGAAATTGATCATATTAATGAATTTTTGCAAAATAAAATGGGAAAAGACAATATAACGCTAAAAGTTAATAACAATACAATGAAAGCTGAGCTTACTTCAAAATATTATATAGATTTCAGTAAGTCAGACTCAATTGGTGATTTATTAGGATTTCCCAAAGATGGAGCGATTTTAGAACCAAATAAAACACATTCCGGTAAACAAACTGTAACAATATTAAAAGTCAATAGTATAGACATAACTTGTAATATTATACAAGGAGCTTACAGAGATGGAGCAAATACTCATATAATACATACTTTTTACCCCAGTGTACCACCTGGATTTAAAATTGTTGAAAAGCCGCAAAACCTGGTATATCTACCTTTGAACACCACTTTCATTTCAGACATCGTGTTGAACGTATTGGATCAAGACGGTAACTTGATAGATTTCCGAGAAGAGCCTATTACGGTTAGATTACATTTAAAATCAACACTTTAATACAAAACCATGGGTTTAACATTTAAAAGCGAACAACCTACGGGAATCCGTATTAGTAGCTCTTCAGCTGTGGAGGAGTTAACACGCGAGAACATTCGTTTCTTAGAGAGAATTGGATTAAAAGTAACCGATAATGGATATACTGGATATAGCTCAGGGTCCAACATTCGACGAAACCCTATGGGAAAAAGAATATCACACCCACAACCCTTACACTTCATCAAAATTAAACAATAACGATGAAATTCGTATTCCCATACAAAATCAAGACATTTACACACTACCATGTGAAAGTTACTTGTATATTGAAGGAAAAGTTACTAAAAAGGACGGTACTACTACTGGTACAACAGTTCCATTTATAAATAATCCCATGGCTTTCCTGTTTGATGAAATTAGATATGAAATATCAGGTGTAACAGTTGATTCCACTAAAAAAGTAGGTATTGCAACAACTTTAAAGGGATTAACATCTATATCACCTAATGAAACCAATTTAATACAACCTGCAGGATGGGTTTTACCTGCAAAAGACACAATCACTCCAGATACAAATGGAAATTTTGATTTTCATATTCCGTTACGTTTGTTGCTTGGTTTTGCTGAAGATTATAGGAAAATAATATTAAACGTTAAACAAGAATTAGTTTTGTTGAGATCTTCAAACGATAAAGATATTATTAAAGCTCCAGACGGTACAACAGATGCAACTTTAGAATGGAAATTAACATTAGACAAAATTGTATGGAGAGTTCCACATGTAAAATTAGCTGACGAGCATAGAATGCTACTATTAAGAAAGTTAAAGGCTGATCGTGATATTGTAATTCCTTTTAGAAGTTGGGAATTTCATGAACATCCCAGCTTGCCAACTACGGATCGACACACTTGGACAGTTAAAACATCTAATTATGTGGAACGAGCCAGGTATATTATATTTGGTTTACAAACAGGCAGAAGAGACACCATCACCAAACATGCAGGCCAATTTGATCATTGCAACTTGAAAAATATTAAAGTTTATTTAAATTCACAATTTTTTCCATACGATAATTTAAATGTGTCATTCGCTAATAAAAAGTACAGCATATTGTACGATATGTATGCAAGATTCCAAAGTTCATATTATGGTAAAACGAATGCACCTTTACTATCACCAGAAAAATACTTAGATGGTTACCCTATAGTTGTAATCGATTGTTCTAAACAAAATGAATCGGTAAAATCATCAAGTGTAGATATAAAAATAGAAATGGAATTCAACGCGCCTATATCGGCTAATACAACTGCATACTGTTTAATTCTACATGATAAAATCGTAACATACACACCTTTAACTGGAATTGTTAAAAATGTATTGTAAAAAACCGGTTTTGTTACATTCCAATGCATTCCGCGAGTATAAAAGCAGAGTGTTCAGGTCGCTCCTCATCAGTTTGTTGCCTGTTCTTGTATGGGTAGCATCTTATTCAATATGGCTTCTCCTAGTGGTACACAAGAAAATGTAGTAGATATTGAGAAGGAGATATCCGACTTTTTAGATCTTCAAGGTCAACCGGAGGGAGATGAACACAACGCTTGCGGACAACTCCACGGCAGTAATAATGTTGAGGAAAAAGGTAAAAGAAGAAAGAATGCACAGAAGAAGAAAAGGGATACTGAAGATAATATTTCTCCTAACATATTGAGTGAGGTATTCTTGCGAATATTTTATCCAATCTCATCCAGTTTGGACAAAAGTGTTTTAATCGGTGTTATGAAATCGACGGATTATTCACCTACTGTAATTTTGACTCATGGACCCAAAATGATTTTGTTCACCGATAGTGCTTGGGAATCTTTTATGAAGCACTTGCATCTGCTAGAATGCTATTTAACTAGTAACATGTATGGAAGAAAGACAAGAGTAGGACTTTTGGATTCAAATGTGGAAATTGATATTATAAAGAATCGTGGTGACCATCATTGCGGTTTAGAGACACAACAAGACATGATAACAAGATTCAACTTAATCGAGAAGAGTTTTTTATTCTAACCTGTGCAACTGAACCAATAACAAGATACTTGAGACAACTAGTGTTTTCAAGTTCTATTATTAAAGATTATTTGGAAGACACTTTGGACAAACAACCGGACGCACCTATATTGTACGGACCTGTGGATACTTCTATATTTAATAGGGTTCCTCATGAAGTACAAATGTGGAGACAGTTGGAAAAATACGCTCAACTACATAAGAAATCAGTAAAACAGGAAGAAGAGGAAGAAGGAGGAGAAGAATCAAGTGTTAGTGATGAAAATGAAAACAAGGAGAATGTAAGGATGGAAACTTAGATGACAATGGTTGGTTTTTAAAACAATATCAAACACTTTGTGGGGTTAGGCCTACCGGGGACGGTGCCCACGTTAAATATACACCAACGCGCCAACAACTGTACGGCCAGGTATAAAAGTCGTACCTACCGTGGTGTGGAAATCAGTTGACCTTTGGACTTCGTCATGAGCAGACGAGTGATCTTCGCAATGGACAAGGAAGAAGAACAAGTAAAGTCCAAACCTGGTATAATTGAGTTCCAAGCGTTTCGGGGTAATGATGATAGATTTATCATAAAAGAACTTGTGTTTTTCGATATCAATACAAGTGTTCCATATACATTTTTGTTCAAACCACCATGTTCTTATTCATCATTAACTAGCAAAGCCGCTACTACCAACAGGTGGATTTCAAAATATTTCCATCATATCGATTGGTATGATGGTTTTGCAAGTTACACGGACTTATATAACATCATGCATCAGTTTTCAAACAGGTTTACCAATATTTATACAAAAGGACTGGAAAAGAAGAGATGGATCGAAGAATTTACTCATGTTCCGGTTAATGATGTGGACTTGGATAAAAACTACAAGTATACGATGGAAAATGTTTGTATTTGTACTAAAAGTCCAGAACATGAAAAAGATAGACATTGCGCTTTAAAAAACGCCTATAAACTCGCATCTTACCTTCAAAGTGGGGGAGTGGGGAGTGGTGGGGGTGACGTGGGTTATATAAGTGAGGAGCAGACCGGGACCTGGCATGAGTATTACTCGAGATTCCGAGACGACAACATCTCCCAGCAAGAAGACGAAGAAGAAGACAATCTTTAACTCAACCATGGCATCTCACCAGTTCCTGCAAACTTTGGTTGAGCAGTTCAATGCTCACTCCAAATCTACCATACTACCCGTCAAGAAGTGTTCCGAACTTAAAGACGAGAAGCACTACATTATCCACGCCATGAAGAAGATGGAGACTTCAGTTGGAGAGGCCATTTGCTGCAGTCTTAGCGAGGCACCGTTCACTCCGGGGGATGAGCCCAAGTTCCAAGTCTACCTGCCGAAACGGTTCGTCCATCTCCTCCAGAACGAGGATCTGCGCTCCATCCAACCCGGCTGTCTCTACCTGGTTTCCCACGGTTGCACGGGTAGCAATTCCACCGAGTTGACCATCCACATCGCCGACAAGCAGCAGTGTTAGATTTTAATTTTACTGTTGTACATATGTTATTGTAATGTTTTATAAATAAATAAACCATAAAAGACAAAAAATGCAACATATCAATATGTGAAGTTTGTCACATATTGATATGTTGCATTTTTTTTTAAACTTCGCGGGTGACCTTGACCTTTGACCTTTGCATTTCACAGTTACCCCCACCACCAAGCTAAAGGTTAAACCTGCTTCGATGCAAACACCCCCACCACTTTTTATAGTACCCCCAAGCGCTGTGCCTCAGCTTCATTTCAACTCCGACGGTCAACCGTACAACATCAAGATGTCTCTCAATGTAAGTTGTGCTAGTTACGAGGAGGTAACCATTAAGACTCAGCAGGAGCTGAACGACTTGTACAAGGAGTTGCAGCTGATGGTGGCGCGAGGCTACCGTATAAATGTGCAAGTCTACGCTTGCAATATACGCAATCTCCGACACCCAAAAGAAGAGTCTGAACATTACTCTTCTCCAGCGACTTCATCACCGGCGTCCATGAAGACTGAAGCGAGCCAGACTTTGGATTATTTCAGCTGACTAGCAGTTGTCTTCCTTCTTCTTACCATTGTAGAATATGTTTATTTATTTGTTATATTAAAGATGTAAAAGAGAAAAAAACACCTATCTTGTTACTGACATATGTGCTCAGTAACAAGATAGGATTTTTTAAAACACAATTTGGATGACCTTGAAACTTCCCCCACCACTTTTTCATAGTACCCCCAAGCGCTGTGCCTCAGCCTCATTTCAACTCCAACGGTCAACCGTACAACATCAAGATGTCTCTCAATGTAAGTTGTGCTAGTTACGAGGAGGTAACCATTAAGACTCAGCAGGAGCTGAACAATTTGTACAAGGAGTCTGAAAAGGAGGTTGTCAACAAAACCGATGATCAACAATTGTGGGACTCCTCTATTACAGAAAAGGAATTACATGCAGCCGTCGAAGCTGTCGAGGAAAAGGAAAAGAACCTCAGGCAGCTCTGGTTGGCTCAGATGGATATTTGCGGATCTGTGCCGCGTGATGATTTTGAACTTCAATGTCAGATGGCGATTACCCAGCAACTAGAAGAAGCCGAAAAGGAGCTAAAGAGTGGTACTATCCGGGCGGAGGTGAAAACTGAGAAACAGGAAGAATATAACGAATATGGTGATTAAACGTACTGTTGATCCCAATCCTTTAGTTTTAAGTGGTTATGTTATAAGTAAATAGAAAAAGTTTCCTTTTTTAAAAAACTCCATTTGGATGACCTTGAAATTTCCCCCACTACTCTGTAATACCAGCATTGCTCGCTGCACCAAGCATCATTCCTCCTCCAACAACCATGGCGGACACACCTGCTTGCAATGCCATGTCTTCCACCGAAGATGTACCCAATACGAATTGGAAATTGACAATCGACAACGTGCATTATTTAGAAACCATCTGCGATTGGATGAAGTCTATTCTCCTCGACAACCCGGGAATAAAGCTCAAGGTCACTTTAGATTATGATTGGTCTGAAGTTATACTGCAGCAAGACGATCAACAATCACTGGAGTATTTGTCAAATTTACCATCGTCAACCATATATACTACAAATGAGGTGGAAAGGGAAGAAGAGGAGCATGAGGTTTAGAGTTTCTTATTTTTTTAAAACCCAATTTGGATGACCTTGAGATTTCCCCCACCACTTCCCATATACCTAGAGTGCGCAGGGCTGGACAGTCAGTCGCTCGGTGTCCGTCGTAGGGTGCACATCGCGGTTGCTACTCCAATTCCTGACAATTTGGGGTAGTTCAAAGTCACCACACTTCTACAACTTCAAGGTCATCACACTTTAACTCTGGGACTGCATCAACTTGTATTATTTCTGTGTTTTGACTCAAGGTCATCTCACTTAAACTCTGGGATGGTATCAACTTGTAGTATTTCTATGTTTTGACTCAAGGTCATCACACTTTAACTCTGGGGCAATATCGACTTGTAGTACTTCAGTATTTTAGCTCAAGGTCACCACACTTTAACTCTGAGACTGCATCAACTTGTATTATTTCTGTGTTTTGACTCAAGGTCATCACACTTTAACTCTGGGACGGTATCAACTTGTAGTATTTCTATGTTTTAACTCAAGGTCATCACACTTTAGCATGTAACTTTAAGGTAGCACCGAAACGGTGCTACCCGGCTTGACATTTTCAAGTTTCCCAAGGTTATCACAATTTCACCCACCACTTCCCATATACCTAGAGTGCGCGGGGCCGGACAGTCAGTCGCTCGGTGTCTGTCGTAGGGTGCACATCGCGGTTGTAGTACTGGTCTAAAGTAAGGCAGCTGGGCTAGTTCAAGGTCACCCGAGCGGTGTCACATGACGGTTTAGGCAGAGTCACGTTGCAAACTTCAAGTTTCCTCGGTACTTTTGCTGTTTCTCATCGCAAATTCGCTCCAAGTCGTCAAGGTCATGGGAACCGACTAAAACTCGGAGCGTAGTGCGAGAAACAGCAAAAGTGCCGAAAATTTTAGGTTTCAGCATGACCTTGACCTTTTGTGACATCGGTGACGTCATCTTGGTGACGTAAGGGTGATGACGTCATCGGCACGTCATTTCTGTGATGTCATGGGTGTGACGTCATGGATGTGACGTCATTGGTGATGACGTCATCGATGATGCAATCGATGACGTCATCGATGAGGTCATTGACCTCGATGACGTCATCGATGACGTCATCGCTCGGGTGACCTTGAACTGGCCCAAAAGCCCCCATTCCCCACTACTTATGTCACCTTCAATATTTAATCGATCATTAGTTGGACTATGAATCGTGCGTCTTGGTACATTCATCTTGGATTTGAAACGATTATCGAAGTTGAAATAGACAATAAACTTTATGTACATAATCTTGGAGATCAGTAATAGCGTCAGTACATCAAGAAAGGTATGGAAGGTCTGGGATGTTGAGGACCGATTTTCATCTGTTTCTCCAGTTCAGGAACTCGTCCTCGGAGTAGAAGGTTGTTTCCACCAAAAAGCATTGAGCTTTTTTTTTGAAAGTCTTATTTCTTATTCGATTCCCGTTTCAGTTCATCCGGTAGGTTGTTAAAGTAAACAGATCCTTTGTAAGATGGTTTCTTGGCGGAAAGGGTTAGATGATGCAGTGATGCACAGGCAGAGTGAGTTCAGCAGCATTTCTCGTGTTGTAATCCTAAAAATACGTGGTTAAAAATCTTTTAACCCAGGATTCAAAAGTTTTTTTATCGTTTTCCCGGATAAAATTAATGGCAGCTATTCTTGAACAGTGAAATTAGTCTATGATAATGACGCCGATACTACTAATCAATAATTTACGAAAAACACCAGAATTTGAAACAAATTCTCCCATCACCTATATCACACAGTTTATAATGACATGCTTTCCAGTTGTTTGATTACGACCGTGATTGAATAATAAGTATTATTGAACTTCGCAATTTCTTGGCAAGTTGCTGACGTTTCTGCTAGCTTTCATTGCCTACCTCAAGGAGATTTGTTTAGTCATGTCCTGTTGCGAAAGGCGTAATAGAAAAGAATCAGCTGTGTTATTGCATTGTAGTACAGTCATAGTAGACTGTTTAGTCGTAGTTAGCTTTATACATTGCTACGCTCTACTTAGAATACATTGAAGAAATTCACAGCTATGAAAAAGTGACGGTGCATAGGCTATGTTCGCTTTTGTTGCCAGGCTTTATTTATCCAACAATATTTTTCATTGTTAAAATTCTAAACTCGTTCTAAACTTAAACCAGTGTATTCCTCGTTAAATTGAGTAAAAAGGTTTCACGTTTCATTCCATGAAAACTGAAAACAATCTTTCTTAACTCCCAAAAGGGTCCTCATATTTTATGACAGTGTGGCTTTCGT
Organism: Neoaliturus tenellus; assembly: GCA_030545055.2. Taxonomy (NCBI): domain Eukaryota; kingdom Metazoa; phylum Arthropoda; class Insecta; order Hemiptera; family Cicadellidae; genus Neoaliturus; species Neoaliturus tenellus. The sequence goes on along the minus strand of CM061531.1, from coordinate 338,962,565 downwards.
ACTCGTAGCGTTACTCATACTAAACGATCCGATTATTCATTTGTCAGGATCATTAATGTCCATTGTATAAAGTCTGGTTCTAGTTTTAAATGTCAAAGAAAATTTTCGTATGGGTCCGGCGACTTTCAGATAACCAGGCGAGCTCTCCCATTCATCTACCCAGCCACTCCTATTACCAAACCTCTTCACCTCCTCCATTTCCCTGCCTCACTTTTGATACTTTGAAATTGAGCAATCAATACTTGTATTTATACGCAACCTCGTGCGGATTTTGAAGTGTGATGGATCAGATGAAGCTTAGCTTTTTAGTGAGAAAAACAATCCGATTAATTTGTCGGAATAATGTTTCAACGGACAAAGACAGCTTAGTCCAGTTTCGACCCATCCAAAAGCTGCATTCTCTCAGGATAAACCTATAATCTTTAGATATTCAAAAGCTCTACAACCAATCAGCTACCAAGCCAGTCACTACGTAGATCTCTGTCTAGCTATACAAATCATGGTTCCGGTGCGGAATTCCCGTGTTGTCTAGCACCAACGATACTTTTCACACCTCTAGTGTCAGACGTGGTTCGGACCCCCATGACCCGGGGGTAACGGTAGTGCGCGACGGTGGTGGGACGGCAGGTGGATGGCAAGCAGCGTGGGTGGGCCCCCGAATGCCAACTACGGCCCGGACCCGGCTAGCACCGAATATCAACTAACTGGCGTCCTCCTCCGCCCAGCGCCTTCCTTCCTAGTCCTCAAGAGTCCGTGGGCGGATTCAACCAGCGGTTCTAAATCTCCGTGTGGTTCCATATCCCCGAATATCATTTGACTAAAACGTAGAAGTGTTAAATCGCCAAAAGTGGGGTGCTTACCTTCAGTGTGAATTCATTCTAGTTTTGAGAGGAGAAATGGGTAGAAATTAATAATTTTAGACTGCGTTTAAAACATCGTAATGATTCTTTATAAGACGGAGTGTAAACGTAACTTTAACAAAGGGACGACCGTGGACAATTTTCCTGTCTGTTCCAGTGTGAAGTGAAGACTAAAGTACTGATAAACATAAATAAAACGGAATTATTCTCTACTCGAGTCGACCATGGTGTTATCTGAAGTTCCATAAATGTTACTCTGGCTGTCCCCCTTAGCAGTATCGTACATTGTGGGACCACGACCTTGAAAAGTAAAACTCTCCAGTAAATATAAGATAAGTCAAGTAAGATAAGTTCCAAACGTTAGCCAAGATTGTCCATCAAAGAAGTAATGATTATAGAAATAGTGGTTGATCCTTATTAGCTGCTTGTTAAAATTAATCCCCTGAACCGATTTTTCCGAACAATCCGTTGTTTATCGAGAGAAATTCGTCCCCAGTGGCGCGTTTCCTTGATTCACGGGTCGTCGACGGACGTCGATCTCTCCCAGGAAAGCGTCGACGTCGCCTTCGGGAAAGCTGTCCTCGTCAGTCACTCTAGCCGAATTTCCCGTTCAGGCGTTAATTTAAAACAGTGAAAATGCAGCAATGATCACTTGTTTTGGTATTAAATTATGAACAAGTGCATTTCAACTGCTTTTATCTGTGAATGGGAATGATGGGGCATTGCGCTAGTGTTTGTGTAAAATAATCCAAGTTGCGTGGGGTTCGCGGATAACCTTATCAGTTGAACTTCCTCTCTAATTGATATTTATTTTATTTTGGTGTCATAAACTGTTGGAAGTTTATGCAATTGAGTTTGATATGCTAATTTAAAGTGTGCTAGGTAGTAACATCAACGTAATCATACGATGTCGACGTACCGAATTATAAGTACCCACGGTAGAATTATTTCGTTACAGTTGTGCAATAGAAAGATTGAAAACGCGTGGCCAAACTGTCATGCCGTTTTGTGTTACTAATGTCATGTCATAATATACCTTGAAGAATCATAGCATAGATGAAATATAAATGAAACACGTGTTCTACGAATTGAGCGTGTTGCTAGAGGAGTTAAGTTTTTTTTTTCAAATAATCCGACTTCAGCTCCAGGGAGCCATTCAATGGCGGGGAGTCGTTATTTATAAAAGGTCGCTCAAGGTCTCGAATGTAACGATTAAAGTTGCCCAAGAGGATAGGATGATTGTAACAGCTGAGAACTACTGGGGAATACTTGGTTTAAACTGCTTTGTTGTTCGTCACCTTGCAGGGAATCCTACAAAGCTTTTAACTTGTGTACTTAAATATGGGTGAACAGGGAACCTCCTAATATGGAAGTGCTATAACATAATGACAAATGAGGTTTAGAACATGTAACTTTTCAACTTTTCAATCAACATTTCAGCTTATTACCGCCATAGTAGTTTAATTTCATGCAAGGAGAATAAATGGTTGATCAAGAGGTCAGAAAAAACAATATAGGCCTAGTGCAGAAGAATTTAAACGCGGCTTTATGTTAAGTATTTCCAATTGCTCCTAGATAATAAAAACCTGACTTCCAAACCGTTAGACTCGTTAATTTGCATATGCCTTAATAATCAATCAGTAATCGGGTAATCCCAATTTAACAGTGACAACTAATTATGAATTTTTATCGTGTGTTTTATCTCCTGTAAGAGTATTCTAATATCTAAAGGTGGAACATTTTGTGAGTTCACAGAGTTATGTTATACCACAGAGTACAAAGCTTTTAGTAGGTAAAGGTTCCTTACTCTGTGGTTATACTTTCCAAGAACCCTGTGCAGGTATCGCACCCTTCTTCGTGAATGAGCTTCCAACCTCTTCTCTTCTGCAGCTGGTAACTCGTGATGTCAATTTCAGTTTCACCCGTAATTTCTCCATCAGACACGTCGCGGGCCACCGATCGTCCCGAACCAATCGGAAATAGTCACGGACTGTCCGCCAGATTGGGGGGTGGTCGTCGTTACTGGTTCGGGAGGCTTGTGTAATGGATAGTTTTGATCCAGCGGCTCGCCGGCATTCCTGGCTGTGAATGCTACCAGATGAATCGGGAGAAGAATTTAAGAAAATTTAGTTTCTCTCTTTAAGCAAGTGTTTTATTGGCCCCTTCCTTACAAGAGATCGTTTACTTTTGCAGAAAAAGCAATCGTTGAACCTAAAAGAATTTTTATTGTGAAATTGCTCTTCAAATGTCTTAATCACACTTTTGTTGCATTCATCCTTTTCCCAAAAAACAATACTGTTACCAAGAGCGTCTGTCAAATTATTCGAAAAGCTCGCCCACACAAATCAACACGCCTACTGAATGATTCATAAGCGGCAGTCTAGTTAATGTCCCAGACCGGAAAGGCATTTACGCACGAGTGAGCCGCTCTCTACATAACCTGCTTAGGGATCCTAACTGTGGGAAGGCTAGTGACCTTGCTTGGTAATTGCCGGGCAAAGAATGGGAAAGTGAGATTCCCAGTGAGTCACCAAGTATGTGGTGTCCGCCATTATATATTATTTTTACTTTCAAGACTCCTGAACTTTGACAATTGAGTCAACTTGCTTCAAGTATTGTGGACAAAACAATGACCTTGAATACGATGGATCACTGGACATGATATAGATATGAATTTTAGAAGCTCTTTTGGTGTATCGATGGTGTACCGGGATAGTTATTTTCTCAGGACTCTTAAGGTTGTGACAGTCCCGTTGTCTTGAGAAATGTGGGCGAAGGCCAGTGACCTTGGAGACTATAAGAGTTAATGACCGCGGGAAAGTGTGATGTCCTATGACTCACCTCTGGTATGTGGTGTACCAGAGTTATTGTGTTCTTAAGACATCACCTTCAGATTGTGACTTGAGTACCTTAATCTTGAAAGGCCTAATGGTGGAGCCTTGGGTTACCTTGAATGGTGAAAGGCAAGTGACCTTGAAGCCCTCCAACTGATTTGTATGGGAAAGTGGAAATCCCTGCGACGCACTAGAAAACCGTACATGATGTATCTGGAAAATTATCTTTTCAAAATCCTTAGGTTGTGATAAGAGGAACATTATCAGGAACTTTAGAAGGACATCGACCTTGGAGATCATCAATCTCTGGACTGGATATGGGAAAGTGAGAAGGTCCGTGACTCAAGTGGCATTATCTTCTCAAGTCACCTCAGACTCAGACCCATTGTCTCAGAACATACCCGCTCGTTGATTACCTTGCAGCAACGGCCATTTAATTGGATATTATGTCGAGACGGGGCTACAAATTAATTGGTTGCGCTAACAATAGACTATTGATTGTGTGGCGTGTGTGGAGTTCGACGCTTCGTTGGGTTTAAATTAGATTTCGTGTTGAAGTTGATTATGTCCCATCTAATATGATGTAAAACATTTAGAATCTATACTTTCTTGTTTAATTTGTACAATTTTCATCGACACATTTTGTAAGAAATACACAGTTCGATAAGAAGGCTGGGAGAGAGAGTCTTTTGGAAAACAATATTTCAACCGTCAGTTCAAAAGTGCGATATCCGTTCTACACACCTTCATTAATTCTTGTTTTCTCTGATGACAATTCTGCTGATCTGAAATCCTAAATGTCCCTGTGACCGTGACATTATTTTTACCCTTATATTTTATAAGCTTTGCTGGGCAGAGCCTACGTATCACAAATTGAGTCCCCTTCCCTTATTTAAAAGGGTTTCTTTCGATGCATTCATCTTTAAAAATGAGTCTACATATTAAAAATTTCTTTCTACGTCGAGCCTGAATTTAATAGTTTATTTAGTTTGCCAAAGGAGTAAATTCACACAATTCCCATTTGAACAGTTCCTTTATCTACCATTGAAAAACATGAAAAGTATGTTTTAACTGAAGCTCTTCTACGGAAAGCAGAATCGCTACTACACTCCAGCAGCCGTGGTTTTGGTAGTCGCTTAGCACAGCAAGTATAGTAGATGCCAAAATTAGAGAGACTGGAGGCAGGTAGTCCTGGCCCGTCCTAATCCTTTGTTGTCAAAACATCCCCTATTGTAGGGCGGCCGGCCGGTTCGGCACCGGAATGCCGCCCGGGTCTCGGGGAATTCTCAGAATTTTGGCCACTGCCTAAGGTGTAGCTCCTATTTTGTCTGAGGATTATCCCTTTTTAAAATGGTTATTAAACATCGTAGAACTATGATTCAAATTTTGTCATAATCGTCTAATCAACACGCAACACATAGTCCATGAATTTTTATTGTACGTGCATTGGTTCGATTATTGGATAATTGAGGCAGTGGCCAAAATTCTGAGAATCCCCCGAGACCCGGGCGGCCTTCCGGTGCCGTACCGGCCAGCCGCGCTACAATAGGGGGTGTTTTGTCAACAAAGGATTAGGACGGGTCGGGACTACCTGCCTCCAGTCTCTCTAATTTTGGCATTTACTATACGTTGTGTAGTGTGTGGACTATACAAGCCCAGTGGTCGCGCGACGATGCTCAGCTGTTCAGCTCTGTTATCTGTTAACAAGCTGCGTGCCGCACTTCCTCAGTCTATCATACACTTGACCTCCTTCAGTTGGCCCGAGTTTCGTCATCGTCATTCTAGTATGAATTTTGATCATTTCCCTTTTTCCCTTAAATCCTACCCCAATGAGAGATCGATTCGCCAACGTCTTTACGTTTTGTTGTCTTTGGTCTTGAATTCGGGTCTTTAATGGATCTCTAAGACATTAAATCATTTGAGTAGAACTTTGGCGATTTAAAAGATTTTTTCAGAACGCGTCGATTCTTGAGGTCTAAATTTCGTAAACCCTTTTAAAATGGCTCGCATCGCCCATAAGTGTAGCTAATGCACATTTCCATTGCGAAGAAAAAGTAAGAGGGGTATTGCGAAAGCAACTGGTTTCGTATGACCCACGTGGCTGCTAAACAAACATTCTCACTATGAACTTCTTTCACAGGTAAAGCAGTCGTTTTACAAGACAAGACACGCCTTGGTTCGCTTGCTTTGGTTGGTTAGATTTTTCAGCCTCCACTTTTTCAGATGATTGCAGGCCCTTGTCATGGTAATGAATGAGCCAGCCCGTGTCGTGTGAAAGAGCGGGAAAACTAGCCGCTATTTTCGGCACGCTGGGAGGCCCCCGCGGCTAAGGACGTGTTCTCACAACTGATTATCCGGGTCGCTGGCGATTCCCCGGCGGAGGTGAATCATCCTGGCGAGGCTCATTTGTTCAGGTTTAGTCTTAGTCACTTCAGTGCCAGCGCACGTGTTCAATTTGTAACATCATACTGCTTGAATTTACCGGTTCCGGTGAGACATTTTCACTAAAAAAGCCACTAACATGGTTCAGGACCGAATTGCTTATATAATACACGTGGGCCGTGAAGTCATCTCGACCTTCTAGTTATGAAATCTAACTGATGACTTTAAGACGTAGCCGCAACACAGGACCAGCGAGTTGTATTTTTTTCTCTGCGTTTCTGCTTAAACAATGTTCTAGATTATCTGGTAACTTTGCCGAACTTCACAGAACTTAGGCAATAAGTTTTGTATAAATATGCTGGAATAACTCTTGAAAAACCAGCGCATGTTTTCTGTGTTGAACACCAATAGATGCCAGGATGTTCAACGTTTTGATGACAAACAGTTATGGAAGATTGTGCCTTCTACGCTCCACAACCAACCACTAATTATGAACATCAAAATCTCAAACATAGATCGGCCGCTATAGGTAAAACAATTAAGAATATGTGCTCATGTTGCCACGCAAGGAAGCAAAATAATGGGGTTTTCAGGTGTTTTCCTGTTGAGACCGATCCACTCAAATTAATGAGAGTCTCAAAATTTTAACCCAGACTCACTATTAATTAGAAATTTGTTCTTTTCCTTTTACCATGGTGTAAGTGCAGTTCTGTAACGTCATACATGAAGATGTTATTGGCGAGAGGAAGGTCACACTTGAAGACATTACCGCCCCCGCCTCGGTGACCCTAGCTTGTACATGAGGTGTCGGGTTACCTTTGAAGGATGAGGATGTGGCTGTCAGATGTACGGGCTTCCCTCACCCGCACACTCAAGCGACCACTGCTGGAAACATGGCGGAGCCATGCGTAACAGGTGGAGCTTTGAGTCAAATGTTGAAAAATCTAGAGCCATTTTTTATGATCCGCTGCTTTGATGTTTTCAGAATATGCTAGGCCTATTGGATTCTCTATCTTTAGCTGAACGACATCGTCACCGAACTTCCATTCTTGATTTATGGTGAATCGAAACGTGGATAGATTTTGTTGACATACTATTTGAAGTTTTGTTAATCTGTGACAATTTTGGTAACAAGACAGTATATAGGCAAGTATAAAAACGACAACGCTATTGATAATTTTATAGTTTGCAGTGGAACTAACTGTGTCATAACTAAAAGATTAATGATCTTGAAAGCCGTAAATAAAATACGACTATACTTCCAGGCTTAGGCTTGTTAATTTTGTTGGCTTGTTTAATTCCCGCTATTGATCTTCATGAAAGATTGTGATGGTGTCTCCAATGAATCTATTTGTGAGGGTTACTTACTTGAGACGATAAATTGTCAAGTTTGTGTACAAAAGGCATAGGAAGGTAAGTGACCCTGAAGGAATAACAAAGATTCCAAACGCTTTAAAAACAATTTTGTCAAATCAAATCATTCCCTAATTTTTATTGAATACCATGACCACATTGATAATGTATAGGCCTAAGTTTTTAACAGTTTCGTTCCGTTATAAACGGTGACTCTGATGTAAGATCTATCCAACCCAGCTCTGACGCTATGAGAAGTCGTTAAGATAGTGGAAACGATCCACACGCCCACATGGTGCCCTTGTGCAATTGTGAATTCATATTGATGCAGTCAAATGTCGATTATTGATAGAACATAAATGTAACAGATATTCAGATCATAAGTTGTTCCACGTGATCGTATTTCTTTTTGCAGTAATACGAATTTGACGATGGCAAAATTTAAGAGAATGGATTTATAAAGTACATTTTTCATTTGGAGTTACTAATTAGTATAATAAAATATGTTTTCTTATTTTGCCTTTAAAGATCAGATGTATCGATGAGAGCTAAAGTAGGCTGCAGTTTCTACTCGGATCGGAAGACACTGAAAAAACATGAGCAAAAGGTTCAAGCCATCACTATATAGTAATGTACAGATATATTTATTACTAGAGACAGCGTATATCAATAAGCCTTATAAGCCGAAAATGAATAACTCATTATGACTAAATAATAGATTGATTAAGTATATGAAAGCAACTAGTTCAAATCGCTATAGCAATACACAATACCATCCACTTTTTTCTTTTTGTTGTTCTTCTAAAACCACAGTGTTTCTAAACCGTGATTACCAAGGGACATCTAGTAATTTGTTTTAACAGCTAATAAGAGCAAAAATGGTTTCAACAATATAAACTTCAAAAATTATTATAGAAATGTTTAAAAAAATGTTTGGTGTGAAAAAACACTAGGGCCTACTTAATGACAGTTGCAGCCAACCAAAGCCAAGTATGTAGTGCACTTCTCTTGGTCGTCAAGTGCCACAAGCACTATGAGACTACGAGACCGATCCTCTTTGTGCTGTCTTTTTACCAGTCTATTGTTCACCACTTGGCCTCGGAGAGTTTATGACTCATTTGATGATTGAAACAAACAGTATTGAGCCATCAGCTCGACTGGTGAGAGATTGTTGTAAGATCCGGAGACGGAGGAGTTAAAAAATAGACCGAAAGTCTTGAGCGCCCAGAAGACCGTGTGGTCGTATTAATTTATTTTGATGCGATTTTTTTTTATCGTAAGCTCTTTGAATGTGTTTAAAGGTAGAATTGTATATTTTCGGATAAAGTAACACTTAACTTTTGTGAATGGGTGTAAATATTGGATTCAATTGGTTGGCCTTTCCCAGATTTACATTCTCCTGATTGTTAAACTCTCATTTAATAAACTATTCGCGTGCGCGTCACCCCCCTGGGCAAATCCTACTGGTCGTCAAATGACAAGCGAATGCACAATTTGGTGGTGTAGGATGTCAAAGTATTTTTAACATATTGAGAAGGACGAGAACGCATACAATTGGCTGAAATGTTTACACGATGGGCAAATCAGCTGTCGCGGTAGAACAGCTGATCGCAGGCGAGCAGGTGCGGCAGGGCTGCCACCTGTTGCGGACGAAACAGCTGTTGCCACACTGTACTGTCTGGCATGTGTGCACTGTGCAGGCCGCGTATGTTGGTAATTAGGATGTGCGCTATGACGCAGAGCACAACACAGACTACAGAATAGGGTGTACAGACATTGTCCTCTTTGCGGCCTACCTTACGCCATAGAGGAGCGAGTAACACCAGAAACTTGTCAACACGTTTGCTTGTCGGTCTGTGAAAATCACCTCTCCAGGTGCGACGGGTTTCTGATTATTTATGAGAGCATAACAATGAGGAGAGAAGTTTATGTGTTTGAGAATCTTTGTTACAAATTTGCCGTGCGGTTATTTTGGACTTGGTTTGTTACCATTTCAAATCTGGCGCCGCGGCGCTTCTTTTTGTACTACTATGACGTAGTTTTCTCAATGGTCGATGATGACAAATTAGAAAAAAGCTTACACTTCTGTTCTCCTCAATTCTAATTTCAAGGAAACCCTTAGACATTTTAACACAATTTTCTTAAACAAAGAAAAATACATTTGGAATCATGAATTTGCCAGCATTCCCTTCATCCCATGACTGTATCTATTGTAAGGAAATTCGACTGAGAAGGTTGTCAATTAATTGTTTGTATAGTTAGTTATTTCAAATCAAATTATGGATTTCTCACAATTTGTCTTGTTTATGTACGATTAAAAATGTTACATGATGTTAGCCAACCGGATTACTTAAGTTAAATAAAAATGGTTTATATACCTCAACTGTCGAGTAATCTCTGTAGTTTGCACCACTGCAGTTTCGATCCGCAGGGGATCTTCATCAGGTTAAATACATGTTTTTATCACCTGACGAATCCGATTGGAATGAAATCTTGACCCTGTATTTAACCTGATGAAGATCCCCTGCGGATCGAAACTGCAGTGGTGAAAACTACAGAAAGGATTACTCGACAGTTGAGGTATATAAACCATTTTTATTTTTAAATGCTACATGAGTCCTAATAGAAACTTTTTTACATCCACTTTTTTACATTCATGAAGACCTATATTAAGCTTTTTGAAAACAATTTTATCAAGTTTAATTTATTTTGAAATCTTGGAACCGATGAGGTTTCGGTCTATCCACAATTCAGCATAACGGAGTTTTACGCGGCGTGAAGACCACGTGGTATTTTTCGTAAAAAGCCAAATGTTCACCCGGCGCTACTGTAACGTGCGATGAAGAAGAGTCGGAGCGGCCGGCATCCGGTCGGTAGAACCGATAATGACCGGGTAGGCGGCCGGATGACCCCGGATCACCTGCCTAGAGGGCTGGGGACGGGGAGGAAATCATCTCATCTGAGGAGCCAGCCTCCGGCGGCGGAGCAGCCTCAACTACCTGTTCGCTTCACGATACGCTACGTCAAGTGGCGTATCCGTATCCGAAATTTTATCCTGTGGGGAAGGATTTTTTAAGCCACTTCCCACCCTCTTAGAAAGAATGGATTGAATAACTTGCAGAGGTTCCTGAAATTGTGGAAGGAAACCACATCGTTTACTGCAAATTAGGTTTGTGATTTCTTGTTTAAATGAAATATAAGAAAGTAAGAGCTAGAGGGCTAGGGGGGAACCTAAGAACTTGCCATTTAACTAATTTCTTTAGTTGCTCTGGATAGATCATATCATGAAAGTGTTGTTCACGGTTATGGTAAAAGAGCATGTTTTCAATCGTATAGCTTTGTCTTAAATAAAACCTCCCAATGCTCAAAATTTGCTAGATAGTGTTATTTGGTGGCCACAAAAACCGAAGTAATACCGTACCCTAAAGTCGACAGTTAGTTAATAGAAAATTATCTCAAATTTGACATCACATTTTATCAATTGACCTTCGCTATCTGTCCCAATAGATTATTTTCAATCTCGGCCGTTGTGCGATAATCCTTCACGCTTGAAGTATCATCGAGTCGCTGCAAAAACCGCCGGCTTTCCCAACATATACGACCTGGAGCGACGCGAACAGGCTTCTCATAACGCGAGGCGCCCCGGTGTAACTTGAGCGGTGACCAGCGCCGACGCTGACCTCTGGAGGGCGTGTCGGGTGTCGCGGCCGGGGCGGGGGCGGGGGTGGGTGTTGCTCTGCTCCACGGTTGCAGGGCTGCAGGAGGACAACTACCCCTAGAGAAGGAGAAGCACTTCCTTCCCTCTCTTACCCTCATTCTTCTCCAGACTCCTTTCCTATGTCCTTAAAATATTTTTTGCGTAGTTTTTCAATTAGTCTATGAAAAAAGTAACACCAGCACAGTTCGTAGAATAACAAGTAAATATTTTACTAAATATATGTCAATAATGTATTTTCTGTGACACTATCGTCCACGTTTGCAGCAAACATAAAGGTTTTAAGAATTGATCCGAAAACATTGGAGAAATCACCAAAACTCTTGAAAATGTAACTTCAAGTGGTAAAATGGTTAAACCCGTTAGCAAATCCTATAACGCTTTAAGACAGTCCCGCCTCGTCTAGTCCTTCCCTGAATGATTGTTTAGCTGCTATCGATAAGCAAAGTAATAATTGACACCATAAATGTCAGTACTGAATAACAACGCAACAAATATGAATTACAACTAGCAAAAGCGCTTTGTTAAAAGAGTATTTTGTGGAAGGGTACGGTATTTTTTATGAGGAAAGGTATGAATGCTCTCATGCCTTTGCTCTATACCACAAGAAGTATAGCCTCTTGTGGGCTATTCTGGGATAGTCCTATAGCCGCGTGACTACAGTCTAGACTAAGTGGCTACAGACGATTGAGGAATGAACAAAGGAGCGGAGAAACGCGAAAGAGAGATGACAACAAAGGGGAGAAATAACGTGGGAGCGGCGGGAGTGACAGTTTTTGGGACTGCTTCGGGTGTGATAAACGATCTGGGTAGTTTTTAGTCATTTGCACCGGCCCGCACCCTCACAGCATTCCTGGGCCGGGGGGAGAGGAGAGGGTGGTAAAATGATTGGACAGAACTATGGGTTAATCTGTAACGATTCTATGTAATTGTGTATAGTAATCGTCGGCGTGGCTCTTGGAAAAATCCCCCCCCCCCGCATGTTAGATCTACGGTACGGTAACAGTAGAAAGTTGCTCTTCTTAGCCTCAATCTTCAAAATATCCTTTCCTTCTTCACATTACCGATTTGTAAAGAAATGTAATTCAGAAAATAAGTGTCATTGGTTACAATATCCACGTGTGTGTGTGGAAATTCCCAATTGCACTTAATACAATGACAACCGAAATTACATTAATTTTTCTTAAAGAGTGCCGTAGTCACTGCGAAAACCTGCACCTCCATTTTGAAGCTCCGAATACGGTATCCGAACTGGAAGAAAAATTCTTTATTTGGAGACAATGGGGCTATGGGGTTTAAAACAAACCCCCAACACAAGCGAATGTCAATACATAGTATAGAACAATATTACCTTATTGCAACTGCCATTCAGTATCAATTGTATAATGTATTGAGGAATATTGTCGAATATTACCGGTACACGTCTTATAACTCTCTCACGTATTAAACCCGTGAAATGGCAATGTACACATCTTCCGCTAAAACCATTGTCTATACCTACTGTAATGTAAAATGTTAGGACCTACTACTTCTATGCAATGCTAAAACCGGGGCATACAAAACTTAGCTGATGATTTCATAGTTTTCATTCTGTGTAACTTATTGAACATATTCCTGTCCGCAAGTAAGTAATTTGATACTAAAGTAATCACATGGCCGTTTCTTACAAATTGACGTTATGGCATAGGCTTCTTATTGTAGCCGTTTAAGGTTCAGAGCTCAATTGAAGCGCTAAATCCGCGAGTCTATAAATCGCTTATCGGCGTTCTATCAATGCAGTAATTTCGCTATCTAAATGCGGTTATTCCAAGGAATTCGCATCATCTGATTCTCAGAATTTAGGTTTGGTGTTTATGTTTTACCGCAGCCAAACTTATGGCACTTTAAACTTCTGAGATACGTGTCACAGTTTGTAGAATTGTAGAGTACTTGATACGTGTTAACAACATTTTTAGAACAGAGGTGCAGTATGTACTTAGAAATGGCGGTTTGGGCTATAACTATTAACATCATTAGATAAATACACATGTTTCTATAAGCGTGTGGTAAAATTTTGCCTTTATTGGCAAAAATATTTCCTATACCAAATAAGGTACTGAAAATCGCTTGAAAATAGACATTATTTATTTATGTTTTTATTTATTTATAAGGTTTCTTATTAATAATAAAATTTATAAGGTTTTTATTGGTTTATTTTCCCGTTACTTACAAATGCTTGACTTTGATCCATTCAGTCATAGTTCGATGGGTATAAATAGTTTATTCACGCAATTTATTGAATGATTTAGGCTACGTTCATGTGGTTTTTAAATAATTATAACGTTCGGATGAAAAATATTCATATACATTTAAGATGTACAGTATATCTACAGTTCGCAACTTAAAAAAAATTATATCACTTATTGTACCAACATATAAAACGTGTTAAAATATGTAAATACATAAAAGTTGAATGAAACCACCTCTGAAAACCTTACAAACTAAGGAATAAAAGGGCGAGGTAAAACTTTATTTCCTCAATTTTCAACCCACCTTTTAGAAACTCGTAAAGCAATAAATTAATCCGTTCACAATACACTGAACTGCACTGACACTGTGACACAGAGGTAGCGGTGGCTAGACAGACATGTCGTGCTGTTGTCGCGGCACACGGCGCACTCACTACTGCACTGGGCTGAGCTGAGGAGCGCTACTCCCGCTAGTAGCTAGACTGGTTGTGGTTGTGGTGGTGGGACCGACCAACCGTCCACCGATCAACCAGCGGCGCGGTGGTGGGGCGGATCAGCCGTCGCCAACCTTCCCGGCCAGCCGTGGTCGGTGCAAAACCACAGTGTTTCCATTCCACCCGCACTCGATTGCATCGCGAGCGAGGTGCAAGTTGTCAGTGGATTTCCTTCAGGAAGATGAGCTTCCTGATCAACTAACCAATTTAAGATTTACATGGCGAGACTTAAGCGTGAGACTGAAAACACCGTAGAATATTGCAATATGAATCTCGATCATGTTTTATAAGATGGTTAAATTTTGATAAAATCGAGTTTTATAATCAAAAATTAAAAAATGTCCCTTTCATAAAAGTATTAGCTTGTGTTTACATAATTATGCTTTATTAATTATATCAAAGACAGTCAATTTTAAAATCTTAAGGCAAGTTTACTTTGCATACTTCCATTCATTGATTTTTTACGGTCTGATTTTTTGGGGTAACTCAAGTGAGGCGTCAAGGGTTTTCCTTGCACAGAAAAGGGCTATTAGATTGCTATCAGGTATAGGTCCCAGAGAACACTGCAAGCAACATTTCCAAAATTTAAGAATACTGCCACTCCCCTCTCTGTTTATTTTCCAGTGTTTTTGGTTTGTTAGATCAAATCCAGACAGACTATTTTCGAAAAATCACAATCACAATCATTTCACCAGAAACACTTCATTAATACAGTACCCAATTCATAGAACCACTTTTTTTTAAACTTCTCCCTCATATATTTGCTCAAAAATATTTAATAAATTCCCTAATAGGATCAAAGATGAACCTAATGAGAATAAATCTAAACAATTGGCTATAGAATATCTTCTACATCACTCATTTTATAGCGTAAATGAATTCCTATACCCTCCCACACGAAATGAGACATAGGATAGACTGCTGTTTTGTATTTTTTTTTAATTTTAATTTATCTTTGATTTTGTTTTACTGTTACTATTAATTTAAGCTAGTTATATAAATTTATTTTAAAGACATTTATCACCTGTTACCGTAGCAGAGCTACAATATTTTGTAACGTTTTGTGATAATAAATTATTTGATTTGATTTGATTTGAATTAATAGTACGTCATGAGACAAAATGAAAAGTAGTTTTCCAATGTATAATGGCATACATTTAAAAATATCATAAAATGTGCGTTCAACCACAACACACACGCTCCTTACGGTATCTTACGATGGATTACGAAGAAAGCCATGTTCAAAATAAGAGCCAAAATGAGTGTTGGAAAATGTGCATTCGATTTTGAAATTCAGTCATTAGACGTGCACAATAATTGTGATTCGCTAACTTCGAAAGCGTTTGCTGTATAGCTTTGAGACCGCGTTAAATAGCGGCACATAGCGGTAATGTGGTACCGCATTGGAATATAATAAATAAATAATTGCGGCCGTAATAGTGATGGAATTACGTCACTTGATCCAAATTGAGTGTAATATCGATTATTGGTATTTCCCTCGGGTTTTGAGTAAAAAATCGGTATTTTATAGACAAAATGTGTTCGGAATAGGTGGATTTTTGGAATAGCGGGACTCCTACAAACAATCTTAGACGTTTATTTATGCAGAGGTCAAAACTCGGATGTCAAGAGATTATTACTGATAATGGCTTGTAATTTGTAAGCTAATCACCACTGTTGTTGAGGCTCTCATTTAATTGAAGCAAACGTTTAATTGAATATCAAAAGTTACAGATATGTGACACTTCAGATTCATTTTGCGTATATGCATAAAAAAAGATTGACGGACAATTTTTAAGATTTTGCTATTCTGGAACTCTTAGCGTTGATGATCCACATTGTCAAAAATCATAAATTTAAAAATGTATCCTTATCCTTCATTGTCATGGTATTAATAGCAGAGGAACACAAGGTTTATAGATTAAAAGCTAATAGACCTACTCCACTACTTAATGATGTCACTTTCTATTATGATAAAACATAAAATTTAACTTAACTGTTACACTGTTAACGTAACTGTTGCTCTGGTCGGTTAGAGCAGACCAACCTGTGGTAAGAGCCATGGTACAGCTACAGAAACATTCCAGTGTAGTTTACCAGTTTACTAGCTTGACCGCATGCGCCACTGGCCCACACCGGGCACCGGACATACATCGTGGCCTCACTATCAGCGGCTCGGGGTGAACGAACTTGTCTCCCCAAAACAAAACTTAAAATATGATATTACCGGAGAGGGCGTTGGAGTGCCGCCATGTTGGATTTATTTCCCATAAGAGCAATGCTAAACTTGTCCCCGGCATTTGTCGTATAATTTCTTTATTTTTTGTCCGATTGGTTCAGAATAAATAGCGTTTGAATCTCAATTAAATTTCCCGTTCCTTTTGCGAGATCGATTCTTTGTAAATAATCTATGAAATTCTGTAGAAAATGTTTTAAAAGTGGTAAAAAACATGCTTTGTTATTTAAAGTTAGTAAAAAACACTAATTTTTATAAAAAATCCTTTCGCAAACCAAATCCGCCTTGATGAACCCTTTATTTAGAGCTATAAACCATTATTTTCTGATTATAAATAAAAGAGTTATTTGGCATCCCGTTTAACATTGCTCTTATGGGGGAAAGGCGGAATTTGGATTGACTCCAACGCCCTCTTAAATCGTGATATGCCATTTAAAAGTTTGTATTTAACAGTGTGACAGTTATGATAAGGACCTCCCAGCATTTACTACGGGTTTGTAAATCATAACTTAATAAACGGGTTAACTTCTTCAATAAAAGTGTTCTATTGGATTGAAGACAGAAATGTATACGTAGCCCATTTACCGTATTTCTTTTTATTCGTCTTTATTCAATCCAGGGGGAAAACATGGGGGAACACATGAGATGCATGGAGGGAAAATTTAGCTTACGTAAACATTCTCTAGTGTACGTAAACTAATACTAACATGCAATAACAATTTAATAATAGTTTAACTTTTTTGCGAACGCCGGTAGCGACACATTATTATGAGATTATAAAACAGTCGAGACGTTTTTGTTTGGTTGTCGGCAAACCATACAAATCCGATCCCGGTGAGATAAGATTACTGATTACACCATATCAAGCTAGAGTGGCCGAGTGTCAGCCTGTGTAGCGACGACGCTAACTAAACGCGACGTCAGTGAGAATCAAATAGCAGCGCCATTCGATATTTCCTTGGGAAATTGCTGGTCTGCAAAATATTGCAATGTAAAAAGAATAGTGGCGTTGCGTAGTACGGTATACCCCTTGACCTTGTAATTTTGCGTGCGACTTTTCTAAAAGCCGCGTTTACACCGGAGTTGTAAACAAATGTTGGCAACAGATGTTTGCAACAATTCTTTGAGCGGATTTATTTTGTTGTCAACATTTCCCCCCTACCACACAATGCATTCATTCGAGATCATAATAAATTTTCAGGATTTACCTACTTTCGGTGGAACCTGTTTCCAACAAAAATCGTGTTGCAAACAAGTGTTGGAAAAACGTGTTTGCAACTCCTGTGTAAAACGCGCCTTTAGTTTGAATAGTAAAAGAATGTGTTTGTATCTTTAGGAATGAGAAGCCTTCTGGATAAAAGCCATACATGTAGGTATTTCTTTAGTTGAAGGACAAAACATGGAATCAAGGACCTATTTTACATCTTTACGGTTATTCGTTAATATTCGCCATGTCTGAATGACCATCAAAGCAAGTAAAAAAACCCAATAGTACAAATCGTACTTAGAAAATGTCATTTTGACGGTCATTGATAGAAAGATGACAGACTCAAACAATGATCCACAACGCATCTAACCGTGGTTATATCACATCTCTTACGCGTACTCTGTTATCTCATCAGTTAATCTATTCAACGCACGATAACAATAATGAGCTGTGCTCCTGCAAGCGAGATCGCTTCGCTACGAAGCTCGCAAGCAGATCCGCGCCCCAGGCTTTGGCCGTGGTGATCCCGAGCGCCGCGACCATAAATTATGAAAGTGTCTGCGCAGTGATGCAGAAGTGACGAGGGTATATATCTTCTGGCTTATTGAAAGCAATCGGTGGTTAGTTTGGAGTATTAGTATTATAAGTGTTATATTATATCTGGGCAATTTTAGCTAGTTTACGTAAGTTAAAACTATTTTCCGTGATTCAAAACCAGATATGGGAGGCCAGTAATTCCGAACGGCGAATAACAGGGGCCATCGACCCGGAATGTAACAGACCCCTTACACACTTTGGTATTCGCCTTCCCAAAAGACTTTTAGTAGATGGTTCAAATAAGTAAAACTCATGTTTCATAATTCCAAACCAGGAGCAGACTGTCGGGAGTTCCAAATGGTGAACAGAGGATGTCGAGTAAGAATTTATGCTCGAACGCTAACCAATCGAGCAGTATAGGCCACTTTAATTCACCCCTTCCCAAAGACTTGTTATAATTGACGGACTCTATTGGAAAATACAGAATAAAGTGATGTCACCAGGGCCTTGTAATAATGTAATTTGTTTGTAACTTTTATGGTGTCAAGTTTTTTATTTTCCATTTAATTTTCTTGTTTTGAAATTAGTCATCCAATATTTTTTTATTCAGACTTTTTTTAGATTTGGAACAGTTAAATATATTTAAATAGTTTGAACTGTATTGACAGATTAGCGTCGGGGGAGTGCGTTTTGAATTCCGGGTATAAAAACTGTCAGATTATGCCAGGTAGAACATGCTCAGGAGATGCGGCGCTGGGGATACGGAATCGGCTGTGGCTGCACCATTGAACTATAAACATATTCTATGGGCTGCACCGGCGGCGTGGCGGAGGCGAGGAGGTGGCAAACGTATGGTGGCAATAACACACAACACGCGGGTGAATTGCAGACCGCGGCTTCGGGTGCAAATCATGGAAACCACCGTGTGATTCATGGAAATCGAATGGAGCTGTCGATGTAATGTCTGTAATCGGTCGCCCCGGTCGAATATAAACAAAACCAGTAAACCAGTTCAAAAACCAGTGTGATCGTTTCGGGGGTGTGGTTTGTATGGTCATTTAACAAAGTTTCGTGGGTTATGTGAATGTGGATTTTTTTTAATTTTCACCCTAAATTAAACAATTGTCCTCATACTGTTTTTTTTTATTTCGTATAATCTTAAATGATTTTTTTAAAGAGGAATTTGGATGTGCGGTTGAAGAACAGTAAACAATCTCCCCTACAACACCTAATAATATTTTCAGGTAATAAAAAATCGGCATCCGTTCTGCCAGTAGTATTTTTCGCCGTTGTGTTGTGTAAGTATTGCACGTATCAGGTTTTTTAGTGAAATTTGACGCAGTCTATTCAGCAGAGGTTGGTCAGCGACGAAGGAAGAGGTATACAAAGAGGGAAAATCTCCTATATTATTTTTAATGGAATGCAACAAAACGTTGTTTACCCGTTTTTATCGACATAACTTGAACAAACCCTGTAACTGTGTACCTCCAATAGTCACCCTCATGGTAGCAAACCTACGTACTCAGCCTGACGTTTTTCTTATGGGTCACACTCATGGCAGCAAACCTACGTACTCAGCCTGACGTTTTACTTAAGGGTCACACTCATGGCAGCAAACCTACGTACTCAGTCCGAGGCTCTCATGGTAGAAAACCTACGTAGTCAGCCTGACGTTTTACTTATGGGCCACACTCATGGCAGCAAACCTACGTACTCAGCCCGAGGTTCTCATGGTAGAAAACCTACGTAGTCAGCCTGACGTTTTATTTAAGGGTCACACTCATGGTAGCAAACCTACGTACTCAGTCCAAGGCTCTCTAGGTAGAAAACCTACGTAGTCAGCCTGACGTTTTACTTATGGGTCACACTCATGGCAGCAAACCTACGTACTCAGCCCGAGGTTCTCATGGTAGAAAACCTACGTAGTCAGCCTGACGTTTTACTTAAGGGTCACACTCATGGCAGCAAACCTACGTACTCAGTCCGTGGTTCCCATGGTAAAAAACCTACGTAGTCAGCCTGACGTTTTACTTATGGGTCACACTCATGGCAGCAAACCTACGTACTCAGCCCGAGGCTTTCATGGTAGAAAACCTACGTAGTCAGCCTGACGTTTTACTTATGGGTCACACTCATGGCAGCAAACCTACGTACTCAGTCCGAGGCTCTCATGGTAGAAAACCTACGTACTCAGCCTGACGTTTTACTTATGGGTCACACTCATGGCAGCAAACCTACGTACTCAGTCCGAGGCTCTCATGGTAGGAAACCTACGTACTCAGCCTGACGTTTTACTTAAGGGTCACACTCATGGCAGCAAACCTACGTACTCAGTCCGAGGCTCTCATGGTAGAAAACCTACGTACTCAGCCTGACGTTTTACTTATGGGTCACACTCATGGCAGCAAACCTATGTACTCAGCCCAAGGTTCTCATGGTAGAAAACCTACGTACTCAGTCCGAGGCTCTCATGGTAGAAAACCTACGTACTCAGCCTGACGTTTTACTTAAGGGTCACACTCATGGCAGCAAACCTACGTACTCAGTCCGTGGTTCCCATGGTAAAAACCTACGTAGTCAGCCTGACGTTTTACTTATGGGTCACACTCATGGCAGCAAACCTACGTACTCAGCCCGAGGCTCTCATGGTAGAAAACCTACGTAGTCAGCCTGACGTTTTACTTATGGGTCACACTCATGGCAGCAAACCTACGTACTCAGCCCGAGGCTCTCATGGTAGAAAACCTACGTAGTCAGCCTGACGTTTTACTTAAGGGTCACACTCATGGCAACAAACCTACGTACTCAGTCTGTGGTTCCCATGGTAAAAAACCTACGTAGTCAGCCTGACGTTTTACTTATGGGTCACACTCATGGCAGCAAACCTACGTACTCAGCCCGAGGCTCTCATGGTAGAAAACCTACGTAGTCAGCCTGACGTTTTACTTATGGGTCACACTCATGGCAGCAAACCTACGTACTCAGCCCAAGGCTCTCATGGTAGAAAACCTACGTACTCAGCCTGACGTTTTACTTATGGGTCACACTCATGGCAGCAAACCTACGTACTCAGCCCGAGGTTCTCATGGTAGGAAACCTACGTACTCAGCCTGACGTTTTACTTAAGGGTCACACTCATGGCAGCAAACCTACGTACTCAGTCCGTGGTTCCCATGGTAAAAAACCTACGTAGTCAGCCTGACGTTTTACTTATGGGTCACACTCATGGCAGCAAACCTACGTACTCAGCCCGAGGCTCTCATGATAGAAAACCTACGTAGTCAGCCTGACGTTTTACTTATGGGTCACACTCATGGCAGCAAACCTACGTACTCAGTCCGAGGCTCTCATGGTAGAAAACCTACGTACTCAGCCTGACGTTTTACTTATGGGTCACACTCATGGCAGCAAACCTACGTACTCAGTCCGAGGCTCTCATGGTAGAAAACCTACGTAGTCAGCCTGACGTTTTACTTAAGGGTCACACTCATGGCAGCAAACCTACGTTCTCAGTCCGAGGCTCTCATGGTAGAAAACCTACGTACTCAGCCTGACGTTTTACTTATGGGTCACACTCATGGCAGCAAACCTATGTACTCAGCCCAAGGTTCTCATGGTAGAAAACCTACGTACTCAGTCCGAGGCTCTCATGGTAGAAAACCTACGTAGTCAGCCTGACGTTTTACTTATGGGTCACACTCATGGCAGCAAACCTACGTACTCAGCCCGAGGCTCTCATGGTAGAAAACCTACGTAGTCAGCCTGACGTTTTACTTATGGGTCACACTCATGGCAGCAAACCTACGTACTCAGCCCAAGGCTCTCATGGTAGAAAACCTACGTACTCAGCCTGACGTTTTACTTATGGGTCACACTCATGGCAGCAAACCTACGTACTCAGCCCGAGGTTCTCATGGTAGGAAACCTACGTACTCAGCCTGACGTTTTACTTAAGGGTCACACTCATGGCAGCAAACCTACGTACTCAGTCCGTGGTTCCCATGGTAAAAAACCTACGTAGTCAGCCTGACGTTTTACTTATGGGTCACACTCATGGCAGCAAACCTACGTACTCAGCCCGAGGCTCTCATGGTAGAAAACCTACGTAGTCAGCCTGACGTTTTACTTATGGGTCACACTCATGGCAGCAAACCTACGTACTCAGTCCGAGGCTCTCATGGTAGAAAACCTACGTACTCAGCCTGACGTTTTACTTATGGGTCACACTCATGGCAGCAAACCTACGTACTCAGTCCGAGGCTCTCATGGTAGAAAACCTACGTAGTCAGCCTGACGTTTTACTTAAGGGTCACACTCATGGCAGCAAACCTACGTACTCAGTCCGAGGCTCTCATGGTAGAAAACCTACGTACTCAGCCTGACGTTTTACTTATGGGTCACACTCATGGCAGCAAACCTATGTACTCAGCCCAAGGTTCTCATGGTAGAAAACCTACGTACTCAGTCCGAGGCTCTCATGGTAGAAAACCTACGTAGTCAGCCTGACGTTTTACTTATGGGTCACACTCATGGCAGCAAACCTACGTACTCAGCCCGAGGCTCTCATGGTAGAAAACCTACGTAGTCAGCCTGACGTTTTACTTATGGGTCACACTCATGGTAGAAAACCTACGTACTCAGTCCGAGGCTCTCATGGTAGAAAACCTACGTACTCAGCCTGACGTTTTACTTATGGGTCACACTCATGGCAGCAAACCTACGTACTCAGCCCAAGGTTCTCATGGTAGAAAACCTACGTACTCAGTCCGAGGCTCTCATGGTAGAAAACCTACGTACTCAGCCTGACGTTTTACTTAAGGGTCACACTCATGGCAGCAAACCTACGTACTCAGTCCGTGGTTCCCATGGTAAAAACCTACGTAGTCAGCCTGACGTTTTACTTATGGGTCACACTCATGGCAGCAAACCTACGTACTCAGCCCGAGGCTCTCATGGTAGAAAACCTACGTAGTCAGCCTGACGTTTTACTTATGGGTCACACTCATGGCAGCAAACCTACGTACTCAGCCCGAGGCTCTCATGGTAGAAAACCTACGTAGTCAGCCTGACGTTTTACTTATGGGTCACACTCATGGCAGCAAACCTACGTACTCAGCCCAAGGCTCTCATGGTAGAAAACCTACGTACTCAGTCTGACGTTTTACTTATGGGTCACACTCATGGCAGCAAACCTACGTACTCAGCCCGAGGTTCTCATGGTAGGAAACCTACGTACTCAGCCTGACGTTTTACTTAAGGGTCACACTCATGGCAGCAAACCTACGTACTCAGTCCGTGGTTCCCATGGTAAAAAACCTACGTAGTCAGCCTGACGTTTTACTTATGGGTCACACTCATGGCAGCAAACCTACGTACTCAGCCCGAGGTTCTCATGGTAGAAAACCTACGTAGTCAGCCTGACGTTTTACTTAAGGGTCACACTCATGGCAGCAAACCTACGTACTCAGTCCGAGGCTCTCTAGGTAGAAAACCTACGTAGTCAGCCTGACGTTTTACTTAAGGGTCACACTCATGGCAGCAAACCTACGTACTCAGTCCGAGGTTCTCATGGTAGAAAACCTACGTACTCAGCCTGACGTTTTACTTAAGGGTCACACTCATGGCAGCAAACCTACGTACTCAGTCCGTGGTTCCCATGGTAAAAAACCTACGTAGTCAGCCTGACGTTTTACTTATGGGTCACACTCATGGCAGCAAACCTACGTAGTCAGCCTGACGTTTTACTTATGGGTCACACTCATGGCAGCAAACCTACGTACTCAGCCCGAGGCTCTCATGGTAGAAAACCTACGTACTCAGCCTGACGTTTTACTTATGGGTCACACTCATGGCAGCAAACCTACGTACTCAGCCCGAGGTTCTCGTGGTAGGAAACTTACGTACTCAGCCTGACGTTTTACTTAAGGGTCACACTCATGGCAGCAAACCTACGTACTCAGCCCGAGGCTCTCATGGTAGAAAACCTACGTAGTCAGCCTGACGTTTTACTTATGGGTCACACTCATGGCAGCAAACCTACGTACTCAGCCCAAGGCTCTCATGGTAGAAAACCTACGTACTCAGTCTGACGTTTTACTTATGGGTCACACTCATGGCAGCAAACCTACGTACTCAGCCCGAGGTTCTCATGGTAGGAAACCTACGTACTCAGCCTGACGTTTTACTTAAGGGTCACACTCATGGCAGCAAACCTACGTACTCAGTCCGTGGTTCCCATGGTAAAAAACCTACGTAGTCAGCCTGACGTTTTACTTATGGGTCACACTCATGGCAGCAAACCTACGTACTCAGCCCGAGGTTCTCATGGTAGAAAACCTACGTAGTCAGCCTGACGTTTTACTTAAGGGTCACACTCATGGCAGCAAACCTACGTACTCAGTCCGAGGCTCTCTAGGTAGAAAACCTACGTAGTCAGCCTGACGTTTTACTTAAGGGTCACACTCATGGCAGCAAACCTACGTACTCAGTCCGAGGTTCTCATGGTAGAAAACCTACGTACTCAGCCTGACGTTTTACTTAAGGGTCACACTCATGGCAGCAAACCTACGTACTCAGTCCGTGGTTCCCATGGTAAAAAACCTACGTAGTCAGCCTGACGTTTTACTTATGGGTCACACTCATGGCAGCAAACCTACGTAGTCAGCCTGACGTTTTACTTATGGGTCACACTCATGGCAGCAAACCTACGTACTCAGCCCGAGGCTCTCATGGTAGAAAACCTACGTACTCAGCCTGACGTTTTACTTATGGGTCACACTCATGGCAGCAAACCTACGTACTCAGCCCGAGGTTCTCGTGGTAGGAAACTTACGTACTCAGCCTGACGTTTTACTTAAGGGTCACACTCATGGCAGCAAACCTACGTACTCAGTCCGAGGCTCTCATGGTAGAAAACCTACGTACTCAGCCTGACGTTTTACTTAAGGGTCACACTCATGGCAGCAAACCTACGTACTCAGTCCGTGGTTCCCATGGTAAAAAACCTACGTAGTCAGCCTGACGTTTTACTTATGGGTCACACTCATGGCAGCAAACCTACGTACTCAGCCCGAGGTTCTCATGGTAGAAAACCTACGTAGTCAGCCTGACGTTTTACTTAAGGGTCACACTCATGGCAGCAAACCTACGTACTCAGTCCGAGGCTCTCTAGGTAGAAAACCTACGTAGTCAGCCTGACGTTTTACTTAAGGGTCACACTCATGGCAGCAAACCTACGTACTCAGTCCGAGGTTCTCATGGTAGAAAACCTACGTACTCAGTCCGTGGTTCCCATGGTAAAAAACCTACGTAGTCAGCCTGACGTTTTACTTATGGGTCACACTCATGGCAGCTAACCTACGTACTCAGCCCAAGGTTCTCATGGTAGAAAACCTACGTACTCAGCCTGACGTTTTACTTATGGGTCACACTCATGGCAGCAAACCTACGTACTCAGCCCGAGGTTCTCATGGTAGGAAACCTACGTACTCAGCCTGACGTTTTACTTAAGGGTCACACTCATGGCAGCAAACCTACGTACTCAGTCCGTGGTTCCCATGGTAAAAAACCTACGTAGTCAGCCTGACGTTTTACTTATGGGTCACACTCATGGCAGCAAACCTACGTACTCAGCCCGAGGCTCTCATGGTAGAAAACCTACGTAGTCAGCCTGACGTTTTACTTATGGGTCACACTCATGGCAGCAAACCTACGTACTCAGTCCGAGGCTCTCATGGTAGAAAACCTACGTACTCAGCCTGACGTTTTACTTATGGGTCACACTCATGGCAGCAAACCTACGTACTCAGTCCGAGGCTCTCATGGTAGAAAACCTACGTAGTCAGCCTGACGTTTTACTTAAGGGTCACACTCATGGCAGCAAACCTACGTACTCAGTCCGAGGCTCTCATGGTAGAAAACCTACGTACTCAGCCTGACGTTTTACTTATGGGTCACACTCATGGCAGCAAACCTATGTACTCAGCCCAAGGTTCTCATGGTAGAAAACCTACGTACTCAGTCCGAGGCTCTCATGGTAGAAAACCTACGTAGTCAGCCTGACGTTTTACTTATGGGTCACACTCATGGCAGCAAACCTACGTACTCAGCCCGAGGCTCTCATGGTAGAAAACCTACGTAGTCAGCCTGACGTTTTACTTATGGGTCACACTCATGGTAGAAAACCTACGTACTCAGTCCGAGGCTCTCATGGTAGAAAACCTACGTACTCAGCCTGACGTTTTACTTATGGGTCACACTCATGGCAGCAAACCTACGTACTCAGCCCAAGGTTCTCATGGTAGAAAACCTACGTACTCAGTCCGAGGCTCTCATGGTAGAAAACCTACGTACTCAGCCTGACGTTTTACTTAAGGGTCACACTCATGGCAGCAAACCTACGTACTCAGTCCGTGGTTCCCATGGTAAAAACCTACGTAGTCAGCCTGACGTTTTACTTATGGGTCACACTCATGGCAGCAAACCTACGTACTCAGCCCGAGGCTCTCATGGTAGAAAACCTACGTAGTCAGCCTGACGTTTTACTTATGGGTCACACTCATGGCAGCAAACCTACGTACTCAGCCCGAGGCTCTCATGGTAGAAAACCTACGTAGTCAGCCTGACGTTTTACTTATGGGTCACACTCATGGCAGCAAACCTACGTACTCAGCCCAAGGCTCTCATGGTAGAAAACCTACGTACTCAGTCTGACGTTTTACTTATGGGTCACACTCATGGCAGCAAACCTACGTACTCAGCCCGAGGTTCTCATGGTAGGAAACCTACGTACTCAGTCCGTGGTTCCCATGGTAAAAAACCTACGTAGTCAGCCTGACGTTTTACTTAAGGGTCACACTCATGGCAGCAAACCTACGTACTCAGTCCGAGGCTCTCTAGGTAGAAAACCTACATAGTCAGCCTGACGTTTTACTTAAGGGTCACACTCATGGCAGCAAACCTACGTACTCAGTCCGAGGTTCTCATGGTAGAAAACCTACGTACTCAGCCTGACGTTTTACTTAAGGGTCACACTCATGGCAGCAAACCTACGTACTCAGTCCGTGGTTCCCATGGTAAAAAACCTACGTAGTCAGCCTGACGTTTTACTTATGGGTCACACTCATGGCAGCAAACCTACGTAGTCAGCCTGACGTTTTACTTATGGGTCACACTCATGGCAGCAAACCTACGTACTCAGCCCGAGGCTCTCATGGTAGAAAACCTACGTACTCAGCCTGACGTTTTACTTATGGGTCACACTCATGGCAGCAAACCTACGTACTCAGCCCGAGGTTCTCGTGGTAGGAAACTTACGTACTCAGCCTGACGTTTTACTTAAGGGTCACACTCATGGCAGCAAACCTACGTACTCAGCCCGAGGCTCTCATGGTAGAAAACCTACGTAGTCAGCCTGACGTTTTACTTATGGGTCACACTCATGGCAGCAAACCTACGTACTCAGCCCAAGGCTCTCATGGTAGAAAACCTACGTACTCAGTCTGACGTTTTACTTATGGGTCACACTCATGGCAGCAAACCTACGTACTCAGCCCGAGGTTCTCATGGTAGGAAACCTACGTACTCAGCCTGACGTTTTACTTAAGGGTCACACTCATGGCAGCAAACCTACGTACTCAGTCCGTGGTTCCCATGGTAAAAAACCTACGTAGTCAGCCTGACGTTTTACTTATGGGTCACACTCATGGCAGCAAACCTACGTACTCAGCCCGAGGTTCTCATGGTAGAAAACCTACGTAGTCAGCCTGACGTTTTACTTAAGGGTCACACTCATGGCAGCAAACCTACGTACTCAGTCCGAGGCTCTCTAGGTAGAAAACCTACGTAGTCAGCCTGACGTTTTACTTAAGGGTCACACTCATGGCAGCAAACCTACGTACTCAGTCCGAGGTTCTCATGGTAGAAAACCTACGTACTCAGCCTGACGTTTTACTTAAGGGTCACACTCATGGCAGCAAACCTACGTACTCAGTCCGTGGTTCCCATGGTAAAAAACCTACGTAGTCAGCCTGACGTTTTACTTATGGGTCACACTCATGGCAGCAAACCTACGTAGTCAGCCTGACGTTTTACTTATGGGTCACACTCATGACAGCAAACCTACGTACTCAGCCCGAGGCTCTCATGGTAGAAAACCTACGTACTCAGCCTGACGTTTTACTTATGGGTCACACTCATGGCAGCAAACCTACGTACTCAGCCCGAGGTTCTCGTGGTAGGAAACTTACGTACTCAGCCTGACGTTTTACTTAAGGGTCACACTCATGGCAGCAAACCTACGTACTCAGTCCGAGGCTCTCATGGTAGAAAACCTACGTACTCAGCCTGACGTTTTACTTAAGGGTCACACTCATGGCAGCAAACCTACGTACTCAGTCCGTGGTTCCCATGGTAAAAAACCTACGTAGTCAGCCTGACGTTTTACTTATGGGTCACACTCATGGCAGCAAACCTACGTACTCAGCCCGAGGTTCTCATGGTAGAAAACCTACGTAGTCAGCCTGACGTTTTACTTAAGGGTCACACTCATGGCAGCAAACCTACGTACTCAGTCCGAGGCTCTCTAGGTAGAAAACCTACGTAGTCAGCCTGACGTTTTACTTAAGGGTCACACTCATGGCAGCAAACCTACGTACTCAGTCCGAGGTTCTCATGGTAGAAAACCTACGTACTCAGTCCGTGGTTCCCATGGTAAAAAACCTACGTAGTCAGCCTGACGTTTTACTTATGGGTCACACTCATGGCAGCTAACCTACGTACTCAGCCCAAGGTTCTCATGGTAGAAAACCTACGTAGTCAGCTCGGCGATTATGGTCAAAATGACGTGAAGCCATAAAATTCCAACCAACTGAGTACGCAGATCTGCTGCGACGGTGCCGAATGCACTCTGTACACTTGCACTCGCCCCGTGATAGCAACAGAGCCCGAGGCTTGTCTGGCTGCGGTCGGACCTTTACAGAACGGGTTTCCAGCTCCAGTCTGACCATTGCATCGCCGCGTGTGATGGCCGTCCTGAGAACATCGGTCCTGCTCCGCTACTACCCGCGGTGAAAACATCGGCCGCTCATTAGCACCGATTTACATCTGTGATTGCCACTCCGGTAGGGATTTGTTTGTGAATGAGGTGCGAGAATTAGCATTAGGATGAAAGTCGTCTCCAGCTCGTTTGGAGACGTCTGCAGACTCTTGTCCTGGTTTTTGGAGGATTTGGAGTAAAGTGAAAAGTAAATTATTTGTAAAGATGCATAAGTGAAATGAATTTACAAACGAAAATTATTGTGACCATACGCTAGTACATAAATCATTAAAAATATTGAGGTCTAAAAAGGCCAAAACTCAATTTTTAACCCATTGAAACCCCATATAGTACCCCGTTCACATAATCCGATTATGATGGTTCGCAAACTCATGATCAGACCTGGTCCTGCACCTTTATTCTAAATTTCGTAAAAACCGGAAGCATGCATATCTGTCTAATTTTACTTATTAGACGAATGTAAATTTTGACACGACGATACAAGATGATACACTACAAACAAGTAAGGATGTAAGGATACTTGACTGTTTACCAGTGCATAGTGCATTGTCGTGGGGGGCCCATGATATGACCCTGCACTCCTGCCCTTGCATAGGACAATCATATTATCTGCCGTTAACACGTGGCGGCGTAGTTGAAGCATTTCGTTATGAGGGGCTGCACTCTAAACATTACACCTACATCTTCGTATTGATTAACCACTATACATCCATTGTATTAAATATTTTGTAATTAATTGTAATTTATGTTGTTTTATGTTTTTCATTATTAAGTGTGATTGATAGAGCTTGGCAAATTCTTCAACTCTTGTAAGAGTTGGAAATAACTATTTACTTTTCTTCGGATAATTTACTTGCTTAGTAATTTACCAACTTTAGTTTATTTAGAAATTGATTTACTTTTCTTTGGTGTACTTTCTGTTGTTAAATTGCAAACCAACTGTAGGTTTGTTGCTTTGTAATTTACAAATTCTCTCCTTATTTTACTACTAATATAATAATGAGGGTTGCAACTAATTCAAAATTCACGAGGCCACGATTTTTCATCTAGTTACATAGAGTTTGACTTAGGAGTTTGAGTTTTAGAGGTATTTTTTTTAACAAATTCAACTTAGAGGTACAGAACAGTGACAGTAGACCCATTCTGTACTGAACTGTCTGTGTCACTCACATATTGTAACCTGCGTGTCGGGCTTTCAACTTGGTGTTATAAAACGTTGAGATGTAGAGGCAAACTTCGTCCCGATGAAGTAAAATACAAATTAATTATAGGCCTATATATGCACTAAACTATGAGTTATACTGGTAATTTTTTTTAACTCTTCATAAAGGTCTAATAAATGTAAAAAAATAAAGTTATATTGGCCTTTTTATTTGGCAGGCTGTTATTTCGTAGGGCATAGAAGATTTCGAGCAACTGAGGTTTGAGTTGTATCGAGGGATTCACCAGTAGTGTGTTTGTGTTGCAGGAAGCTGGGCCTGGACCTAGTCCCGAGATGTGGGGCGGAGATGGTGGATCCCAGCTCCATGAGCATCGTGCAGCTCTACCAAGTGGTGAGTGTTACCAACTCAAAAACACAAATTCACGTTTTTTATTTTTAAGAGTAAGAACTAAATCAAATACGAAGGAACATGCTAAGCGGAATTTTCGTATGATCTTAACTTTTTTTTTGCAAAATCATATAAATGACTTATTGTTTTTTGCTTCTTTAAAACGTAAAATAAACAGAATGCTAACGGATTACACAACTTTACTCCAATAAGTCACCAAACAGTAAAGAAGAAGCTTGAATTCCCCTTTGAAATTTTTCTACCCACTTGTTTATATTGTATAATGGAAAATTTGTGATGACCGTAAGTGGATAATGGATAGGGTGCTGTAAAAGATAGTGTGAGTGGTAGTGGACGGTATTTTATTTTTCAGAGGGAATTTTTTTCTGTGTGCCCTCTTTCTTTATTTTTAAATAGAGAATTCGGGGGGACATTACTTTACCCAGAGAATAAGACCATTTGTATATATTGGTTTTTTCCATGTGCAGTAATTTCATAAATTATAATATCCTGATATTAATTGTTTGCAGCTTGAAAGTTAGATTTCATTGGAGTATAATATAGAAATGGAAAGAATTGTAAATTTGTTTAATTTGCAGATTTGTTTCATAATTATTTTTTACTTTTTAGACTGAAAAACCTGTTTAGACCCTAAGAGGTGCATTTAAAAAAAATCCAATTAATATTTGTCTTTGCAGTACAGTAGACTCCCTCTAAAACCTTTTAACCGGTCTCCGCTTTAATCGGCATACCCAGACACAAAAACAACATATTTTTAAACGGCCATTTTTTATCTTAACATTGCTTTAACCAGACATGTTTTGCCGGAAACTTTGTTTTCTTATCTACTGTATCATTCAATTCAATATTATATCATGATGTTCTCAAACCACCAAAAATGTAGCCTACTGTCTTGGACTGGTGGAGAAGTGTATGCCACCAGAAGTGAATATTTGGACCTGCTATCCAATAGACAAAATAGGAAACAAATTATTATTAGTTTATTTTAGTCACGTATTTCATGGGTTTCGGATGTTAGCTGTAAATTATATAGAGTAATATATTTAAAATAATTTTTTTTTAAGTCATAATTGCATTTAGACGATTTGAAATTGTAGGTTGGCTTTTTTAAATGTACAGCGGTTTAACCGGTTAAATCATTATCCGGCCGATGCCTGTTAGTTGGCCGGTTAGGAGGGAGTCTACTGTATTATGAGGGCTTCTAGCAGTCTTATAAGATGTTCCAAGTAAATTGTTCATCACTCATGAAGATAAAAATATTTTAAATTCACTTGTACAGGATGAATGCTTTAAAATATAATAGGTAATATTAAAGTTATAAAATTAATTTATTTGTTGCAGCACATGCAAAGCTCAGAGAATTCAAGCGGAGTGTCGGTAAGTTATCTAAGACTTAGTGTTACCTATGTGTTGTTAAGTTGTTTGAAAAGCCCAGGCTTTTCTCCCTGCCATAGGTATTGGACAACCATGTGACTGAAATTCACTGTTATAACCCACGCCACATAACTTGACGAATGAATTTTCACTACTATTCAGTTAAAATGATTAGATAATCAGCTGTTCTATAAAAAATTGCATGTAACGTAAACTCGATGTTTTTGGAAAAGTACCCCCTCTCCTCCCCTCGCCCAACCCAGCTGTTTTTGGCCATTCGTCAACTTATGTGGCGTGACTTATGGAGTTCTGTATTCATTGATAACTAAACAAATATTTTTACTATTTACTTAATTTTTTTTTGGTATAGTCGGTTCAAAATCAATGTATGATTGAATTGCGGATTTCAATTCCTGTAAGTTTCCCGATCCTCCCATTGCCAAGAATCCAACCAATCACAAATACTGATTATTATAGCTGTTTAATGTCTTAAGTCACTTTTTGCAATAGTTTTGCATAAACAATAGTTTTGCTTGATTTTTTTATAAAAAATATGCTTACTTTGACGTTTGAGATATAAAACGAAGCATTTGCTACAGCAACGGGAAGAACACTATCATCATAGTTATTATGCACTCTAAATTTCAAGGGCAAAATTGAAATAACAGCTTATTATAACGTAAAATAGGGAAATCCAGGACAGTAGGGCAGTGGTGGGAAATAAAATTCTGTTTTAAACCACACGTTAATTTTGAATGGGAAATACTCATCTATTAGACATGTAGCACACCTGTCTTTACTAGAGTCATTTTGTTTCAATAGGCGAGAGGGACCATGAGGAAGAAGGAGAGCAGCAAGATACTGACCCACCACCTGTACCTGTGCATGCGGGACTACGGCCAGCACATGCTAGAGGACGTGGAGATCTACTTCTCACTCTACGACTCTGTCATGTTGTTATGTTGATTCCGCAGGCGAGAGGGACCATGAGGAAGAAGGAGAGCAGCAAGATCCTGACCCACCACCTGTACCTGTGCATGCGGGACTACGGCCAGCACATGCTAGAGGACGTGGAGATCTACTTCTCCCTCTACGACTCTGTCAAGAATAAATACATCAGGTAACTGTGTACAAACAGTGGACGCCATCATGCAGTCAAAATAATGCTTAAATTTATGAAAATGGCTCCATTTTGCTCTGCTTTTCATGATACATCTCGCCTTGGCCGGTTTTCAGGTGGTCTGCACCCAAATGAAATGAAATTCTTTATTTCCTTAATACAATACAATAATAGGAACACAAGTACATCACATTAGTAACTACACAGGAAAAAATTTCTCACAAAGGCAAAGCCTGTGTGTGGGAAATGAGTTCTACAGTCTGGTCCAAACAAAACAAACTAAAAAAATGCATGATCAGTGATGAAAAAACATAATAATTGTTTTCAATACTAATTAATTAAGTTTATACAGTATAACATTATCTTAATTAACAAACCTCGTAACTCACATTTTACAGGAGAAACAAAAAACCGTTTTATTTTGATCAAGAAAAATTTCTTTTTTTTTTTTTAATTGAAGTATAATTATTGTAAAGTAATTAAAATAACACTTTTCCCTTATTTTAATATTTTCTTGAGTAGAGTGGAGTTACGAGTTTTGAAATAGATTAATAAAGGAGTTACGTGTTTTAAGAATGTAAGATACATGGTTTGGTATAACCAATTTTGGAGTTAAGTGGTCGAACACACAAATAATTTGGCTGTTTAAGGAGTTACTGGTTTGTAATAAGGAGGCTGTTTTAGGAGTTACTAGGTTTGCTGTTTCTGCAAACCTAGTATCTCCTCTAAAAATTTACCTCCTAAAATATACGTGGTTTGTTTTCTCCCATTTTTCAGTCTTTAAATATTTTTTTGGAGTTAAGAGACTTTAATCAACTGTGCAGGCACAAAAAAACTACACAAATATGAAAATCACAAAAATGCATTTTATGGAGTTACGTGGTTTGTTAATTAAGCCGACGATAAACAAAATAAAATACAAGTAAAACAAATAAAACTAAAGTAAGGGTGACAGTTTTTATATTGTTAAATTGTTCATTTGATTTACTTTCAAACCTTAAAAAAGTGACACTCAGAGTGTGGGGGTGGGGGGGGGGGGTGGGGGGTTCCTAACATTGCCTGCTCGGACAGTAAGTCCTGAATAAAATTACACCAACCGCTAATCTGGGAAAGATTTAAGTCCAAAACTTACAAACTAACTAACATTTAAACAAGACATTTTCAGCTTTCATAACAAGTAAAAAGTAATGCAATACAGAAAATTTGATTTAATTTTTTTTTTTTTTATGGAACAAATGGTAAATGTCAGTTTCAGTTTTATAAATTTTATGTTGAGAAAATATGAAATTAATGTTTATACAAATATTTAACATTTTATAATACAGAAAGGAGAGTGATACAATTTAAAGGACTCAACATACATAAATCAATACGAATATAATGCAGCGTGTTGAATTATCACTGATTAAGAAGTTAATATTAATGAGACAGTACCAGGCTAACCGAGCCTTGTTTGTTGGTTTTAATTTACTTTTGTTATAGTAATCATGCTTTGAGTTTATGCCAAATATACCCTTTTACAAGTGACAGGCTGACAGTCTGTATGAAAACCAATGCTTAAAAGTAGCATGCTTTTATTATTTTTTACCTTTTGTGTTAATTTCGCTGCCTTGATGGCAACCCTTAAGACCAGTGATAAAAATTACAAATTTTAAAGTAAGTTTAAGACAAAAAACCAATTTTTCTTGGGATTGAGGTTGTTTCTCATCTTATTTCAGGACCAGATAATTCTCAAATGCAAAGTTTAAGCAAAATTTACCCACTAAATTTCGAGATCATGTAAATTACATCGCCTTAGACACTGCTCATATTAGGATTGTGGTTTTTGAAATGCCTGCAACCAACCACACGCAACACGCTTTACAGAACAGTACAACCCAATAGTTGCTTTAGTTTTGCAGGCTTTATTTGAAAAGTAGCCATTATTTATTTTATGTTAAAAAACCTGAAAAATATAGTCTATTAAAGGGTCTGCATTTGCAGTGTAGCAAAAAATAAAAGTAAAAGAACAAATAAGGAAGGATTTTTTAAACTTAAAGCCAAACAACATCAGTACAGTATTTGTGCGTAATAAACGACATCCACAGTTGTACTAGACTGATATCCAAACTTCATTCGTATAAAAGACCTGCCTTTAATGTGCTCAGCATGCTTTCAGTAAAATGTTTCACATTTTATTTTTTCCCTTTAGTTATTTTTTATGGAATAAGTGCTAAGCACTCAAGTTTTTTGCACTTTAACAGGCTAAGCATTTCTTCAAAACACTTCCTTGGGTAATTGTTTCATCCAAAACTTTGGATGAACAACTCTATTCATACTCCTAGGAATTTGTTTTATCCTCAGAAGCTAACCCAATAAAGCGTCTTTTCTTTTAAAATGTTAAATGCATTACTGAATTATTTGGCAGTTTGAAGTTCCTATTTGATATGAGTTAATTTGTTTCAGTGAAAGATTTCTAGTCCGAATATCAAAGGAGGGATTCGCAAACTATGTGGAAAAGCTCAGTAGTAATTGTACAATATTTACTGTAAGTACTTCCAACTGTTATGTTTATCATTTTTATTAAGTTACTTTAATTCTTAAAGTTGATCGGATTGATGTATTATCGCAAACAATGCTAGATTTCATTTACATGTATATTGAAAAGTATTTTGTCTTCAGTTTAAAGTTATGCTTTTGTGAGCATTTTTCATTTCAAAACCTTTTTGATTCATTATAAACTGTAGGATGTGTATTTTTATACACATACAAATGAATGTGTAGTTTAGAAACTAAAAAATTCTACGAAAACAGAAAAAAATGTTATGATAGTAGTAATAAAAGTCAAATCTGGATGAGCATGAAACAGCACATTGACCAATTATATAAACTTTTGTATATTCTTCTTGAAACTTCAATCCCATTTCAGTAAACTATGTTGTTAAGTATACCGTTTTATGATGTTGTGTTTCAGGATTTAGGAAATGGGGACCTGACTAAAAACGTGTATGTTGTAGCACATATACTCAGGATAGGGAAAATGCTCTACTCAGAGTCAAGTAAAAAAGGTAAGTTTCTTCAATTAAATTTTTTCTGGCATTTAAATAAAATCCTCATAGTGTCTTGATATTGCTCTACAGTATTTTTAGTCTCCTGACAAGCTTTGATTTATTTTTAATTACAGTTTATGTTGCAAATATTTTTTGAATTAGCCTTTCAAGATTATTTACTGTATTCATGTTGATTATATTTAATGTTAAAATAGCTATTTATTATATAGCTTCAAATGATAAACTCCATGTAGAGTTGAAAATGGTGTAAAAATGTTGCAGCAATGATTATTTTGACCGGATTGACAAATTACGGGATTTCGGGGTCTACTTTTCTGCATAAATCATCATAAGATTTTATGGAGCACATATTTGCATACTTACTTACTTACTGAAGTGACAACTCGTACTCCAGTTGTTACTTGGTCCATCAACACAGCCTCTCCAGTGGGTTTGGTCAGCAGCACCTCACTAAGCCCCATCTTCCTAATGTCTCTTCGGACCTGGTCCCAATATCTTGTTTTCAGCCTACCAGCTGGTCTTTTATCTTCGGGATTATTTCTCAATATAGTTCACTATTGAGTTATTACCTTTACTCAAAACCGTCCGGTCCACCGTAACCTTCGGCTCTTAATCTCATGAAATACGTTTGGATCTTTGAATAATTGGTGGATTTCGTAGTTGTGTTTGTTCATTCAAACTACATTTTCTAGTGTTGAGCCAAAGATTTGTCTAAGTAACTTGTTCTCAGAAATAAGTAATTTTTAAGGAAAGCTTGAAATTCATGATTTTTTTTTCAAATTATGTAGGCAAGGATTGACTCTGGAGTGATTTGAGTTAAAGAGGTAATTTTCTGTTGAATTCCACTTATCAGTTAATCAGTTTATAAGATGCTGACGCTGCCAGGGCGTATTTTAAGGTGAACATGAATGAAGGATGAGTGTAGAATGGGTGTGATGACTTGAGTAGCTTTGTAAGTGTGTAAGATCAGCTGATTCTTTAGTCAGGGCCATTACTTAATAGCCCAACAACTAATGGCAGCTGGGTCCAGGTTTGAACCATGAAAAAGCTACTAACTTTTCTCAGGATCGAACCTGCAACCTTAAGGTTTTAACCCTAGGAGCGGCCAGGCCAAATCGGTGCGTGTGCGCTAAGCGGCCAGCCGATTTTGGCCATTTTGCAGACGTTATTTTAAAAATTAACAGTGTCCAAACTACTCATGATAACCTAGTCATATGCATATTCATTTTGTTCGGAAAAAGACGTAGATTATTTATAAAATAAATTGAATAGAATCCCTGTTGGTACGTTTTTCACAAAATGCGAAAAAACAAAATTTTTTGAAAAATTTTGAAATATTTTTCAAAAGTAGACGGCTAGAACTTTTACACTGATTTTTATGCAGACAATCTAAGATATACAAAATGTAGGTAATTTATTTCCCTACGTGTAAATATGTTTAGTTTGTCAGAAATATTTTTTTTACTCCTGATATAAGGGAAAATACAGAAAATGAACAAAATTTACAAAAGTGCCCTGTACATTTGAAAGATAAAAAAAGTAAATAATATATAAATATTATAGAATATGTGTAATATTACTAAACTGTACAATATATTTATTGGAAATAATGCGTTTTCATACCATAAAAAAATGTTGTTCTTTACTTTATATGTGTTGAAATTTGTTATTTTTATTTTCAAAAAACCAAATTTAGTTACTCAAAGCTTTATATAATTTGCATACAACTTGATAATATGATCAACTGTACATATTTTTGTAGTACATATCATCCTGAACAAGAAAATATATATATGTATAAGGAAATAGTAACGTATAAGTATAAGGAAATAGTAAATCTGACATAGGTTAGGCTACACACCGGCAATAGACACAATGGCCAAGCAATACAACTATTTCCGTCTTCTTCCACAGACCACCGGACGCGCCATAGAGGAAGGAATCGCTACTAATATGTATAACTTTTTCCTAAGAACAAAGTTATATGTTTTATAACACGCTAAACTCATAATTAATTGTTTTAATACGTGATTTATAAATTGCCGTATTTCCGGCAAATTGGCCAAACTATGCACCGCACATTTTAGCTGATTTCAAAAATTATTTTTCCTATTTTCCGACGTCATATGACAAATGTTTACCACTGTAAATGAAAGAATAAATCGTGTTCTTTTCAATTGTACCAACGGCTTTCTGATTGGTCAAAAAATACAAAAACTAGAATTTTTTTAAAAACATATGTTTTTAGACGTTTCGTGATTTTTGAGTCGAAAATTTTTCGCGCGCTAAATTTTGTTCAAATTATAATACGAATTGCGTCGATCAATTACTGCTACAAGGTTCGATTATGTACGAAAATGAAAGTTTGGAATGTCCTCTTTAAAATGGTATCAATATTATAACGTTTATAGATCGTCTTCAATGTGAAATGAGTGGTTGAAAAAAAAATGACCTATATTGCCGGAATACGGCAATTGACGATTTTCGCAAAAATGAAATTGCCGGATATCCGGCAATGGCCGCTTCTAGGGTTAAAGCGAGCACTATAACCACTCAGACGCCCAGCTTACAGAGGTAATGTTGGACAGTTTAGTATAGTGATAGCAGACAGACGCTAAACAGGATGTGTCAATCACTCGAAACTCTTCCATTCTACAATACCCGATTCATAAAACTTCTTTCTTTGAGAAATCCCCTTCATATGCCTGCTCTAAGATTTTTAATAGTTTCCCTCCTCTCATAAAAGACGAACCTGATTTCAAGAAATCAAAAAACTAGCCTTTAGTTTTCTCCTTGAAAACATCTTTTATAGCGTTAAAGACTTCCTCTCTCATACCACAACAAGGCTGTGACTTTTTTGTGGGTACTTAAGCTATGACAAAACAACCTTCTTTATTGTTAGCAAAGTGTGTTTGTAAATTTACTTTATTATTCATTGACTTTGTAATCTATCTTGTATTGTTTTGTTCTTGATCACCTGTAACTGTAGCTGAGCTACAAAACTTTGTAACGTTGTGTGATAATATTGTATTTTGATTTTGATTTTGATTTTGACTCGTTGCAACCTGTACGCCAGGATTTTGACTTATAGAGGTCTTGGAGATATATAGGTAAAAGTTGACTTTTGGAGGTACAATACAGTACAATTTGAATTCAACTTATTTATTGAATTTCAAGCTATTGAGTTAATTGTTGTATCTCTTCAACATGAAGAGGTAAAATTTATCTGTAAAAATATTTTTAGTTATGTCTGGGTTTGTATTTGACTTAGGCTGGTTTTTCCTAGGGGATTGAAAATAATTTGTGATACCGAGAATTTTAAATTATCAAGGTTTAAGTTAGCTAGAGTCTGATGTTAAATTATCATTGAACGGTATTCATATGATTCTCTTTTTTCTGTAAAATTACAACTGATCTTCCATTCTCGTGACGCAGGTAGCATATCGTCGCAGAGTGGCAACTTTAGCTTTAAACGGCCGCACGGCGTGGCTGTGCTGAACATAGAGGAAATGCTGACGTCGGCCGGCGAAGAGAAGGAGTTCATGTTCAAGGTGTACCAGGGGGAGGACAAGGACTTCCACCAGCTGCACGACTTTATCATCAAAAAACAAAACAACAAGTTCAATCAAATTTCTAGTCATTATGGTATGTATTCATTACTTACCTGGTTAGCTGTTTTCTTACTTAATCCTTTATTCTAAAAAGGTAGGATATACCTGAATTAAAAAAATTGTCTCTTGTCATTATATACTTTTCAAATTTTATTAAATTGTTTTTTGGCCTGTTTGGAATGTATTCCCAATGCCGATGATAATGTACAATCATGGTTCATGTCAAATTAGAAGTGGCAATTGTGACAGGCAAATTGATTTCAAGTTACAAACAAAATATTAATGTGTATGTTGTAGACCTTCATATCTTTATGGATAATAAAGATTACTTATTTATTATTTACTAAAACTTTACACATTCCCCTCCTATATTTTCTAAATTTTGGCACAGGTTGAATTGCTAGTTTTACTTAACTTTAATGTCTCCTGGTCTTTATTTCTGCTTGCGAGGATTATAAAAGTTTCATCATAGTAAATGTTTTGTCACCATTTCAGGAATAGCTTTATCGATGAGGTTATTGCACGGCGAGCTCCACAAAGTGAGAGAGGAGAATCCGCTTCTGTTCAAAAGCATATCACTGACGAGGAAACTCGGGTTCTCCGATGTCATCATGCCAGGGGACGTCAGGTAATGTATGGCAAATTGGCAGTTTTCCTCACTACATTAGAATCCCCGGGAAAATCGATATTATAGTATTTTATTGCCTTCCATGCACCACATAATTTTAGGATTGATATTAAAATTGAAGCGATAACAGGGTGTCTACTGGTCACTGAAGTCACCTAAAGTCACGGATTTTAGTTAGTGGTTACAGAAGTCACCAAAAAGTCACTTATTTGTCCTTTAAATGCAAGAAAAGTCACGGATTTTTTGTATAAATTGAAAAAATAATGCGATTGTGAGCAGATGTTTTGCGACTTTAGAAATTTCACCTCAAAATTTTCTTAATAGACCACGTAAAAGTCACTGATTTTTGACATTTTTCACCCCCAAAAGTCACTGATTCTTGTATCTACTTGGCAGTAGGCATCCTGTATAATCTGCTATCAATGGCCTGTTTTTATATTAACATCCTCCTTTGATCGCTATTTAAAAACCCTCTTAATAATGCTTCAAATTTCAATAATCACCTTCCTAGACATTATTCTTCAACCAATTACAAATATATTTAATTAGTGATTTGAATTGTTGGTGCTAAAAAGTTCCTTTCTCATATTATACTTTCTATTTATATTTGGCTCATTTATCAGGTACATGAACAAATTAATGTTCGCAGAGATTGTAAAAACATTATTTGGGCCCAATTTACATGTAGAAACATATATTATTAGACTTAATCAAAATTTTGTAACTGTTTTACAGAAACGATCTTTACATGACCTTGGTTGGTACATGAACAATGGTTGCAGGGATTGTAAAAACATTATTTGGACCCAATTTACATGTAGAAAAATATATTATTAGACTTAGGCCTAATCAAATTTTGTTACTATTTTACAGAAACGATCTTTACATGACCTTAGAAAGAGGTGAATTCGAAAGAGGGGGCAAGACTACTGGGAAAAATATTGAAGTAAATGTCCTGGTCCTAGACAACGAAGGAAAACTACTTCAGGTATTCATTCAATGTTTGTAATCAATAGTAATAAAATGTACAATATGTCATCTACTCTGTATGGTAAACTCAGAACATTGAAAAGCCCCCCTCCTCAGGTAGAAATGTAGGAACCCTTCCTAATCCCTTTTGTCAAAACAATGTCAGTGTTCTGGACATTCAGCCGGATATTATTTATTGTTGCACTATAATTTATAATTATTTGGTGCATAAGTACTACGTTATTAAATTGTGGCTAATTTTTTTTTTTTTTTTTTTTTTTGTCTAGCTTAGACAATTAAAATAAACTTGAATTACAGTTCGATAACGTTCTGTTTCCCATATAAAAGCTGTCACGCATCTTACAAACACTGAAACAGGTTGTAGAACTGTGATTCAAGTTTAGTTTTATTCCTCTAGGCAAGGCAAAAAATGAGCAAAAATTTAATACAATACACTCTCGTTCATAGGAACTAATGTGGCGGACGGCCGGTTCGGATGTCAAAAAATTCCGATGAAGCGGAGTCCGTTGTGAGTCATCATTTCCGCCTGTACGGTGACCTATCGTGATTGTATTCATTCTTGTTTTTAAGATAACACAAGAGATTTTATGAAAATAAGGCACTCAAACTTTGAACATGGTAACAATGAAACTATAGGAATAAAAACAACACAGGAAATAAAGATCCAAAATTTTTATTATCATATTCCATATTCATATTCCCCTCATATTCCATATTCATATTTCTCCTCATATTCCAGCAGTCAACTGACTTCCACGTAACACAGGTGCAGTCGCGATGTGAGACAGACTGAATGACAGTTTGGGAAGCGGTCAAAGCGGATGTTCACTTCCTGCCCCTCTTCCTCTTTCTATTTTTGTGCGAATACTCCACGGCCTCGTAAATCACATCGATGGGTACAGATTATGGACGCCTGATGACGTTTGATGCAAAATGTAATACTGCACTGTTGTGCAGATAGAACGAATGGAAATTGAAGGCGCTAA
This sequence comes from Neoaliturus tenellus, assembly GCA_030545055.2. NCBI lineage: Eukaryota > Metazoa > Arthropoda > Insecta > Hemiptera > Cicadellidae > Neoaliturus > Neoaliturus tenellus. The sequence continues at coordinate 338,920,333 of CM061531.1, read as the reverse complement.
AACGGAAAAATTATTTATTTCGTAAAAAAAAATTAATAATATCCAGATTTTCAGTTCCTATGAAGCGGAATTCCGATGTCGCCGAGTCCGATGAACGAGAGAGTACTGTAATGTAGGACTAGTGCAAATTGTAAATTATAGTGGAGAGTGAAATTTCTTGGAATAGCGGGTGGATGTCTGCCATCCTTTTGGTCATCCAGAATGGAGACATTGTTTTGACAACAAGAGATTAGGAAGCGTTTTTACCTGACGTGGTGGTATTTTCTACATTCTGAGTGTATTACACCATCATATATGACGTTGTTGTTGTTGTGCCAGGAGTGTCTGTGGGGTGCGTCGGGGATGGAGGGTAGTTCCGACTACCAGTCCATGATCGTATACCACCACAACTCCCCTTGCTGGGCGGAGACCATCAGGCTTACCGTGCCGATAGACAAATACGCCACGGCGCACGTCAGACTCGAGTACAAACATTGCTCAAGTGAGTAAAGTCATAATAAAACTATTTATTTCTACTGTAGGTTCTTTAGTTACTCTAGTTTAAAAGCTCGTCTACTTCGGGAAGCTGTGCCACAGCTTTTCTGTGTTAATGACTGAAGTGTTGGCCATTGCAGAAAGTTTCCAAAAAAAAGTTTTTGGTAAGTTTCCCGTTAAGACATACCTCAATCACCTCAGTACAATATTTCTTGTGTAAAAATATATATAATATTCATTCAACGTCAAATCATTTCTAATGAAGATCATCCTATACAATATTGTCTACAAACAACAGTGGAGTCCAAATTATTGGTCCCAAACAACAATCAAATTGAGTATCATCCAAGCCTTAGTTGTTTAAATAAATCAGCTTCAAGCATCTGATGTATTATGTAGCACTGCTAAAAATTTTCAAACACTAACAAATAATCTTAATAAATTAGAGATATTAAGTTTTCTGAATCTAAGTTTGCAAAAAGATATCACCTATATTGTATACTGTCGCAGAAACAGCTAATTTTTTTCTTTGGATTTTATAATGGGCAAAATAACATCTTTTGATAGAGATCAATATCCCACACTCTAATACGAGTAAGATATGAGCAAGGTATATTTACACGTATGTATTTATCTTTGCATAATCTTTGCATAAAAATCGTATAACAGTTTGAACGATTTTCTTCAAACTTTGCTAATGACTTAGTTCTGGGGTAAAAATAATTTATGTATAGATCTCTATATTTGGATGGATATAATTATGTTATATCTTTATTTAAAATCCTAAAAATTTTGACAATATTTTTGACATTAGTCTTATGGAGTTTAAAGTCAAAACAAATAAGTTGCTGGAAAGCACAGCTTAGCTAAAACGGGCAATTCTCATAAAGTGGAACTATGTAAAATTTTTTAACAAGCTCCCACTGACTGCTAGAACTGCACCTGTTTCTATTTTTAAATCTAGATTGTACAGCTGGCTATTAGAAAACCCTTTTTATAATATTAATGAATTTTTATGCTCTAGAGTTAATATTGATTTTTTACCTGTTTATGTACCTTGACTAAGCCTATTTCATTGTAAAATGATCAATGGTGAATAAAGATTTCTGATTTCTGATTTCTGCTGACTCAACTGTCAAAGCATGAACCATGTGCTCCAGTATTAAAGTCCTGGACAGTATTATTGGCGGGTGCCACGATCAGCTTTTCCATTTAAAATGGGAGTTTTTAAATGGAACAGCTGATCGATGCAGCCGCCAATAAGCCTGTCCAAGACTATAGCTGCTGTTTTTTCCATTGTAGCCAGTAACTGCATTTCAAAATTTTACTATAGTAAAAATAATGGATCAGTTATTAAATAGAACTTTTTATTGGTGATTATGACTATTTAGTTAAATAAAAGGAAAGTAAAAGGATATAACCACCAAGCAATATGTAGAATTGCAATTAAATTTATGAACAAAAGAATTAGCATCAATGATGAAATCAGCTGTTAACCGTAGAGGTAAAATACATGTGTTTCAGTTTTAACAAACTCATACCAGAGTGCAACACCTTTAGTATCACATTAAAACACCTTGAAATGCGAGTGAGCGAAGCGAACAAGCTTGTCTTGGAGGCAAGCAGAGCAAATGAGCTCGTTTTGAAAGAAAAATGCCTTTTGGGCTTGGTATTTTAGCATACAGTCTGTGACTGATATGACCTATCAAAGTACGGTTTTAGTTCACTGAGCAAATGCTCAGCTCCCAGGTACTTTTTGTTTTTATGAATTGTATTTGTGATATGCATTTGTAAAAATATTGTAATACTTAGGTGCTTTTAGTTGATGTTTGGGTTCTTGTAGCATTACTTAAAAGAATAAAAAATTTTGAATTTTCACAAGCAGGACTACTTTTTTAAAAACATTCACAACTATTAACAATACAATACTGATATAATGTGTAATTTTTCTTATTTTGCAGCAAGAGACAAACCAGATAACAAGAAATTATTTGGTTTCTCATTTGCTCGACTAATGGAACCAAGCGGAGCTACGTTACAGGTAAGATCATAACGACAGATAATTGTCAACAAAATCTTCATCTGTAATTAGGTTCCTTATCATCAGTTTAAACAATTTTTTTTCATTAAGTTGTTAATGGTGGTGTGGGGTTATAAATTATGACAAAATATTGCTATCACTTTAACTTGTTAATTAGATGTATAACTCTTAAAGTTGTAATTTCTTTGTTAGTTGAAAAATTACAATAAGAATTTATATTTTTGTTGTAAAATTTGAATTTTTTAAAGCTTTTTTTTAGATTTTTTATTAACAGAACTGTGTATACTTTATTTCATTATAAGATTGTGTTGCTAATTCATTGTGGATTACACCACATGTTATCCACTGCCATATGAATCTTGTAGTATTTCACCAATTGCATACCACATGAAAGTAAAATGAACTACAAAAATCTGTTATGTTAATAGTCTTAATTTATCACAAAAACTATGACATGGGTTTTATTTACAAGACAAAGACAAAGACAAAATACTCTTTATTGACATGAACATTTAGTACAGTCATGGCGTCATTATTTTTCTTCTTCAGTGATGAGGTTGGCTTCGTCCCTCCAGGCATTCTTCAACAGAGTAAAATTCTTTTTTCAGTAGCCAGTCAAGAACAGCTCCTTTGAAGTTCCGGTTGTTTTTTTGTTCTTTCAGTGCAGGTGGAAGGGTGTTGAATAGTTTTGCTCCGATGTAGCTGGGTTTTTTTTCATAGCCTGACAGATGATGTGCAGGAGTATGTAGTTGATTTGGTTTCGGGTGTCATAATGATGAGCCTCTGAGAAGTTTATTATGGGTCTTTTGTTAACTACGTGGGTAACTACCTCGGCAATGTATAGGTTAGCTACTGTCTGTAGTTTCAGCCTTTTGAATTCCCCCCCCATACAATCAGTCCATAACGCATTTGCGCCTCAAATAGAGCATAGTAGGCAGTCCTTGAGGTTTCTGCGTTACTGATGTGTTTCAGGCGCTTGATGACACAAAGAGCAGTGCTAAGTTTCTTACAGAGTTGATCTACATGGGGTTTCCAGTTGAGGTCACTATCAATGGTTATCCCAAGGTATTTGGCCTCTTGGGATGCTATTACATCTGGTAGCGCATGAGCAGTCCTTCTTTGTGAACCAAAGAAGAGTTGTTGTGTCTTGTCTTCATTTAGCACGAGGTCATTCTCTTGGCTGTACTGTTTGGCAATGCTGGCAGCAATGTAGGATTTTATTTCTAGCTCTTGTATATTTTTGTGGGATACAACAAGGGCAGTGTCATCAGCATATAGGAAAGCATCACAATTGTCGTGTAACACAGAAATAATGTCATTTGTGTACAGGATGAATAAAACTGGACCTAAGACAGATCCTTGAGGAACTCCTCTGGTTGTCTGTACTTGTGTGGATCTGTATTTTCTGGATGTCTTGTTTGTTACATTAGTTATCTTTGTCTTTTGAGTCCTACCGCTGAGATAACTCTGAAACCATTGATGTGCGGTTCCTTGTATTCCTAGCGTTAGAAGTTTGTCCAGAAGATGTTTGTGGCTCAGACTGTCAAATGCTTTACTTCTGGAGGTCAAATAAGGTTAGAGGTAAAATAGATTTGACTGACCGACATCTCTGGCAGGACGGTATGCACGAGATGCTGGTGTACCGGTGCGGGGAGACGGCCAAGCTGCACCCGGACCAGTACTTGAGTCTGCCCGCCACCACGCGCGACCTGGCGGAGAACAATGCCACGTCCACGGTGTACCCGCGCAGCGGCAAGGAGAGCGTGATCACGCGCACGTTGCTCTGCTCCACCAAGCTCACGCAGAATGGTGAGTCACTACTGCACTTCAAGTCAAATAATCTTTATACATGAAATGTGCATGTGTTTCCCGCAATTAGTGATGATCAAAACCAGGAGTTTCGAATCTTGAAACCGAAACCGAAACCAAAACTAAAAAAATATAATCTCGATTGACAAAACTCATTAATATTATTCTACTCTTCCTATTTTTAGAGTCTTCTTCAACTCTGTTAAACCACAAAAACATGAGTGTGTATTCTTCTATTTGAACTTCATTATTATTTTTTTCATGTTTTATTGCAATGTTAATCCAATTAATTAATTGCCCATTATACTTGATGTAGCAGTGAAAATAAATACCGTTAATACACAAACATTTTTAAAGTAAGGAAAATTTAGTTATTTTTAATGCCACTGGCGATTATACTGTCACATTTTCCAATTTTTAAAGTATTACAGCTATAAAAAAATTAATTTAATATATACCGTACTAGCTTAAAAATACCCCCGTCGCAGCAGACCTGCGTACTCAGCGAATTTCCAAACGATCTTGAGAGTTTGTATTTTCCCCATTAACACCATAGGATTGGGTATGTAGGTTGGCTGCCTTGGGATGTTGTTATAAAATGTTGATTTTGTTAGGAAATGTAATAGTTACGTTAGGTAAATGTCAAACTGTATCAATTTTTGGCACTTTTTAATTTTCCCCATAAACCCCATGGGGGTGAGTAAGTAGTTTGCCACCATATGGGTGTTGTAAGCAAATATCAGTTAAATCCTACCTAGTGAATGAACATATCAAAAATATTATCAAGTTATGGTGTTCTTTTCATTTTCCCCATAAACCCCATGGGGGTGAGTACGTAGGTTTGCCGCCATGTGGGTGTTGTAAGCAAATATCAGTTGAACCCTACCAAGTGAATGTACATACCAAATTTTATCAAGTTATTTTAATAAATAAGCGAGATACAGTGTTTTGTTAATTTCCCATAAGATTAACATGGAAAACCTATTTTTGGCTTTTCTCCGTAACCTGTTAAGCCAAGTTAAAAATTGAAAATATTAAATTGTTTGTTTTTTTAAGCTCTTTTAAATGGTTTTAGTTAAAATTGTTGAATTTTGAAAATTATGCTCCAAAAATGCAAAAAACCCATTTTTGACCTTTTTGAAACCCCATAAAACCCCGTTCCCATAACCCGATCATGCTGGTTCGCGAACTCATGAAAATAGACCTAGCCTTACACCTTCATACCAAATTTCATCAAAATCGGAGGTCCCCTTCAAAAGTTATCAGTACCACGGACACATAGATATATATATATATATATATATATATATATAGATATATAGATATATGTATACATATATATGAAAATGAACGAACGGTGTTTTTGGCTTCTGGGGACCTCAAAATGAAAAAGTAACATGGTCCCGGGCTTAGGTCTTACCATGGCTACTACCGTAATAGCGTATTCCCTATAGGGAAATTCGCTAAAAGGGAATAAAATGCATGTTTTTCTCAGTAGCCGTATGGTTCCTCCTGTACTTTCACAAGATTAAGTGATGTTTCGGGATCATAAGAATTTCACATTTTTAGCCAAATTTTAATCATATATTTATGTTTTTGGCTATATTCCGACTAAATACCCTTATTTACCTGAATTAAAGCATAATTTACTGTTGTAAAATGATTCAGATGACTAACTAACTTCATATTCCATGCATGTGAAAAGCGTAAACTTACAGATCTACAATAACTGATTAACATTCAAAAGATGTAACATTCAATGTTGTGATTTTCAGTCGATTTGCTGTCGCTACTTCAGTGGAAAACTCATCCGGAACGGATCAAAGTGGCCTTAGAAAGAGTTTTAATTTTGAATGGTGAAGAGCTAGTTAAGTTTCTTCAAGACGTTTTGGATGCGCTATTCTCTATATTTTCCACTGAAGATGGGAACTCAAATGATCATTCGGGACCTGTTTTTCATGTGCTGGTATGTATTTTTATTTTACCAATGGTAAAATACTTTCTGATAACTAACTTATTAGCTATCAAAATGCTATAAAACTATATTCACAAGGTGTTACTAATACTACACACCACAATGTGAATAGAAGTCTTATCCAATTCATTTTTTGGACGCCCAAATTGGTACCAGGTTCATGTTACAAGGCTTTCTAGGGTCACTTCTATGAATGAAATAATTTTGAGCTGGTTTTACTGTGCTGCAAAAACAACACAATAAACAAAACTAAAACCTCAGGTGTCAAATTTTCAAATACTATGCAGATTTAAAAAAAGTGGCTAACTGATTTATTTATCCTAAGTCACTTTTAGTCCATGTAACACAAGAAATACCGCCACTGTAAATCAGTTTTATACCCAGCTATTCTATTAGAAGAATTAGAAGTCTATTCACGTAGCATATATCGTCAAGGGTGTTTCCTTATTTCATAATTTCTGACAAAAGAATGTATGAGATTAATAAACAATTTTTTCTGGTTTTTTTTTCTAATTTAGGAATTATAATATCAAACGTTAAAGTATTCAGAACTATTAAAAGTATTTAAAATTATTATCATCAAATCTAAATCTCTTTATTAGTTGATGCACACCCAAATTGATGCTTTAAAATAATATTACAATAAAATAAACTTAAAAAAAACAAATTATGACCTTGATTTAATGAGTGTCCTACAGATCGTAGTAACACGTAGCATTTGATGTTTCAGGTGAGCATATTGAGTCTTCTCGACGACCCCAAGTTTGAACACTTCAAGCCCGTCATGGACGCTTATATCGAAGGACACTTTGCAGCTGCCTTGGTCTACAAGTGAGTTGGTCATTTGAATGGCTACAATACTTCACACAATTTAATCTTAAAAATTATAATTTAATCTTAACAAAGATTTTTGTTATCTGGATTAGATATAGCTCCAAATGGCTACATTGAGAATGTTCCGTTCGTCTTCAAATAAATGTGTATGCAGTTTTTGGGCAGAGAGATTTAAATTTGAAAGCTCATTTTATTTAGTGTCTGTTGATTTTTTATTTTTAACCCTTCAACTGGTCATTATAACCTCCTTTACTGGTGAGGTTTTTTTGGCCGCCGCGCAAACATTTAGTACAAACAACATAAAACATATAAATTGGTATATAAAACATACAAATTATATATCAATTTTTTCAGAATGAAATAGGCTATTCAAAACAATATTGTTTTTAGTGTACTTACAAAAATTTATTTTGTTAATCCTCCTATTTTGTAACAATAAAGATTTTTTTTTTCTTATTATTTTCCTTTTAGAGTATTATCATGGTAAGGTATGTTGTCCATACAACAAAACTAAGATAGCCAAAATAACCACAATTTTATTGGCTTTTTACTGATGTATAACACTTGATTGTTTATATTATAAATAAAATATTACAAAGCAAATATGTGAGGTAAGCACAAACCACATTTTCGCCGCCATATTTTTTTAAATTTTTTATTTTTTATTTTATTAATTTTTTATGATAAAATTTTTACTAGAACTATTTATAAATATTAAATATAACTATTTGTTATGTATATAAATAATTATATTTATTTATAATAAATTAATAAAATTAGGCCTAGGCCTATTCACTCACCTAGGCCTAGGCCTAACTCACAACTTTCATGTTCACTGACAACTTCACTTTGTACTCTGAATCTTCATTTAGAAGGCCCAAATAGCACTATAATTACTCAATTCACTCATTATTACATTGCAAACTAACTATAATTCACTAAAATTTGCATTTCAAGTAATAACATAACCACAAAACAGCGCCGCCCCTACGATACGCGTAAACAAAAACAAACACCAGAAATTCAGTCTTACCAACATACTGATATTTCAACAAATACAGCTGAACATATGATGACTAGATTGTTCATCTTTTCCTCTTTCATACTATATAAAAAACATCGACATTGACTATAAAATAACGAAGTAAAATGCATTTTACATAGACCTTGCAAATGGATCGCGATCGCGATCCTACCAGTTTAGAACGGCCTAAATGGGTCGCGATCGCGACGTTCACCAGTTGGAGGGTTAACTAGGATTAGTTTAACTATACAACACTTTGACTATGTCACCAGTTTTGTTAGCTTTGCTATGTAAAAAAAACCTATTTGTAGCAATAAAGAAATTTGAGTCTTACAAGTCGTTATGGCAGCACTGAATTCCATGATACGAAATAAAAATGACTGCCATAAGTTAAAGTGATGCCCTCTCTGCCACTGCTATTGACAGTCTGGGTAACGTCTGTCAAAGTTAAACCTGTAAATTTTTAATTCTATCTTCATTTATCTTCAAAAGTAAAACACAAAGATAAAAAAATATACCATCAATTTTGGCAAAAAAGATCAATTATTACCACAGACAACCAGCACGGTGTGCGGGGTGGCTTTCTCTTCTCTTCATTAGAGACATTAGTGTGTAATATCTCAAAAGTGCTGTCATATTGGTCCTTAAATACAATAACACCCATTATATGTCTCCATGAACAGCACAAAATAACCTTAAAATATACATGGGTTTCATTTTTGTAACCTGTAAATAGCAGCAGAGTTGCTGGCGGAAATTTAACTCGTAGTGGTTTCTTTTAAATTTGAATTATAGGGGACAGGGCGCGTCTACAGATACATACAGATATATTCATATTGAGGTAATCTATCCAAAGGCGAAACTTGCATGTCTCTACAGCCATCCTTTCTTTCAAAAGAGAAAATTATAACTTAATTTCTGAACAGTCCTTGCACATTGCACCATGATATGTTTCAGAGAGGCCTACTGACCAGCGTGAAGCACTGCGCGACCTGGGTGCGAGCCACTCATGAGCAGGAGGCCATCCAGAAGTGTTTCCGCTCGCTCGAGTACATGTTCAAGTTCATCATCGAGTCGCGGTTCCTGTTTGCGCGCGCGATGGGCAACCAGTTCGAGGACAGCTTCAAGCGTGACCTGCTCGGTGTCATGGCGGCACTGAACGGAATGCTCGTGCGCACCTACGACGTCATCCTGCCCACACAGGTATTGCGGCAGCTTTAAATAACTATCAGACCATCCTGACTTTCCTAAAGTTGACAAAGAAATTATAGAAGGGACATTACTTAAGGCACCAACTGTGGTGTGTTTTTTAAGATGAATATGTTTGAAGGGTGAGTGTGATAGATCCATAACGTGTAGCTTTGTTGTTGTGAAAGACCTGGTGACTCATTTGTTAGGGCCATTAATTCATTATTTAATGAACAACGGCAGCTGGATCCTGATTGAACCATCAAGAAGCTTCTAACTTTTCTCCGATCAAACTGGCATTCTTTGAATTTTAAGGTAAGGTGTTCGGCCAAGGTCTTCTTGTTCTTATCCCACAATAACAACAACAAAACAAGCTCCACAACCTCTCATTAGAGCCCTCTAATTGTGTCGTCACTTTTACTTTATTTCTCTTCTTGAAAAAAAAGTACATCCTGTTTGCAGTTGATGTTTCAATTTGATATTGTTCTATAAAATCAAATATTAAATCTTTTAAGTTGTCGCTTAAATTTACATAATTACTTGTTAGTGATGGTCAAATCCAGGAATTTCGAATCCGAATCCGAATCCTAAAAAATCAAATCTCGAATCTCGAATCCTCGAATCTTGAGTCCCGAAGCAAGGATTGAATTTACAGATTTATTCTCTCTCTATAATGTCAATGTCAAGCTTATTTTTAGAGTTAACAAATAAGAGTCATTATTAAGAAATGATATTTAAAAGCCAAAGTACAAGGGAGTAATATCTTTGTATGATGTATGCATTAAAGGAGTGTATGATGAAAAATCAATAAAAAACAATGAAAGTTTAAAGTTATGAACCTTAAAATCTAATAAATATATTTTAATGTTTAATTTAAAAGATATATTTAATGTGATTTGAAGTTTTTTATTTAAAAATTATATTAAATTATATAAGATGCTTTTAACATTATAAAACAGTAATTCAATTAAAGATTGATTTATTTAACAATACTTTGCCATTTCCCTTTGATTGGAAAGTCACACAACTATGGTTGAAATTTGTTAAATTTGTAAGAATTAGACGAATCAAACCAAACGAGCCATCCCTTAGTTTTCTATGACAATTGGTTCAGAAAATAGCACTTGGTACTAGGAGCAAAAAACACCCCTCTTGAATAAATTACTGCCGGAGGTCGGACAATAGATAAGCTGAACAATAGATTGTCTCGAGTGTCCATGGAATGTGGCCGCATGTATTTGTGCCGTTCCTCATTAGCGAGACCGCCGGCCGCGATCGCGGCCGCCACGCCGTTCGGCAGTTCCTGACCCGATAAATTCCCGAATAAAAAGAAAATCCCGCCCGATGATCGGGACAAATTTTCTCCTGAAATTTTCACCGAAATTTCGGGTCCCGTCCATCCCTAATTATTACTCAGACACAGTGAAAAACATTTAGATCACAGTTCAGATCACACTAAAAAACATTTATTTTGCATACATACACTCACATATTTCCTTTTGTTTAAGTATATATGGGTCAACAACAAAATTAAATTTGGACAACATTTTAAAACAGCAAAAAAGAGCTCTTAGGGTCATGTTAAAGTTAAAATATGATGAGTCAGTAAAAGAACATTTTAAAAACTTAAAAATACCAACAGTATACGGGCAATATATTTTTGATACAATATTAATAGCCAAACAAGAATTATCAAAGAATGATGCAAAATTACCAACCCATCCTTATAATACGCGGAATAAAAGAGGAATAATTCAGCCACACAGGCTAAAAATTTTTGAGAAGAAACCTACATATATTGGAAATAAATTCTTAAAATTCATTCCAGATCATATAAAATACGAAAGTAATTTCAACAAACTAAAAAAGACTTTAAAAGAATATCTAACAAATCAGGCTTTTTATTCTATTGAGGAATTTTCCACTTCCCTTCAAAAGTAGTTTTGTTTTCTGTTGTTAATTTGTGGTCCTCCGATAGGTATATTAATTTGTGCATAGATGAAAATTGTAATCTCCTTAACCAGTTATTTTAGTTTGAGTTATTGTGTTTGTAAATTCCACTAATTAATAAATAAAATATTGACACTATTCTTTGTATAACAATGTACATGAAAATGAATAAAGAAATATGAGTATGAGTGCGTCGGCAGCTCGGCGCCGCGCCGTGATGGCGTAATCTGTCGGCGGACCCGAGATTCGATTCTTGAATCTTGTTCATCGAATCTCGAATCCGAATCTTTTCTTAGGATTCGGTGGATTCGAGATTCGAGATTCGGATTCGACACATCCCTATTACTTGTTAATGTTTAACACCAACGGTTCACAATTTAGTGTAATACTGAGTTGTAATTTTTGTTTTAATTAGGATATTTGGTTAGGGTATCTTGAGGCCAACTTCTAGACAAAGGAATAAAGGAAAGAGATTGTCTGAGAACGTAGTAACAGAAGTAAAAAAAGCAATAGAAGCTTGAAGAACTAGCACCTAAATATCATTCAACTGGTTGAGAAATTAGCATGTTGCTACGAAAATCACATGTGTGTGGTTAAATTTTGTCCTAGTCAATGATGTACTAGCGTAGTCGTAACTATAATTCTTGTCATTGTGAGAAAGCTTTTTTTGGGTTTGAAATTTTACTAGAAAATATTAATTTATGAAATTAAATACTGTATTTATTAAAATAAAAGTCTAATCGTGCAGAAAGTACTTAGCAGTTTACCAGCAGGGTTGGTTTGCCCACAGATCGCACTGCTACACAGCATATCTGCGGTGTACGATCAGCTGACCCGAGTCTTGCCGTTGACCGATGTCGCCAAGCTGGCAGCGGAGATGCTGGACAGTCTGCCCACTCGCACGTCCGAGCTGCCCGCACAGCTGACGCAAGCGAAGCTCGTCGCCATACGCAACCTAGTCACCGGCAAGCTGTTCAAACAGGATGATGGTTCGTAGAAAACTCATCTGTATATGTGTTTAGTGAAATTTAGTTACTTTGGAGGGGTTCTAAGGGACCTGAAAAGCCTACTCTCTCTGAGATATTGTACAAACACCAAAAGAGAGTATTTATTTGGAGTATCAGTCTGCCTTGCTAGAAGGCAAGCAAAACTGCACCCAGCTCCCATGCGCCACCCTTGAACGCCAGGTCTCCAGGTGGAGTCTCCATTGTATCTCAATTCTACATCTATCTACGTTCATCTCCAGAATTAAGTTGGCATTCAGGTTCATTTCCTTATACTTAACTACATCCAAATAATGTTTTCTTTAATCTTCCCAAATATATCGAACAAATGTTACTATGCTTTAATTTATTTACACAGTTATGTAGAATTGTTAATTGTTATTCATCGTTTACTTCATTACAAGTCATAAATTATCAGAATCAAGAATAAAAATTCCTTTAGTAAACTACAGTAGATTAAAGTAGACTTCCTCTTAACCGGCCACCTTTTAACCAGTCTCCGCTTTAAGCGGCCTACCCTGACACAAAAACAACATCTTTATTACCAGCCATTTTTTTTTTTATCTCAACATTGCTTTAACCAGCTATGCTTCACCAGAAACATCTTCTTATCTATTATTCAATTCAACGTTACAACATATTGACGTTCTCAAACCAATTAAAATGTACTATCCTGGACGGAAGTGAATGTGTTTGGACCTGCAATCCAGTAGACCACAATAAATAACCGAATTATCATAAGTTTTGTCTTGGATTCCATGGGTGTCAGATGTTAGCGAAAAAAATATTTACAGTAATATATTTAGAGGTATTTTAAAAATCATAATTGCATTTAGGCGATATAAAATTGTAGTAGGTTACTATTTTTAATGAACATCGGTTTAACTGGCCAATTCATTATCCGGCCGCGGCTTGGTCTTTAGGTGGCCGGTTAAGAGGGAGTCTACTGTAGAATCATGAACCTAGTCTGTAAATCTGTTTCAAACACTACTATTCTATGAGAGGTCTATGCACTTAATCCATTTAGTTGATACTTTCAAGCATTTGAAAAGGTCTACTTCTTCCCCTCCGGGGCCAGATACTGTCCTAGATACAAGCTAAAACTCTGCTCCGACATACTGTCCGAGATACTCTCCTACATCTTGATTGTGATTGTCGGTTGCAGAGGCGAGGTATCAGCTGCTCAAGACCTGCTGTAAGCACCTGCGCATGCACCTGGCCCATCGGGACGAACTGAGACTCTGCTCTGAGATCCTGTCCGAGATACTCTCCTATATCTTCCAGCAGCAGCGGCTGGAGCAGGTCAACGGCAAGGTCGGTGGTCCTGTGAATATCAATATCTAGATGTTTATAAAATAGCAGTCTATCATATATGAGTAAAGTATTAAAGTATGCATGTATGTACACTGATCTTAAAAAAAACTTGGTTAAAAAACAAATGGTTTGAAAATAACTTGGTTCTCGCATAACAATAATATGTCGAAAAGTCTCTTGATGTACTCATTCATGGTGGATGACCAGATAAACACACCAAGCTATATAAAAAACACAATTTTTCAGGGTTAGTTAAAGTTGAAATGTTTGGTTGCAGGTGAACAACAGTCTCCACCTGGACCTGGAGATTCTGTGCCGGGACACCCTGGACATGCTGATACAGACAGTGCTGATCATCATAGACCGCTCCCCACCCGTACTGGTGAGTCAGCTGTGTGGCGTACTGCGGCCTCTGCGGCTGGGGCCAACGAAAATGTCCGGGTGTGCATGCAGTTGTGGTCATGTGACCATATTTCAGCCCATTTACAAACATCATTTATTCCATTTAGTTTTTTATTTAAAGCAATGATGTCACAGTGTTGCTTAATGAATATTAAAATAGTGATTGAGTGATACTAATAATGTTGAGTAGATTGTCTTTTCGCATTTAAGTTTTTTTTTATGTACAAATTAAATTGTACATTTCAGCTTCTGTTTGTCATTTTAATGAAATACAATTTCACGTAAACTACCAATGAAAAGTTCTTTTAAGAGTGATATCTATCTGTATGCCTTACAGTTAACATAGTTACAAAAATCCTCAACGAATTAATTGTGAAATTTAAAATGTTTTTTATCCCTTTTTTTAGTTAAAAAATATGTATAGTAGACGCCATAAAATCCGGCCACCTCGTGACTGTACTCCCGGCCAGGTTTTCCGAATGGTTGGAGTAACGGACGACTTGTTATCAACTGTAACAGTCATAATTAACTAGCTCAGACGATGTTGTAATAGGGCTGAAATGACAATCGGACAACAGACAAGTTTTTGCTAATAGATAATAATGGATAGCAATACCGATCAAATTTGTTAGCCTATCAACTGTCTTAACGTAAAATGGGACCCTGTGCAAACGAAATCCTTCTAACGACAGTGTTTTATGTGTAACATTGTCGATTGGGCCTCGAAAAACAATGGAAATAAACAAAAAAATTGTAAATAATACTGGAGCAAAATATTTCAGAAGACATCTGAAACTGGATAATCCTTAAATTTGAGATTGAAGTAAAATACTTTAGCGATCAAACTTTTTGAACATGAACCAGTCGATTTGTCAAATTTTTAATTTCTGAAGTTCCGCGGTCGATTATCTGGCTGCGGATCCATCCGAAGCCGGACTAAAGGGCTTCTACTGTATTGTTTTATTCGGCAGGGCGGGCTGGTCGCCTGTCTCATCGGGCTGCTCCAACTGCTGGACGAGTACCACTACCGCAAGGTGTGGGAGGAGCTGCGCGAGCGCAAGCCACTCAAGGACTTCCTCCTGCGCGCGCTGCTGGCGCTGCGCATGCTCGTGCGCCAGGACGTGTTCCCGCCGGACTGGCTGGTCATGAAGATGGCTGCCAACCACGTGATGCTCGGCGCGCTGCAGGAGCTGGCCCAGCCGCTGGTGCTGCGCTTCCTTGACTCCCGCTGCCACTTCGACGCACAGGTACGCGGTTTACGTTTTAAACTATATCAAATACAAAATTTTATAAACCTTTGTTTCCATAAACTTGCAGTAATAAGGATTTAATTGCGTACAAATTTACTTATAATAAAATAGATTTATAAAAAACTTGGCAAATTGTACCAAATTCTACAATATTGATCCAAACAAGTTTTTTTCTAACTGAAAGTGATAAAATTAAACTACAGTGAACTCTTAATAGTCCAACATTCCTTGGTCCGATACATTCTATAATCTAACAATAACTCAGCAGCAATGTATCTTACCTGAGTGATTTTCTTATTTGCATAAAATATTATTCTAAAACATTTTCAAGATTTAAATTTTGTTTCTATGCTACAAAAAAAGTTAGTATTAAGGTGATGGTCATACCACATAAAATCGGTCGCAGTAGCTAAGATGTTGAATCGATAAACTTAATAAAAACACTTGCATTGATTGAGTCATATTACAGTAGAAGCTCCCGTAACCAACCTCAGATCAAACATCTGTCGGATTAACTGACCATTTTCCAGGAACTTACAAACTTCCGCCATGCTAGCCAATGCTGTTTTAAAAATAACTTGTAAAAATAATTTGTAGTTGTGATTTGTTTATGTTACAAGAGGTCGATCATATGTTACTGTAGTAAATCAAATCCAGTAAATTACTTTTGGTGGCAGTGTTTACTGCCTTGACAGTTATGGATGACCGTCCATAACCTATACATTTTTGACATGTTTACTACAGTACATTAGTCGCAGTGATTGTATTTTACCTTTAAGCCACTCGTGAGATATTTAAAACACTCGTGGCTTAAAGGCCCTCATAAAACAATTGTTACATAAACTTCTATTAACACATATTTCCGGTAATATTTTGTTTAATTGACCTTTTTAGTTATCCAACCAAAGTCTAGTGCCGTAGAGATTGGTTAAGAAAGCTTCTATTGTATAATAATTTTGTCTATATATTTCTTGAATAGAATCAATAAAACATGAAAGTAATAAATATCAGCCAAAGTTGTATCTCAGAACTTAGGTGGATGTTTTATTTAATTTGTGAAGAATAGACAAAAATGAGGCTTCACTTGTTTTTGTACAATTGGTTTAGATTTGAGCAGATTGTAGTTTGTGGTCTTATTATTATTATTTTTTTTATCTCTGGAATCAATTGCTGGGATTTCAAACAATAAATGAAGTTAGTAGAAGAAAACAAAAATTTTTATTTTGATATCCAAAGTTTTTCTGAAGAATTTTAGTTTTAACTCCAGTCTGTACAGTTTAATACTGCCTATCACTAACAAGCAAAACTCACTTTTAAAGTTTAGATCTCCACTGATTGCATTATGTTTCAGGTCTGGTCAGACTATTTCAACCTGGCGGTGGCTTTCCTGACGCAGCCGTCACTGCAGTTGGAGAAATTCAGTGAGGTGAAACGAGGCAAGATAGTGACCAAGTACGGTGACATGAGGGTGCAGATGGGCTTCCAGATACTGTCCGTCTGGTCCCAACTGGGTACGTACCCGTCCTGCCGATATCACGTAACTCAAAGCAAAAATAGTGTTTAAAAAAGTTTTTAAACTTTGTTTGTATGAGGCAGTTGATTATTTGGACTAATGTAAAAAATGGCGAGTAGAGATGGTGAAAATTTCGAAAAATTTCAGGTAAAGTGAAGTTGTCTTAAAAATTTGTAAATGTGATAAACTTTTTTTTCTTTAAGTCATGAGTCCTAAATGAATTAGAGTAGTCTTTGAGGAGTGAAAAATAAGTGAAGGAAAAAAGTATCACAAAGCAATTGATTTGAATTAAGATATTGTGTTTGTCTTGATTCTTATGCATCCACCCCGCCACAATTCCCACCATCAATGCTATTATTTCATGAAGTTTAGGTTGATCCCCTATTACACACCTTTTATATTGTAGCAAAAAACAATTGATAAGTATAAGTTTACATTCTACCCTCTATCTACTCTTCGCTTCAACTGCCTAGCAAATGATAACAATATATTTAGTGTTTGAAGAATCAATCACGTGATCAAAGCACGTGAGTTTGAATTTTACATTAAAAGATTCTACTTTAAGAATTGACGTGCTAAAAAATGATGATGATGTTCTTCTATGAGTGTAACAAAACTTTAGCTTTCCAGTAAATTTGAAGGCCTGTGTAACTATTGTAGAGAGTTAAAACCATAGAAAGAGAAGATCTTGGCTCAATTGACAGAAAATAACATCAGTAGAATGATTCTACAATAATATTGGTTAAGTAACTCATTAGTAGAGCGTTATCCTATAAACTTTTCTCTTTGGTTTGATCCTGTTTGACTTTATTAACATGAGCGGTCACCTCGGCTTGCTCGTGTTGAAATTCCCTTTACATTACCTTGCTGCCAGCTCATTGGCCCATGCAATGGCATTTGAGGTCTTTTCTATTTTTTGTCACCTAGTGACATTTATGAATTCTGCATCTTACAAAACTCATTATTTGGAGATGCCAATACTTCTGATATTTCTTTATTTCATTAATGGACATAATAGTCCAAACTTGTCTGTTTGTAGGTGAGCACAAAATAAATTTCATCCCCTCGATGGTTGGACCTTTCCTGGAAGTGACACTAGTGCCTGAGCCAGAACTGAGGAAAGCAACTCTTCACATCTTCTTTGACATGATGGACTGTGAGCAGAGGGTCCATGGCAACTTTAAACAGGTATTTGAGATTTGTCACAATCATTTATGTGTTTTATTCTTTTTAGGCATCAGTTAATCTTAGTTAAGAAGGGTACTTTGCTATGTTTATACATTTTCATCACACTGGACGAAAGCAACTATTTTCACCACAAGCTTCGAGTGTGGAGAATAAATTTTTCCACTCTAGAAAAGAAATGTCAGCTGGTGATTTTTTCCACACTGGTTTATAGTTGAGGTTCTTGACACCATTAGCAATTCTAGCGACAGTAACGCAAGTGGCGTTTACAGTATATTTATAATCTAATCAATAGTAATCAAATATTATACAACATGTTAATGGTGTTTTTGTTATCCTACTGCCGAAACCAATTAAACCACAGATGGGTTATATTGAGTATAATTAATGTAATTTATTATTATTAATTGATTACAGTGGTGATGAAAAATTTGTTACTAACTCGGGTTGAAAGTGTAACTCTATGCCTTGTTTGAAATTGCGCACACATTTAAGGTTTTGTGCTTAAGCTGGGAAACAGCACTTTCCAACATTTGATGCAATAAACTTTACTTACATAAAAGTAATAACTTACATCTTAGATACACTATATTCTTGGAAACAATTCTTGTTGCTCAAGAGGTGCTCTACCTAGACAAGCTTAGTGTTCTATAAAGTTTAAGATAGATTTAGATAAGGAATACCGTAGTCTCTGTGATCTTTGTGTAAATGCAGACTATTTCATGCACTTTGTAAAGTTGATGTTTATGAAATGTAGTTGTCCTAATGGACTTTTCGTGATTTTTTCAGGTGGAGTCAGAACTTATCGACAGCTAGAACATCTTAATCAGCGACAATAAGGAGATGACGAATACAGACAACTATTTAACACGATGTAAGGTTTAAAAATGTGTATAGGCTTTTTTCATAGTGATAAAAATATTGTGTAATTGTATTAAAGTACAAAGGTATTAGTTACATGACTATTTACGGCAGATGACATAATGTCTCAGTCTAGTTGAATGGCTCCGCCGAAAAACGTTCTATGCGGAAAAAACCTACTTTTGAGAAAAAGCGGAAAGAAGATTGATTTATAAAAGTTTACATAGTTTTTAGGTTGGAATAATGTTTTGCCAATAATCTTTTAAAACTACATATATAACCTCGTATAGTAGTATTATACAACACTTTTACTTACCACAATCAGATTTTTAACTATTTTTATGCATTTTTAGGGGGTAAAACGTTCCAACCGCCTGTCATTTGAAACATTTTTTCCCGGATTTAGCCTCTGCCGCTAAAAATCATCATGGAATGTAGGAGTACCAACATGAATTCAATAATGAATTGAATATATAAAACACTTTTATTAGCATAATATTATAAAAAGATAACATTAAAGTCTTGAACAAAACGTTAATACTTCTTAAAACGTTTTCTTAACATACTATAGGCCTATTATTGTTCAACATGTTATATAATAATAAAAATAGTTAAGTCCTAAAAATATTTTTGTTAGAGAAAAAAAAAAAAATTTAAAATTATTAGAAAACAATATTATAAAAATATGACAATTTTAAACTTATACATAAGTATAAGAGTAGGAATCAACAGGTATCAGGCCTTAGCACGTAGAATGTTATTCCACTTACTGCTCCCGGTGGCAGTTTTCCTCGTACAGGCTTCTTGGTTTTATATATATTTGGCAATCCGGCGTTTCTCCTTTCTTTTCTATTTGAATCTTTCCATTTCCCGACATTTAACTTCCTTTTTTTACCAAAATTAAGACAATTTATGTCGCCGGGTGACAGCGGCACAGGCGGCTGAGGATCCATATCGCGGCTGATAGAACCCTATTTGCCAACAACCCCATGAACCTCCGAAATTGGCGCCGGAATGGACAGCTAAAATCAGGGGTGCCAATATAAATATTTCCAACGCAAAATATCCCACGATGTTGGGGTGGTCTCGGTCTGTTAGAACCTTCTTCACTAAAAATCTCAAAATTTGTATTTTTGTCGCATAGAACGTTTTTCGGCGGAGCCATTCAGTTATTCAACCAGTGATTGAATCAAGGATTACCCTAATGCTGAGAATGGACTCAAGTTGATCGGCAAATTGCCAAGACTCCTAAAGATGATGTCATCAGCTTTATCCATCGCTTTTTTTGGAAGTAGCTTATTTAACTAATAATTAACTTAGTTCAATGTTCGTCATGTCTTGATTTTCACGCCACCTTGATTGCAGGGAACATCTGAGTTCAGTGTGAGTGTTTTACTAATCAAACAAATCTAGAAATCTTAACCTGTTTCTAAAAACCCCTACCATGCCATCCAGTTTTATAATTAATTTTAATTTTTTTGGTAGCTTGAAGTTGATGATTTTTTATTCACTGTTTGGTTTCTCTAAATTACTGTACTCTGCATGTTAAAATAAGTTTTATTCTCTTTTACTTTGTGTGAGTAAAACTAGTTCTCATTAGCACATTTTTTCTTACCTCTTATTATTTTTATTTCTTTAATCTGTTGATTTTTTTGACTATGAATCGTAGTTGCATGGTTTTTAAACTCATTAAGTAGGTTCTGCCCTAACTTTTGTTTGTAAATACAAATTTGCAATTTGCAAAGGATAGCCGCAGTCATAGTACCTTTTTGTTATTACAATAAAAATTCATAATTATAGGTTGACTTACATTTGAAATTCAAGTAACAAAACTTGGTTTGATTGGGGAACCTCCTAAATTCATCTTTTAACACATTTTTTAAGTACACTTTTCTTTTTTCTATCACCAACAACATAATTTATTTTATTAATGTGACTGCAACTACATGTTATTGTTCCCAAGCTGGAATTTGTTGCAAATTAATCAACTCACAAATGAGAATTTGAGTCTAAAAGTTGAACCTTTCCAAGCTTGTTCAATAGTATTTTTTTCAGTATTCTCTGCCAACATATGGTTCCACTGTTGAGTGCTGAGATGTTCCTGTAGTGGTTGCGTTTTCAAAAATTACAAGTCTTCAACAAGTTTGTTTTCATGGTAGAAAATAGAATTCGCGAAACCCTACGTGTAAACTTGTTAAAATTATGTATTCTTGTTTTTCTTTGTAGTCTGCTGGAACGAGTGCAAAAGGAGGACCCGGCATGGAAGGAAAATGGCTCAGCGTTCATCACGAGTGTGACACGGTTGTTGGAGCGGCTGTTGGACTACCGCAGCGTGATACAGGGCGACGAGAACAGAGACAAGCGGATGAGCTGCACTGTCAACCTGCTGGTGAGTAGCAGTAGTCGGAGAATCTTTGTTATGTCTTGTCTGTCATCATCGAAACATAATCCTTACTTAATTCTTTCTCATACTTTCCTGCGTAGCATAATCTGAATGGTCCTATGGTTACAAAATCCAGATGGAAATTTCACTGCGAAATTTATTTTTTGGGAGCAAGGAATAACTCCCAATTATTTTGAGGTAGCTCCTCTTACTTAGGTTTATTTTTAATTTTAATTTTAATAATTTATTTTGGTGATATTATAGATTTGTATATTGTTTGTTAAGGAAAATCTGTGACTCAAATGTCTGCGAGAGAAGCTTGTTTTAACCAAAGTAAACTTTTGGTATATGATTACTAAAAGTCACTTGTAAAGTAATATGCATACATAAATTGAGGAAAATGCTTGTCACCTCATTTAATTTCTAAAGAAATTTTAAACAGTTGTGACATATTTTAAAATATATTTTTATTTTTGCTGTTTATAGTACACAAAATAATAATTTTTAATAGTATATACGCTTGAAGTAATTTCTTTTTTTTATATAAAAATTCTTTAAATACATTCATAGTTTCCTATATTTATACAATACTTTCAACAATCAACAAAAATTTAATGGTTTTCATAGCAACGAAATCACTCTTTGGCTGCTCTCTGATAAAACCAGCAGCTTTCCCTCCCTGACTTCTAATCGCGCTTGAATAAAGGTTTTCGCATTCCATCTACGCCCAAAGGACCAGCTAAGACAGGAAGACCCAAGTTTCTCGAAGGTTACTACAAGCGCTTGGCAACACCTCTAGTCCGTGCTTCCTGAGACTTGGTAGCGCCTTTGTCTTTGGAACTTCAGTCTACCAAAGCTTCTTTGGGAGGTCCCAGCCCCACAGCCGTTGCAGCTCTCAAACGCTTAGGACCAGGTTCATCTTCTAAAGAAGAGGTCACCTCTCGTTAGATCAGGCAGGAAGACCCAAGTTCCTCACAGGCTACTACAAGCACTTGAAGACACCTCTAGTTTGTGCTCCCAGAGGCAAGGAAAGGTCTAGGTCCTTGAATCTCCAGTGTACCAAAGCGCTCTTGGAAGGAAGAGCTCACTTCAAGACATACCAAAGGTTTACCGGGGGATTTCTTTGAACAGCACATTACCTGGTGGATACCCTGGAACTCTGCATTCTACAATTGAATACATTTATGTATTTTATTTGTTCATATTACAAATGGAATTCATTAATAAATGTATATTACAAAAAACTTTCTCTTCTGATTTCTAAGAAAACAAAAAATAAATGAATAAACATTGTAACCATCATCATACAATACTGAAATGGATGGATACATTTAAAAATGAATGAATGAATGAATGAATGAAAACTTTTATTCCAATAAAATATACATGTACAAATTAAAATATGCTGTACTACAACTACAAATAAATAATAATAATAACTCTTCTGCAAAAATTAAACAAAGAACTCAAAAGGTACATGATAAAAAAAAAATTGTAATTATTAATTACATTATAGAATTAGGTATGGAATGAGCTGACATGGGACCTGTGCGTCAACTCCAAGTTGCGTACAGAAATTAATATTTTACCGGGTAGCTGCAAATCTTTTAAGAGGAAAAACATTACATTGTGTAAGTTAACTTAATTAAGTTTAAACAAAATTTTAATATAAAACACAAGGGAAATGAATTCAATTCCTAGAACTCTGTGGGACTGAGCTGATTCGTCGGCAGGGCGGTAGATGGTGTAAGTAGTTAATTACGTTCAGTTTGAAAAACAATAGACAGATGATGCACAATAACTCTTTATTTGCATTATTCATTGAGAACAGTAAATGTAACAGACACTAAAACTAATTCTAAGCATACAAATGTCAATTTTTTATCTTGTTTCCAGTTTTCAAACTTATTCACCATCTGGAAAGAATGTTGATTTAGCCATTCAATGATACTTCTTCTCACGGTGGATGTTTTTCAATGTTTTTTTAATGTAAGTAACATAATTAATTGTTCAGTTACCATAAGTTTGGGACAGAAAAATATTCCTTTTTCCAGAACTTCTACAAGAATGAGATCAACCGCAAGGAGATGTATCTACGCTACGTCTACAAACTTCACGCGCTTCATGTGCCGGCCGACAACTTTGCCGAGGCGGGCTTCACGCTGAAGTTGTACGCGGACGCGCTGACGTGGAGCGACCGTGTGGTGACGGCCGACCCCCTCGCACAACGTGACCAACCGGAGTGGCATCGCAAGGAGCAGCTTTACCACCAGATCATACAGTACTTCGACAAGGGCAAGGTGGGTAGGATTCATTCATTCGTATGAAAGGTGTGGACCTAATCGCTAGGCATGTCAGTCGCTTGGACTTCTTGTGCTCCGCATTGAGTTCCAGAGTCCCGAAAACGTAATTAACCACTGCAGCCTGCATACAAGCTTCTAGATGGGTGGGATACGATGTTGCGACAGTGTACTATGTGGTTCACACTCTGGAAAAACAAAGACTTTCCTGATCGGATACAGTTCTATTTTAGTAAAGCAATACGGATGGTAGTGGATATCTCTTGATTCCAGGAAAAGGTCTATTTTTAATACTATGGGTGGATAAACCAACCGCTATTTCGTGTAAGGGCAGTGGCGATTATTGCGTTGGTGGTTCATCTAGGCTGGTTAATAAAGGGTCCACTGTGATTTTTGTCATTAATTTTTCATTTTTGTATTGTATTTTTTAGTGCAATAGAGTGCAATAAAAGCTTTGATAGTTTCACCTCAAAATTATTAAATTATTAAAAGCTATAAACTTATTCAGATTTTTGCGTTATTATTGATTTGCCTTGAGATTGCCAAATTAAATTATGTTATTATTATTATTATTTTGTTTACTGCAGCCATTCCAAAAGTTTTCACAATGTATAGTCCAGTTGTATCACAAGTGAGCCACTGGGATAAGCTGAGAAAAGCTTATAATTCTTAAAAATAGTGTGGAGACTATTATTTAAGCTGGTAATAGAACTTGTTTGAGTAAATGAGATACCTGTCTATTTCAAAGGGTTGTTACTTTCGTGGTGATAGCAACAAACTTAACAACTATTTGGTCTCAATCATTATCTACTTATAGGAAAGGATTTTTATATCATGTGGACTGTCTTAGTGGTTGGTGGGTGGTGAACATGTTAAACCTAATATAAAATAGATGAGCACATTTAACCATTGATAGGGTTTGTTTCAAGGTATCTTGAACATTTTTATTAACACCCTGGATGCTTGTTGCAGTGCTGGGAGCAAGGCATTCCTCTGTGCAAGGAGCTAGCGCACCTCTACGAGCAGAAGCTGTTTGACTACGCCAAGTTGAGTCACATTCTGCAGACGCAGGCCAAGTTCTGCGACAACATCCTCACGTTGCTGCGGCCAGAGCCCGAGTACTTCCGGGTCGGCTTCTACGGCCTCAGCTTCCCACTGTTCCTCAGGGTAACGGCTTTAGTTGGTTTTATTGCTCAATGTGATAATATTAGTGTTTAATAATAATAGGTTACAATACCTTTACGTCTTCAATCCAAAAAATGTCTTCAGATGACTAGTTTCGGGACCTCAGTCCCATTTTCAAATCTTGCGTCAAAAGTTAAAAAACACTGTCAGTTCTCGTCAAATTTAAAAAACGCATTACACTTACTACACACAACACGAACATAACAAACGTACAAAATAAAAACATTTATCGCGATTCACGTGTGGCCGGCCAACGACAAGTCCAGACGCAAGATTTGAAAATGGGACTGAGGTCGCGAAACTAGTCATCTGAAGACAAATGTTTTGGATTGAAGACGTAGAGGTAATGTAACCTATTATTATTTATGTCATTATCAATCCAGGGGACAAACATGAATAAATTAGTGTTTATTTCTTTACTAGTTTTACAAAGTATTTACCAAGAAAAACACAAAGTATAATTTGCAGAAAAATAATTCACACCCATGAGAAAAGCTATTTTTTTTTTCTGGGGCAGTTTAGGACAGTTTCGAACAGTTTAGGGACTAATTTAACCCTGGAACTGCCTAACAAATTTCTTCAAATGCCGGGGTATTTTTGGGCAATTTGCATGTATATTTTTAAAAATTCGCAAAAAATATTTCTTACATGACTATAATGATGTATTATACATCATTTTTTTCAGAAAAGAACAAAGAATATAATGATAAAATTTACTTTGAAAAATACTTACACATATCTTTGTAATTATTTTATATATATATATAATGAAAAAAAAAATTAAACGTATCCATATTTCATGGATCATGTACAAATCACAAAAGAAGTGATACAGGATTTTCAAAATATACATTTTGTAGCAAATTTTATCTACTTTATGGAAATAAATATAGTTTTTAGAAACTAAGTAAAATTTGAAAAACATACTGCAAGTTATGGGGAGCGTATCCATAGTAACGGTATACTCCAGTAGGAAAAAATGTGCACAAACACTCTCAAACAAATAAAAAATTATAAGTTGTAATACACTTTTTATTATTTGAACTAACCTAAACAAATATGAAAACTAAGGAAAACTCATTTTATTGTTATTCCAAATAATGGTAAAATAAATATAAACAGTAAACAGGTTAACCTATGACACTACTGCACAGATGCAACAAAGAAGTAAAACAGCTGTTTAATTAATTGCTGCCAACGTGATAAAACGAAATAACTCAAGTAGGAGCATCTGGAGAAACTCTTTGGCTTTACATTGACTATAAAAACAATTCGAAACGATGATCAGGACCGTGTATATAGGGAAAAAATCAGATCGGTCACATTGTAGCCGTTGGCACTTCACAGTAGGGGGCCGGTCGGCTACAATGTAGACTACTGGCAGTTCCAGGGTTAATATCTCAAATCAGGCTATTTAAGAAATTGTGACAAAATTAAACATAAAATTGCTATAAGAAATTAACTTTATTCTAAAAATATATACATAAAATGTGTTGAGAAAATTCTTGAATTTTTTTATAAGTATCCAGTTATCTGAAGACACAAGGTATGTTGTGCTTAGGCCTATTGAGGGACCTGGATAGCCGTCCAAGAGTAAAGCGTGTGTCACTGGTTGGGTTTGGTTAGATTAGGTCAGGTTAGCTTAGATAATTAAAAATGTTTCTACTATCTTTATTCACTCATATAAAAAAATTTAAAAAAAATAAATAAAAAAAACTATATAAAAATACGATCTACATTTGATTTTAAACTAATTAATCACCACACCATATAGTGGTGAAAAACTAGACTGAGAATTAGCACCTGAACTTGAACGAACATCAGGACCTGTAGCAACCCAGACGCACTGTTGGAGAACTTAAGCGATATCGAAGGTAACAAAATATAGATCGACATTTCTATTGTGACCTGACCTAAAGTAACTGGACTAAAACACATTAAAATCCAGTGGTAACCATTACTATGAATCTTATCCTTGAAAGTTTTAGATAGTGCCCCAAGAACTGAAAAAACATTTGAAACACAGCTCTCTAAATAACACACATCTTGATTTTTTCGCAGAACAAAGTGTTCATCTACCGAGGGCTGGAATACGAGAGGATAGAAGCGTTCACCCAACGGCTGCTCACGGAGTTTCCGTCCGCTCAGATCATGTCCAAGAACAGTCCACCCTCTCATGCCATACTCAACTCCGACGTGCAGTGTATCCTTTGATACTGCGTTGTTTTGATTTGGATTAATGATCACAAGTTCTGTAGAGTGTTGAAATATTTTGGAAGTTCCCCCATTGTAGTTTACAATATTAGATAGCTCAGGATTATATGGAAAAGCATTAGCCTTAAATATTTTAGAGTAGGAAAAAGATATGAAATGCTAGCACAATTTGAAAATAAATCATGAGTTTTATAGGAAGGGCAACAGGGGGGAAACAACAACAAAAAGTATGAGAGATTTTTTTAATCTGGTACCGTGAAAGAATCAAGCTTTAAGCATCTGAATCAATAATTGTCACTTGTGTTACAAAAGGCTTTACATGTAGCCGAAACATCACCCAACTGTATATGTTTGTTAGTTTGCAAGTTTTAACACGTTAATGAAGGACATTACTTTTTTACTTATTGGATTATAAATGCACTCTATGACAGATAACTTTGGTACGGACAATTTTTTTTTATAAATCTTTAAATAGTACGAGGGCAGCTTAGAAAGGAAGTTTAAATTTTATCTGAGAAAGAAATGGGTAGGAGTAGAAGCTTGGCATTGTCAGGGCGGGGTAGACTCATTAGACATCTATCTGTAAGTCCTGAAGGTTTGTAAGATTGGGCTGTACTCTACAATTAAAAATCAAAATAGCTGCTGTAATTAAAATGCTGCCAGCCCATTAGTGACAGTCGGGCTGACTTCTGTCCTAATTAAACTGGTGGATATTTAGAGTTAACCTACATTAATTTTGTAGGAAAACTCAAAGAGAGATGATTTGCTATCAGTTTCCAGTTTTCTCAAACTTAATTGTCAATTTTGGCGAAAATATCGCTGGTTATCAGACAGCTAGCGGCGTGGACCCTCTGCTCTTCATTATGTATACAGGGTGTCTCCGAACTTTCTACCGACCTTTACAGTTATTATTCCTGGATCAAAGACAAGCCAAAATATCATATTTAAAATTTGCAAAATTCCATAGTTACCCGTATAGTTGCCATTTTGTATTTTTTTAAAGAATAATGATTAACTATTAGTTTAAGAATGGCTTGACTTAATAATTTGAAAGTTGGTACACAGCTTTTTTAAGTAAAGACCCAGTTAGAAAAAAATAATCAACTTTTTTCATTCATATTTTCAAAATGGCGGCTGTTTAAAATCTTTAACCTTAAACTGCATAAAAACTACATAAGGTAGGAAACTTTATGTTATTATAAGTTTTTTGGCAAATTTAATTTAAATCCAACGATGTAAAAATTATGAAAATCGGTTCATAAATAAGTGAGATAGAACGATTTTAATACAAATAGTAGGGGTGGGCGAGTATCACATTTTTGGAACGAGTCGAGTCGAGTCGAGTAGTAGGCCTAAGTAGAATACTCGAGTTTCGAGTCGAGTCGAGTCGAGTAATACGTGAACATAAAAATATTTAAAATTGCCTTAAAATAACTAGTCTATACTCAAATATAAAAATATACTAGCCTACTATACTAAAATAACTAGCCTATCCTACAAGGGCTAAAAAAGATAATGAACTTTAGTCCTAAGTTTAATTTGCTTAAAAACTGTGTAAAGGAAAAAATATTGGTTTTTAAATCGCTGATTATTAAAAAAAAAACTTAAGCAACTTGGTTTAGTAACAAAAGGGATTAAGGAATGAACA
The DNA here is from genome assembly GCA_030545055.2 of Neoaliturus tenellus. Classification (NCBI taxonomy): domain Eukaryota; kingdom Metazoa; phylum Arthropoda; class Insecta; order Hemiptera; family Cicadellidae; genus Neoaliturus; species Neoaliturus tenellus. The sequence goes on along the minus strand of CM061531.1, from coordinate 338,891,779 downwards.
GAATAAAAGATTGAAAAATAGCCTCTAACCACCATTAAATGAAAAAAAGAAAATCCCCAGTTACAGTTACTTACTTAACTTTTCACTTTCATATGTTTTCCTTACTTTAAGATGTTACCAAATAAAAGTTTTTCCCTATTCACAGTTTTTTGTATTTGGCATATTAGGCCACTTTGAGTCAGAAGCCTAGCCTAGACACCTGGATGCTACAGCTGAATCAAAATCACTAAATGTAATTGGTGGATCTAAATTGTCATTTTCAACTCTATCTACTTCCTTTGAAAATCTTCACCACTCATTTTGTTTAGGAATTATTTTCACTTCTCCGAAATACTCAAGCTATGTACATATAATTTTCACTGTTTTGGAATTCACCTAATTCCCTCGCCGTCTGCTAGTAACTGAGTAAAGCAGTAAGAGTAAAGGCTAGCTTTAGTGAACAGCCATGAAGCCTGTTTGTTAGGACTTAAAAAATCACAAAGAACAATAAATTCAATGTCTGTCTTATAATCAAAGCAATTTGAGAGAAAAATATGTTTATTATCAATTATTAAACATATATTTTTGTGAATGCTGGATTATAAAAATAACATACAACTATAAAATTGTATTACCATTGACTATATTGATACTATTGATTTAGTATCTAAAGTCAATGGTATTACTCTGGCAATTTGAGGTTAGCCATTGGTAAACCTGATTGTTCTCTTGTACCTACTCTTCTGTCTGCCGTACTATTCTTACTGCTAATGTCAACACAGCTCTTTATTTTGTCTAAAGTTATTTGAATCAGTTTTAAATCATTGTTTTGATGGAATTAGATGTCAAATTATAATTGACTATTAATTTTTCTCCCAGTGTTATGAAGGTCTACAAATGAATCATTTTATTAATCAGTAGCAATGTTGACTCTACCACTAACCGTGTGCGTCACTCGCGTGACAAGACAAAGAGTTCAGTCAGCAGTAGAGTGCTGTCTGAGAAGCACCGTCAGAAGCATTTTCATCGTCTTCACATCTTACTTTCTTTGGTCTTAAAATGTATCACTTTCACAACAAAAACATTTTACAATTTAAAGAAATGGGGTTTAAATAAATGGAAAAACATTTCAGAAATGCTATATTTTAATTTAATAACTACTCGACTCGACTTTAACGAGTAGTCACAAGTACTCGCTCGAGCTTCGAGTATCAAAAAATACTCGACAGATACTCGAAAACTCGAGTACTCGCCCACCCCTAACAAATAGTCACGCATCTGAGCTGGTTGCCGTGCGAAAAGCGGGGTCAGCTCAACAATGGTTTTTTTTTACCAAAACTTCTCCCGGTGAAGCGGTACGACAGTGACCAGCCTTAGATAAATCTCTCTATCTCCCTTATTTATGAACCGATTTTTGTAATTTTTACACTGTTGGATTTAAAATTAAATTTTCCGAAAAACACATAATAACACAAAGTTTGCTACCTTATGTAGTTTTTATGCAATTTAAGGTTAAAGATTTTAAACAGCCGCCAATTAAAAAATATGAATGATAAAAAGTTGATTATTTTTTTCCAGCTGGGTCTTTATTTAAAAAAGCTTTGTACCGACTTTCAAATTATTACGTCAAGTCGTTCTTTAATTAATATATATTTCTAGAGCATAACGTGACCCTACCAACAGTACCAACCAACCTCAAAACTTACTGACAGATTCCTAATGAGTCTATCTACCCAATGCTAAACTCCAATGCCTCTACCTCCACCATTTCCTTAACCAGGTAAAACTAGAATTTACTTTCTGAATTGTCCTCGTAAATAAGTACGAATAAACTTAATATGTAGTTTATATTTCATACGAACCAAAAAATTCTCTGACCCTCAAAGTTTTTATTTTAAGATAAATAACAAAAGTTAGTTATCCAATGCATTTTCAACTTTTGCTTTACGTTGGTTTAAACTCGATAACTATCTGGGTCGCCTCCACATTTCCCCAAAACGCCCTTAACCCCCGCCGCAGACATCCAAATCTGCAATGTGAAGCCCCTTCCGGATGGGGGCCCTCCGCAGGACGACCCCCCGCTGGCACCAGTTCCGTTCAAGGTGGCACGCTTCTACCAGGTCAACCAGGTTTCGCGGTTCCAGCTTGACCGGCCAATACATAAGCCGCCAATTGACAAGGACAACGAGTTTAAGGTTAGTTGATGGAGCTTTGGTTTGGAAATCAGCGATCAGAAAGCTTTGTTGCCGTTACAACTAATACAAGCATGCCATCGTCAAACAGTTAATATTTCAAAAAAGGAACGTGTTTTAACCATGTGGAAATGATTTTCTTTCATTTGTCACTTGAATGATTCATTTTACAAGACAGTTTTATTTACAAGATATAAATTTTGCAGTATGTACTTTGTTGTATTTTTCTATAAAAATATCACATTAAAGATTATTGTACCTAACTTATTTCCCTTTTAAAACTTTATGGTTTGGTTAATCCAAACATTCAGTAATCCCAACCAGCCCCGGTCCCAATTAGTTTGGATTAGCAGGGCTTTAGTGTGCAACTTTTACAAGGAATTACATCCTTGTAAAGGAAATAATTACAAAAACCAGTCATAGATCTTTGGTAGCTTTAACTTTCCTTACACAGAATTTGTATTGGTCAGTCCAGTTAGTTGTTTTGAGATTTTTTCTTAGTAGCCCTTATAATATTGTTACAATTACAGCCCAATACTATCAGTTTAAGTGAAAGGGAAAGCTGTATTGCTCTAACCTTTCCTGTTGAACTAATACATTTGCAGTGACATGGTTTTTTTTTGGATCTCAATGCCATTGTGAGTTATTAAAACCGACACACGTACCATAGCAGCAGCGCTGTCCACGGGAGGCCCAGTGGTCACTGAACGAGTAGTACTGTGCAAAGTTTCAGATTTCTAGCTCAGACCCTGGCTTTGCATAGTAACACCCTGCAGCTTGGGGGTGATCGCACCCACCAGGATAGCATTAGTATTCCATTTGGGAGCGATCACTCCCATGCCGCTGCAAGCGTGTTTTCATTTTATATAATTTCTTTTTTTACCATTCTCAAGGGATCTTTCAGTGTTCAGTCTTAAACTTGGTTTGTGTCTCATTTAATCTTGTCTGAGAATAATCACCCACTACCCACTCTAACGACTGCCGTCGTGCCGACAGAGCCTGTGGCTGGAGCGCACGCTGCTCGTGACCAGTTCCCCGCTGCCCGGTATCCTGAGGTGGTTCGAGGTGGTGCAGTCGTCCACAGAGGAAGTTCCGCCGGTGCAGTTCGCCTGCGAGACCGTGGCCAACGCCAACAGCAAGCTCAATCAGCTGGTCACCACCTACGTGCAAGACCCCAAGCGCAACATCAACCCTCTCAGCATGCGGCTGCAGGTCTGTCAATACTCTAGACAAGTTTTGATTATTTTACCCTTTGGTGTAAAATTTTTTCTCCCTTGATGTTATTAGGGTATGATTGTTTTTTGTTATTTGTCCAAGAGTGCAGAGTGTGATTGTTCTGTCTGATTGTTATATTCTTTTCCAACACAGTTAAAGGCTTAACAATAAATTCTATAAATGGTATTTTAACTGAACGAGGGAAATAATTTTAATTTATGATTTATAAGTGATTCTGAAAAAAATGTGGGAGTTATGACCTTTGAATGTTAACATTTTTTTCAAATATTGGTACAAAGATTTAGGACAAATGATTAACTTAATCACCATTAAATTTTTCAGTTATCTCTAAATAGCATACGATCGGTGAATCGTTGCCTCTGCGGTCAGACTAGGCTTGCGACCAAACACCCCTAAGTCAGAAATATAGTTCTACAAATTATGGGGATAAATTTAACATGCGTGTTAGTCACCATTTTTCTCACAATCCCCTATGTTTCTATCGTAACCAATCATTTGTTTAAATTGAACATGTGTAATGTGCCATTTTACCCACATCACACAATAAATTAAATTAAATTAAATGACCAATTAGAACTCACTATATGTAGTTTATAAACCTTGTTGGTTATGATTGTTTCTGTTTTAAATTTTCCCACCTTACCATTCTGATTGCTATTTTCTCGCCTATTGCAGGGCATGATCGACGCCAACGTGATGGGAGGCATTGCCAAGTACCAGGAGGCGTTCTTCACACCGGAGTTCATCAGGAGTTGTCCCTCGGCCACTGCTCATGTGCAGAGGCTCTATGCGCTCATCGTAGAACAGGTGAACAATTGCAGGCTAATAGTTATTTGTATATCAAGGGAGAAAAGTGCAACATTGTCTCTCTGTGGGAAATTTTTAACTTCCTCACCTATGGCTCAGACAACCCTTTTCCCAAAGGAGACAATGAACTTCAATTACTCCCGAAACACATATAACATTTTGACCCCACCCCAAAATACCCCAAAAAATATAAAAAAGTTGAAATGCACTCACTAACACTATCCAATTTGTTAGCTGTCTAAGCTTAGAACTCGGAACGTCAATTGTTGTCAGTGTATCATCCAGTGTTTTAGCTGGGGTATCAGCAGCGTTGCCAGATTTCACTGCACTGTGTTGCCAGATTGTTCATGTTATTCTTATTGGATAACTTTGTCTCCTGAGGGAGAAAAAGTAAAGCTTTACTCCCTCTTTACAAGGAGTAAAGTTTTACTTTGCAAAAAACAGACTAGGAAAAATACTATTTAGGGTACTGTCTGTCAGTTAAGTTATCCTAACATTGTTATAAGTAGGGAGATATTAGTATAAATAGTGCACTTTATCATGATCTTTTAAATGCAAGGATTTGCATCCAGAGTGATTTTCAGCTTAAGTTCATTTAGCAAACTTTCTTCAGCAGATATTTTGAAGAATTTATAGCCAAATAGGATATAAACCAGTAGTGTTGAATTAATGATGATAAAATTTGAACATACAACCAATTTTCTAATGTTCAGTTTTTTTTGGTTCCCCTCCACTTATATTCTTCCTTGTGTTTGGCAGTCAAGAAAGTCGAGATTTTTTTGTAGAAAAAGAAACATTATTGAGTTTTAGAAAACTGTGAATAAATACTCACCCATATTTACTTTAAAAATACTTTTTAGTTTGATTCCTTCCTTTTTTTATTTATTTTTTTCCTTTTTTGGGAACGACAGCTATACCACCTATTATCAAATTTTGAAAATTATTACTGGTGGCATCATTGTCAATATTACTTAAGTAAAAACAATCAAAAGAGAGATTCTAGAGATCAGAAGTTGTTTGAATTGGGTTATTTGATTTGTTTGGAAGACATTTTAAAATTCCCTGACATTTTCATCGGTTTCTATCAGCGGCGAGAGCTAGACTTTAGTTATTTTAATAGCTGATACTTCAGTCAAGGTATTCATATAGTGGATATTACTGTAGGGATTTATTGAATATTTGTAATAGAATGGCTACCTTTGATCATTTTTACCATGGTACCATAATGGAAATCTTTTTCCAGATACTAGTAAGTGGTAAAGCATTGAAAGGGATTGACAGGACATTGTAGGTTCCAGATCTCGAGGCCATATTTCCAAACTCTGTGCCAAATCAAGGTTTCTGTTTCTACAGTCAAATAAAGTTAAAACTTAAAGAACACTTTTTAAGATGGTTTTTCACTATTTCTTCATATTCTGATTCTGTAAATTGAGAAGAAAAGTAACACTTGACCAAATAAAAATTTCATAAAATTAATGCCCTCAACATGGACTAACAATTCTGTACGTCAATCCAAAGATAATAGGCACAGTTATGTCACTAGTAACATAGTGGAACCAGAGGGGTAATTGATCAAGTGTATGCCTAGGAGTTTGTGCCGGGGTTAATAATATAGTCACTAGTCACTGGGAACAACAGCTAGTTCCACAGCATCAAGTATTTTTTTTTTTTTTTTCTATTCAATTTATGAACTGAGATTGATTTATTTCATTGTAGTTTTACTAACAAATTTATGCTCACATTTAATAGATAAATTAGTATGATTACAATAAAACTGGAATGCCTTAACTTTAAAAAATATCCGACACGGATGTTTTTAAGCTGGCTTAAGGAAAATTAATTATGCAGAAAATTGAAATGTGTAGAATCACTTTACATTGTTATTGTTAACCCTCGAGTGTCGTTGTTTTGCCATATTGTCATCCCTTTTCCTCCACCACTGATAACTATGATGATCGCTGACTCACGTGTGTGACAGGTGGACATCTTGGCCAGTGGGCTGGTAGTGCACGGACAGCTGGTACCACCGGAGGTGCAGCCGCTGCACCGTCGTCTGCAGGAGCGGCTGGACCAGCTGCGCGCGGGCATCCGTCGGCCGATGGACAGCATCGTCAAGTGAGTAGACTGAGCATGACGGCTACAGAATCAGATGAGACAATGTGTAAAGGGCTACCTAGTGGGTTAACAATTATTTAATAGTTACCTACACTGGCTGTATCCTGGGGATATTAGCACTCCTGACCAGTGAGCAGGAAGTGAAAAGTCAGGACACCCAGAAGGAAAATCTTTGCATCTTATTGGCGAATGTCATGCCTTTGACTATATACACTAACGTGAATAGACTTCTCATAGCATAGGTGTGTTTGAAACCTATTTACAGTGGTGCATTCTTCTGCGACATATGAACAAGTGACATATGATAGATAAATCAGTATTACCACTCTTCTCAACCAAAGATGAATCATTTTTATAACTGAGAATTATGTTAATGATTTGGGAAAATGTTTTTGCAGCACTGTAAATCCAGCTAAATAATAACAACATCGATGGCAGCGCCTCTGGCGCCACATACACGAAACTTCCAAATTTTTGCCTCAAACTAAAGGCATTGGATGAGAGATCTATTCACGTTAGTGTACATAGTCATTGGTCATGCCGTCTACAGAAACCAATCATATCACTTCTTGCAGAAAAAACTCTTCAACAACCAATCAGAGGCGATTGGTTACTTAATAACTATATGTTTCTGCTCTTGGGAAAACAAGTTACTGGTAAGTAACTAAAATGAGAGTTTTCACCCACTAATTGAGTAACCAAATACATTCTGAGCTCTGGTTAATGAGTAGTAGGCAGCACTATTGTTCTCTGAGATTCAACTACTGTGTTGATTAGCATTTCAACTTTTAAAAGTCATTATCTACTTTGTGTCATGGCTTTTGGTGGCCCAGGTGGTCTAAGTGTGATCTTTTCCTCCTCGTTAAGGTTGTGTATTCAACTTATCCATCATACCCAAATCACTTGTTAATTTTGTCTTATTCTTAAAAGATTTTGATCGGTCATCTACATTTTCTTAGTATAACTTAGTTAAATGGTAAGTTCTCCAGCATTTTATTAGCTGAATTTTGTTTCAATTGTATTTGTAGGGTATTTAATCAATGGTTTTATGTGTTTTCCCAAGTTTTAATTAGTTCAGCTTAGGAAAACCAAAAGCTTTGATTTTATGCTCAAATGGTGTGCGTTCAATAAATTTTCTTGAACACCAACTTAACTGGTGCAGTGTTGGTGCTTTGTAGAAAGATTTCCCTTCATTCTTTCATCTCAACCTCTACATCAAAAACATTAATAATAATTAACAATGTAAATAAAAACTGATACCTGTTTGTATTTACTAAACAGGCCTTACAAAAACAAAAAATCGATGTGTCAAATGTTGTACCTATTTAATTTTTCCAAATAATGAAAATGAAACTAACCGTGATTGAAACGAATTGCTGGCGCTGGTAGAAAAGATAGTTTTTTTTTAATATTTTATTTTTTCTGATTGAGTATTATGTATATTGTGATACCGACCAAATTGATGTATTGAGTGCATAGCGTATTGTATTGTGTTTGGTGCATGTCATATATTGTGAGTATCATTGTATTGTGCAGCACACCACTGCCACCGGTGCCGTGTGCCGAGCAGTATTGCAACACCGTCGGCTACAACCACTTCAGCGCTCAGGAGGACGACATCTACAGCAAGCCTCTGGTGAGTCCTCTGTGTGCATAACTAGATCGTCGGTAATCCAGGGATGGCAATGCAAAGAAAAATCAAGTTTAAAAGCTATGGGATTTATAAGGCTACAAAAGACGTAATATTTCATTATATCTATATATTAATAGGCAAGCATGTTTAATTTCCTCCTTTTTTCTCAGATCGTGTGCTTTGTAGGTGAAATCCGCGCATACCGTTAGGAAGGTATAGTCCTGTAGATGAGCCAAATTCCATTCTATTTCACATCGGACTCCAGGGCTACACCACACAGGCTTTCAAAGTTCCAATGTTAATCTTATGGAGAAAGGATAATTGATTGAATCATTAGACAGCTGTTGTAAAAACAACTGATAGACAAACAGGAAGAACATATGTTTCAGCTATAAAATGTTAAACTTCTTGGTCGAATTTTGATCAGGAGGCGATCTCTAGTTATGATAAAACCTCTACACCTTTCAGTAAGTAGTTTCCAATCCTTGTACAACCATGTGATTATTAAATACTTTGAAGATAAATTGGCTAAAATTAACTAATCCGTGAAAGTATTGATTATTGGTTTTTTTTTCAGTCATACAAATTTTTGCTGTAATGATGCTCAAAATAAAGATGAAAAACAGATGATTTGAAATGAGCAGTTCCTAATATTTTAATATATACGGCATTTCATTACTAAGTACAACTAACCTATAATAGGAATGTTTCAATTTTCAATAGGGTGGTGTAACATAGTATAGAATTTTAGATATCATCAAAGACCTCAATTTTTATTACTATTACCACTAGAGAACTCTAAACCTAGTTAAATTTTACCATTCAAAACACATTTGGCTTCTAATTTGCAGCTGATTGTTTATTTTCTTAATGAAAAATTGTTATTCACACTTATTTACACTGGCAAGTAACTAAACAGCTCTAATATGTCAGGTGACACCTATACTCTCACAAATACTCTTGATCTTGGTCTCATTTTTTCTCACTGTCTCTCACATACAGGTGTATGGTATCTTGTATTCAAAGACCCTGGTCAAAGATGTGTGTTTTTTTATAAGTTCAAAACTTTCATTATTTGTCACAGCTGGGACTATCAATGGCTAAACCGTCGAGTTGTTGTTAAGTTTTATAGTTTGAACATTGAAAGATGAAAATTGTTTTTGGAATCATTGGTTTGCATTTTTTTTCCCATGTTAACCAACCTGTGTTTCCTCCTGGTTCCAGGAGCTAGTGGAAGCGCTCGACGGGAGAGACTCGCCTCCACCGGCCATCCCTGTCAGACCCAGATCAACTGGCAACAGTTCCTGTGCCAGGTGAGTGGATATGGAAGTTTTCCCAGATGTAAGGCATGATGAATTGTCCGTTTAGAAGATCCGATGAACAAGTACAATCATACGTGTACTTGTTTCTACTTTCGCTTTGTTTTAATTTAAGTTCTCAGTTAATTCATTGCCAAAGCTAGCTCTTCCTATTTATAGAATTTTTTGGCAGCAGCAAACAAATGAGTTCCTAGAAGTTTAGTACAAAACTCATCTGCAAGCGTTTGTGTTACAAAAGATGTGGGCACTATTAGATTATATCAAGGAAATGATTCCGCTCTCCACTGCCAACAAATTCCGTATTTAGTAAAACTCAGCTAACAACTATCAATTTGTAAGCCAGCCTAAAAGTTAATATCATGTACTTGATTGTTATACAAAACACATTCAATGTATGTCATTGTTTGCTTTATATATTCAACAGGCCATTAAATAACTTTTTATGGTAGCTCCTCCATAAAACAAATCGCCATGTTATATTAAATTTAGTAGATAACTATATTAACATTTGCATGTTGATGATTATCAGTCTATACCTTATATACACTTGTTCTTTACAACTTTAAATTAATTGTTCATAAAAGAATCCTACAACCCGATTTATTGCTTTAAGGGGCAGTAGTAGCAAATAACTTTAAAGTTATCAACAACTTACAGTCACTTTTCCTGCATTCCACTTTCCCTATCAATTGAGTTGTTGATTTTAAGCAACAAGAATCAAAGTAGTTTTTTTTTTCTTTTGAAAGAAAAAATTGATGTTAAGTTGTTGATAAGCAGTCCTGTCTCTTTTATCATCCACATCTTTTTGCATTTAAATTCAACCATTCTTTAGCGACTTTTTTAAAAATTCCTACACATTTATAGAAGCCTTACTATACATCCCTCAAACAAGAAGAACCCCCCAGGAGGATTCCCCAATACCATTGATATGGAAAGTATCGCAAATTCTTTAATCGGAATCTGTATAACAATGAATGAGAACTCTATGTCCATCCAACATCCAACAACCAAGATGTGTCGATGTGTTGCAGCGGTGGGGAGTCTTCAGTTAAGCGGCACCAGAGGTCGCTGAGCAGAGTGCAGTCGCAGCGGCTGTCAGACGGGGACACGGCGGGGGGAGGCGATGAGGCCCCGCCACTGCCCCCGCGCACCAGTGAGTAGACCCATGCTTTAAACTTAACAATTTCATGAAAAATTTAGTTTTGATTATTTCTTACCATTTCTAAAGTAACCTCCATTAAAGTCTGGTGAAGGGAATGGTAAGGGTAAAGTGCCAACCAAGTTCCTTTAAATCCTTTAAAAAGCTACCAACTTTCCTCAGGATCGAACCGGCAACTTTTGGATTCAAAGGCGAGCACTATATCCACTCGTACAGTATACATATAATATAAACATAGGTTTTACTGTGCTATGTGCTGTAGCTAGAAATAAAAATGACTGCCACAATTTAAAGTTCCACTGCTATTACAGGTGCAGGTAAAACTCGGTTAAAACTGGGTAAGATTTATCAAAATTAAAATATAGATTTGTTTTGAATCTTTGATTATCTGTTGAAGGGGAATTATTTACCTGCTTCCTATTTTCAAAACTGAATGGTTGATTCTGGCAAAATTGGTCACCGCACACAGCCATCCATTGTTGCGCTACCAACGATTTTCTCTTGACTGTGGACATTAGTGCATCCTATCTTAAAAACTGCTTGAGTCCAACTGTAATAATGCTCATTATGTGTTCTCAATTAACTAGAGAACTCACAACCAACTACTGATGAATAACCAGGAGTTTAATGTTTGTAAAAAAAAAAAAAAAAAAAAATTAAATCAAAGAGGTCAATAGTGACGGAGGCATTCAAACATTCTACATATACATATAGACCTTTATATACATATACATGTACATAATGTTGATAATCATGTACAAATAGATGTACATGAACATATACATGCACATAATGTACATATTCATGTATATGTTCATGTATATGTCGGGTCAGGCCCGACATGCACACTAAAAACAGCAGGCGGGGCTGCCCCAACATACGAGCAGAAAGGGTTAATCTATGACACAATAGTAGCCTAAACATAGAGTAAAAATATAAACACTATATCACAGCGTTTGTTTGGTGTATGGTCAGATGTTGAAGCAGGAATGGGACCCGCTTCTTTTTGGTGGCTGACTGAAAACTTAGCATGTAAGAAGGGAGAAGGGATCATTCACTATAGTTTTTATTTGATATCCAAAAATATAAAAATGAAATATAGTATTTGTAATAGTAAAATTATGTTTTTTGGCCAGGGTTTGTATTGTCCCGTTGTAGTAAATTCCTAAGTGAAGGAAAGCCACTTACAACCGCAGTCCCGACTAAGTTGTGTGAGTGTGTGTTATTGCCGGGTGAGTGTTGTGGGTGGGTAGGTTGTTTGTGGCATGTATATTCCACATGCCATGTTCATGGTATAGTGGGGGAGGAGGGGTGTAGTCGTAGCTTGTAGCGAAGGAAAGGTGCCACAGACAGATCTTGCACCAGCTAAGCGTTCGGTAAGGACGGCACTGATGAGAAAAAATAAAATGAAAGCACTATATAAACTCAACCGTTTAAGTATTGGTGAAGTCACAGAAATATATTGACGTAAACATTGAATAGTATGGTAAAAGATTTGAATGTGGTAAGTGGTTCAACATAATCAAGGATACATGGATAGATGTTATTGGCTTGTTGCAAACCAGAACATTCGTTTCTAGTTCAGTATTGGAATATTGCACAGAAAATATAATTTACCACAAAGTGGGTGTAGGCAGACACACAAGGGCACTGTACATAGTTTTAATTTAGTATGACTTTGCACGTTTCAAAGTAACTCTTAGTTCACACAGTTCTCAGTTGCATATTCAAGCTCTCAGTTCATGTAAGAGTTACAAAAAGTAATTGCGCCACTTCATACTAATCATCTCAACATGGATACAAATAAGCTTCTGCAAACTAATATAAAACTGATCGCCTTGTTTAATGGTTTAGTAAACTAAAAAATTTAAGACCCAGCCATCCAAATATAAAGTTAAATCTTCTTGCAGCTCCCGACAAGAGAAACAGTGGGGAGGTTCCTCCTGCTCCACCTAAAAGACTCGCTTGTCGCAAGGTTTGTACCACGCTTTTCACTCGCTTGCTAATAACTTAAGAATTTAATTAAACAGTAAATTTTTACTTCAGTATCTTAATTCTGAAAATGTACGGGCAAACTTTGATCAGCATTCAGTTTTTCTAACAAAGTGTAGTTTTGTTCCTCTTGATTTGTTTGATGAAATGACCAACTTTAGGGCCGCTTTTTCCAAGTTACTTTAAACTCAAACTCAAGTTTCAAAGTTTACTGCATGTTTAATATTGAACAAAGTTTATTATAAAAGTGTTTTTGGAAAGGTAAGTAGTTGTCTGCTTAGCTTACTTTTATCCAAGAATTATTGGTTTCTTTGTATGTTAAAACTTTTTGACTATGTCTGTTGCATATGCTTCAAAGGTGCACAGCTTTAGAAAAATTCACATTTTAAACTTTATGACGCAATGAACAATTTTAACGTCAATACATGTAAAGATTAGTTTTAAAATAAATTAAATCTGTGGTATCCTACCTCTTAAAAGTATACACAAACAGGTAACACACCGTGGATGTGGACTTGCTTGCCTTTTCCACTGTTGCATTGTTGAAAAAATAATGGAACTTTGCTCTGCCCTGGTTTAACAGCTTCTCTTTATCTTCTTCTTCAGTTTTTGGTCTTTCAATATTTTTCTCGTAGAATTTTTGGATAAGTATGTTTTCATTATCACTCTGTCTTCATCTCATCTTGTAAATCTCGTACTTCGTAGGACTCTGAAGGTGCGGCGGACTGTGCCAGCCTGCTGCGAGACTCCGGATACTCGGAGAACTGCAACAACCTCGGCTACGAGGAGTGGGTCCTGCCCCCCGCCGTCTCCCCGCGCGCCCAGGGCCCCCCGGCGCCCCCGCCCATCCCCCCCAAGGCCCCCGTCCACGGCGAGGACCCCTGCCATGGTGAGTAGTACTATTGTGCTTTACGGAGAACTTATACTCATAGGCATGCGCAGAGCCTTTCATCGGGGAGTGTCAAACAAAATTTGGAATTATTAAAACGTCATGTTGTAGACCACTGTTTAAAGAATTGTGGAAAAATACAAATAATTATTCTTAGGCTATACATTTTTTTTAGTTTGGTAGTCAAAGTTCAAATGGATTTCATTATGTAGGCGTGTAGATGAATATGAATTTCCAAACTGAGTAACAATGGTATTCAACCATCCTGTGGCCATCTTTAAACGCCCTAACCACTTCCGTACCATTCCATCACTCATAATGTTTTCTCCGTACATTCCACAGATGATTTGCTCATTTTGTATTTACTGCCTCTGAACTGGTGTGATAAATAAAGTGGTATTATGTTACCTTAATCGTATCCAGTTCTTTCAGAGTTGTGTGTCTACAACCAGGTTTCAAAGCTAGATTGTGCCATGATCACGTAGATAGTCTGGAGAAGTCAAGCTGTCATTAAAATATTTGGTCCGATGGACGTCGTTAAGAGTCTTAAAAGTTTCAACACAGATACACAAACACACACACACACACATGTAGATAAAAATACATATCTGCACCGGGTTCGCACGGATGGTCAGCGGGCGGTCGTCAACTTGCGCGTACGTTAGGCCTATCCGTGTCGTCGTGGTAGCCGGCTCAAGGACACTGGAGACGACGGCGGCGAAGGTGACTTGACCTCTGTAACCCTATTGGACTCGTTCAGGGGGGGGTTATCGGCTGTCATTGATAGACTCGTCCGTCGAACTTGGTATGTTTCAATAATTCTATTAAAAATAATGTGTGAACTATAATTCAATTTTTCGTTCAATACCAAACTGTCATCTTGTTTATGGGTCCTTATAAATGTGGAATTCTTCTAAGGTGTCGAGGGTAGGTCCTTTTTTACAAATTTAGATTATTTCTGTATTATTTTCAATTTTTTCCGGCACCATGGCTTTTGTCACTTGATTTTTGAGGGTTTATCCGGGAATTTGGTTTGTGTTCCTTTATTCCTTTTGAGAAAGATCGGTGAGTTTGTCCTATGTAGTATTTATTGCAGTCATTGCATTTAATCTTATGGACACCAGTTTTTTCAAGCGGGTTTTTTAGGAGTTTTGGTTTTGGTTTCAGTAGCTGTTCAATCTTATTTGAGGTTTTTGGAGCAGGTACGATATTAAACTGTTTAATTTCTTTTTGTAGTAAATTATGGAGCCTATGCTCGTATTCGACTGGAACATATTTTGGTAGCGTTTCATTGGGTGTACAGTTATCATTGGAATTTTTTACCACAAGTTTATGTACCATTCAGGTTTCATATCCATTGGAACGGGCGATATGTTCTATGGTGTTCAACTCCTTGTTAAAATCCTCTGGTGATAATGGTATTTTAATTAATCTATTTACCATGCTATTGTAAACAGCTAATTTATGACTGAATGGATGATATGAAGTTATAGGAATAGTTTGGTCCGTAGTTGTTGGTTTCCTGTAAACATTATATTTAAATCTGTTGTTGATTTTTTCAATGGTGAAATCAAGGAAATTGATCTTATTGTCAGATTCAGTTTCTAAAGTAAAGTGTCGTTTTGGGGCAATATTGTTCTATTGGGCAATTGTAATTGGTGGATATTCCCGTCAAATATAACCTAGGTGTCATCGACGTAACGGAAGTAAAATAATATTTTGGCATGTTTTGGATTGTTATCTGAAAGAATCTGTGTGTTTTCAATGTGGTGCAAGTAAATTTCTGACAATATACCTGATAATGGAGACCCCATGGTTAATCCATCAGGCTGTAGATAAAATTTATTATTGAATTCAAAATAGTTTTGTTCCAGAGTTGTTTTCAGCAAATTTAATAGTTCTTTTCTTGCTTCTGCTGTAATAGTTTTTGTTTCTTTTTAAGGTGATTATCGATTATACTTAGGGTTTCTTGGATTGGGACATTAGTGTAAAGGTTGACGACTTCAAATGAAGCTAACGTGTGGTGGTTTCTCACTTCTATGTTTTTTGTTTTTTCGATTAGTTCTAAGCTGTTTTTCAAACTGTGATTATCTGTAAATTCATAGTAAAATCTTAGTATTTGATCAAGTTTTTTCACAATTTTACATGTTGGTGCTGTGAAGTTGACTAGGGGTCATACTGGCATTCCTGGCTTGTGGATTTTGGGGAGTCCTCTTAAAGAAGGGGCTGATGGATTCAACATTTTTGAAAATCTGGTTTCATCAGGGTTCAGAAGGTTCTTACTTGAACTAATTGCCTTATTGATGATACTGCTAAATTTTAAAGTGGGATCTTTATCTATATTTACAATATTGTTTGATTCGATAAAGGAGTTGACTTTATTTATATAATCATCCTGGTATAAAACAACAATTGAATTTCCTTTATCGGCTTTGGTGAGGAAAAACTATCCCACAACAATGCAATCCTCACCAAAGCCGATAAAGGAAATTCAATTGTTGTTTTATACCAGGATGATTATATAAATAAAGTCAACTCCTTTATCGAATCAAACAATATTGTAAATATAGATAAAGATCCCACTTTAAAATTTAGCAGTATCATCAATAAGGCAATTAGTTCAAGTAAGAACCTTCTGAATCCTGATGAAACCAGATTTTCAAAAATGTTGAATCCATCAGCCCCTTCTTTAAGAGGACTCCCCAAAATCCACAAGCCAGGAATGCCAGTATGACCCCTAGTCAACTTCACAGCACCAACATGTAAAATTGTGAAAAAAACTTGATCAAATACTAAGATTTTGCTATGAATTTACAGATAATCACAGTTTAAAAACAGCCTAGAACTAATCGAAAAAACAAAAAACATAGAAGTGAGAAACCACCACACGTTAGCTTCATTTGAAGTCGTCAACCTTTACACTAATGTCCCAATCCAAGAAACCCTAAGTATAATCGATAATCACCTTAAAAAGAAACAAAAACTATTACAGCAGAAGCAAGAAAAGAACTATTAAATTTGCTGAAAACAACTCTGGAACAAAACTATTTTGAATTCAATAATAAATTTTATCTACAGCCTGATGGATTAACCATGGGGTCTCCATTATCAGGTATATTGTCAGAAATTTACTTGCACCACATTGAAAACACACAGATTCTTTCAGATAACAATCCAAAACATGCCAAAATATTATTTTACTTCCGTTACGTCGATGACACCTAGGTTATATTTGACGGGAATATCCACCAATTACAATTGCTCAATAGAACAATATTGCCCCAAAACGACACTTTACTTTAGCAACTGAATCTGACAAAAAGATCAATTTGCTTGATTTCACCATTGAAAAAAATCAACAACAGATTTCAATATAATGTTTACAGGAAACCAACAACTACGTACCAAACTATTCCTATAACTTCATATCATCCATTCAGTCATAAATTAGCTGTTTACAATAGCATGGTAAATAGATTAATTAAAATACCATTATCACCAGAGGATTTTAACAAGGAGTTGAACACCATAGAACATATCGCCCGTTCCAATGGATATGAAACCTGAATGGTAGATAAACTTGTGGTAAAAAATTCCAATGATAACTGTACACCCAATGAAACGCCACAAAAATATGTTCCAGTCGAATACGAGCATAGGCTCCATAATTTACTACAAAAAGAAATTAAACAGTTTAATATCGTACCTGCTCCAAAAACCTCAAATAAGATTGAACAGCTACTGAAAACAAAACCAAAACTCCTAAAAAACCCGCTTGAAAAAACTGGTGTCCATAAGATTAAATGCAATGACTGCAATAAATACTACATAGGACAAACTCACCGATCTTTCTCAAAAGGAATAAAGGAACACAAACCAAATTCCTGGATAAACCCTCAAAAATCAAGTGACAAAAGCCATGGTGCCGGAAAAAATTGAAAATAATATAGAAATAATCTAAATTTGTAAAAAAGGCCCTATCCTCGACACCTTAGAAGAATTCCACATTTATAAGGCCCATAAACAAGATGACAGTTTGGTATTTAACGAAAAATTGAATTATAGTTCACACATTATTTTTAATAGAATTATTGAAACATACCAAGTTCGACGGACGAGTCTATCAATGACAGCCGATAACCCCCCCTGAACGAGTCCAATAGTGGTACAGAGGTCAAGTCACCTTCGCCGCCGTCGTCTCCAGTGTCCTTGAGCTGGCTACCGTAACGACACAAATAGCACTAACGTACGCGCAAGTTGACGACCGCCCGCTGACCATCCGTGCGAACCTGGTGCCAATATGCATTTTTATCTATGTGTGTGTGTTTGTGTATCTGTGTTGAAACTTTTAAAACTCTTAACGACGTCCATCGGACCAAATATTTTAATGACAGCTTGAATTCTCCAGACTATCATGGCACAATCTAGTGTTGAAACCTGGTTGTTGACACACAACTCTGAAAGAACTAGATACGATTAAGGTGACATAATTCCACTGTATTTATCACACCAGTTCAGAGGCAGTAAATACAAAATGAGCAAATTATCTGTGAAGTGTACAGAGAAAACATTATGAGTGATGGAATGGTACGGAAGTAGTTAGAGCGTTTAAAGATGGCCACAGGATGGTTAATGGCATCATTTTGCTTCACGATAATGCCTGTCCACATTTCACTTAACAAACCCAGAATTTGATCAGAGAATTTGGTTGAAAACAACTACATCATCCTCCCTTCAGCCCCAATCCAGCGCCAAGTGTGATTATTACATGTTCATTTGAAGAAATACCTAAGCGGTGTGCGCCACAACAACGACGACAATGTCAAAAGGGCTATATTGGAGTGTTTCTCATGGCAGGAAACAGAATTCTATGATGACACAAAATTGTAAAGCTAATCGTATGATATGACAAGTGCCTTAATAATTGCAGAAATTACGTAGAAAAGTAGATTAAAGTACAGGCTTTCATGTAAAAATACAATTATTAAAAAATCTCCTAGTTTATTTTTTATTTCAAAACTGTACTTACTTAAAAAAAACACGCCTCGTACGTTCTGTGGGCTTGGGCTAAGGGGCATAAGAGATTTTAGGTTTTTTTGGGGGCGCAATCAAAAGAAAGATTTTTAATTCCATGGCAATGGAATCCTCTCCACTTTCGATTCTCACTCATGACTCATCACTACCACTTCCTGTATCCTTATACAGGAACATTGGCAACGTTGTCTTTCTTCAATCGTGTGAGACTCTTGTCACACCACAATTGGCTTGGGAATAAGTTGATGGACGTGTTTTTGTTGAAGTTTGATTGTTTATCATAAATTGTACAAATTGTAGAATAATACACTTTTTAAATGAGTAAGAAATCAAGTGGTGATGGTTTATGTTTTTACTTTACATTGCGGGTACCCTTACTAACAATAAAAATTGGAACACAATAAAGCAAGTTAGTTTTGTCAATGTTATTTTGCAAAAAGTTTGGGAAGGAAAATTTCAAATCATCAAATGCCTATGGCATTAGGGTATTTTTATTTGGTGATTCATATCAAGGGGGAAGGGCCACAAATATCTCTTGGGCCTCATATTAAAATCACAAAATAATAATACACCAACCTCATCTTGTGAGGTGTGCACACCTATGCTTGTACCTGACTCATTTAGGATTGGCAGAGGAGCACTGCGTACTATAATGACGAAGCTGAAGACGACACTCCATTACTTCAATGTTTAAATTTCCCTGGATTTTTCTTCAGAATGTAAAATAAGACTAGCTGGAACCATATCCTGAAGTGAAATCTAGTGATTATATTTCTAAAGACATGTTTTAGATGGGAAATCTTAAATTTTAGATTATAATTTTAAGGCTTCAATCTTCTGTGATTGTCTACTTGGGACTAATCAGGTCTATTTACAACAAACAAAAATACAAACACATGAGGAAATACAAATATTGCCACTGAATTGAAAACCCAGTCCCACTAAACTTGGTTAAACTTTTGAAACTATGTTTGTGTGTATGTATTTTTCGTATTATAATGAAATGTGGCAGTCCTTTGCAGACAGCGAGCAATTAGTGAAAAATAAAAGAATTAATCTTCAATAAAATCCAGTGTGTTTGAACTTAGCTTATTTTCTAGTATTTTGTGTACTTACTGTCTGAGGCTTCACGATCACGTATGCTGTTCTCTTCTCCCATTCTTAAAAACTTACAAAGACTTTTACTAGACTCAGTTTTAAATATTTTGATTTTTTAATTTGTTAGAAGTGAACTGGATTTGAAAAATAAAAAAAAATCTTTAGTACAAGACATGAAATGCTAACTTTAGTTTTCAATCAAAAGGGAGTTAAAAACATTTTTGGTTGGACGGGCCATATATTCATTAGATGAGTTTTATAACATTTCTGTTTAGTTTTGTTGTCAATTCTTGTTTTTATTTTATTTTATTTTATTTTATTTTTTTAATGAGATTAAGGAGACCTTACAAAATCATAGAATTATGAATTAATAATATTAGTATGGTTTATTATTATTATTATTATATAGATATGTATTGACACTATTCAATGTACCAATGGTGTGCAGATGATGAATAAAGATTTTTTGATTTGATTTGATTTGATTAATCCCATCCATCCCCAAAATTATTTTATTATTTTACTAGCTTCATATGACTGAGCTAGCTTTATTGATATGGATGAGTCATCAGCTGAACGAGGAAGAGGGAGGACCTCAACAAGTGTCTCCTGTGAATGACCCGCTCCCGCTCTTCGCCATTCTCACCAGGTCGCGTGCTCGCCTTTAATCTTCACCATCCACTCCGGGCACTCCCAGACGGATTTCACCGCCCCGCACTCCCGGCCCATTGACTGCCGAGCGCCGCCGTCTTGAGTGACAGGCCGCCTACCCGGGGAACCCCTCCGCCGGTCGCCGCCACGCCTTGTCCAGCCGGTGTCCTCGCCGCACCGCAGCCCGCGCCTCTCCCGATCTCCGCCGGCGCCACGCCGAGATCCTCCGCCTGCTGCTGCCAGACCTTCTGCTGCTGGGCCGTCGCACACTCCTCGTCAGGCTCTTTCTTGTCGCCAACCGATGTCCTCCTCCAGGGCCTTCCGGTACTCCGGGCATAGCGCGCGCAGCCTCTCCCCTTCTCCTCATCGTCGCAGGGACCGCGCCCCCTCTCCAGCCCAGCTGCACCAACAGCTCACGCAGTTGACACAGGCAGTCCAAATGATGGCGCAGGTGCAGGCGCAGCATGCTGCTCAGCACCAGCCCCGGTCGCCGCTCCGTTCCAGGCCCTCTTCGCTCCGGAGCCACCCGGACCCATTGGTCCCCCCGCCGATCCAGCGTTTGATTGGCAGCGCCTTCGCCAGGCCCCAGACACCGCCTTATAGCCGTCACGGATGGCCAAATTCAACTTCTGGCCGCAGGACTGACGGCCAAACTCCCGCTCCTCACCGGCCGTGACCACCACGACGTAGCCTTTGTGTTGAATATGACTTCTCTGGACACCTACCCGAAGAACGTGGTGTACCAGCGTTTGAACCTGTTATACATTGCATAGCACCACGGGTGGTCGACGGCGATCCAGGCCTCCGCCGCGCCGTCAGTCACGGCCTGTCTTCCCGCCGGGCTTTCAACTGGTTCCTGCCCCCGCATATCGCCCCCGCTACGATGACCGTTACCGGGACGACCAGTGAGCACAACAGCAACAACGCCATCAGCGCAACTGAAGGGGCCACCGCAACGAAAACGCCGCAGCGACCGCCCCCGCAGCGAATAACAACAGTAATAATAATTAAGTATTCCCTTTTGTTGTTGTCGCTTGTTCGTTTTATTTCTCATTAGTTTTCAAAGATATGTTCCGTTTACTTAAGCCTGATTGTATTGATCATGTTCTTGTCTACTTGTGTGGCTCGTTTAGGTTTGATTTGTGCCTACTGGCAGCGCACTGCGTTCAATGTTCTCTTTTATATATCAAATTTAATAAACAGTACTGACCCCTCTCTCCCCTTCTGGAAGGGGGGAGTCGAGGCTTCCTTTGCCTCGACCACGTCCTCGCGGCGCTGCTGCTCTACCCCATCCCCGGACGAGGCGGATTTCGGGCTCGGCAGACATCGGCTGGACGTGGAAGAGAGAGGACCTCAACAACATGATATGTACAACAACCTGTTGTTGAGGTCCTACATGTTGTTGAGGTCCTCTCTCTTCCATGTCCAGCCGATGACTGCCGAGCCCGCACGCCGCACTCCGCCTCGTCCGGAGACGGGGTAGAGTAAGACATACGAGCGCGGCAGCGCCGCGAGGATGTGGCAGAGGCAAAGGAGGCCTCGGCTCCCCCCATCCAGAAGGGAAGAGAGTACTGTTTATTAAATTTGATATATAAAAGAGAACACCCAACGCAGTGCGCCGCCAGTAGGCACAAATCAAACCTAAACGAGCCACACTAGTGGACAAGAACATGAACAATACAATCAGGCTTTAGTAAATGGAACATATCATTGAAAACTAATGAGAAATAAAATGAACAAGGGTCAAGAACAAAAGGGAATAATTAATTATTATTACCGTTGTTATTGGCCGAGGTAGCGGTCGCTGCGGCGTTGGCATTGCAGCGGCCCCTTCGTTTGCGCTGCTGGCGTTGTTGCTGTTGGCCCCGCTGGTCGTCCCGGTAACGGTCTTCGTAGCGGGGGCGATATGCGGGGGCAGGAGCCGGTTGAAAGCCCGGCGGGAAGACAGGCCGTGGCTGACAGTGCGGCGGAGGCCTGGATTGCCGTCGACCACCCGTGGTGCGATGCAATGTACAACAGGTTTAAACGCTGGTACACCAAGTTCTTCGAGTAAGCGTCCAGAGAAGTCATATTCAACACAAAGGCTACGTCGTGGTGGTCGCGGCCGGTGAGGAGCGGGAGCTGGTCCATCAGTCCTGCGGCCAGAAGTTGAATTTGGCCATCCGTGACGGCTGGGAAGGCGGTGACGGGGGCCTGGCAAAGGCCCTGCCAATCAAGCGCTGGATCGGCGGGGGGACCAATGGGTCCAGGTGGCTCCGTAGCGAAGAGGGCCTGGAACGGAGGGGCGTCCGGGGCCGGTGCTGAGCAGCATGCTGCGCCTGCACCTGCGCCATCATTTGGACTGCCTGTGTCAACTGCGTCAGTTGTTGCTGCAGCTGGGCTGGAGAGGGGGCGCGGTCCCTGCGACAATGAGGAGAAGGGGAGAGGCTGCGCGCGCTATGCTCGGAGTGTCGGAAGGCCCTGGAGGAGGACATCGGTCGGCGACAAGAAAGAGCCCGACGAGGAGTGTGCGACGGCCCAGCAGCAGAAGGTCCGGCAGCAGCAGGCGGAGGATCTCGGCGGGGCGCCGGCGGAGATCGGGAGCGTTGCGGGCTGCGGTGCGGCGAGGACACGAGCTGGACAAACAGAATCCGACAAGACGTGGCGGCGACGGCGGAGGGCTTCCCCGGGTAGGCGGCCTGTCACTCAAGATGGCGGCGCTCGGCAGTCAATGGGCCCGGAGTGCGTTGCGGTGAAATCCGTCTGGGAGTGCCCGGAGTGGATGGTGAGGATTGAAGGTGAGCACGCGACCTGGTGAGAGGGGGCGAAGAGTGGGAGCGGATCATTCGCAGGAGACACTTGTTGAGGACATCCCTCTTCCACGTCCAGCCGATGACTCAAGCTTCGATGACCATATGAAATAGCCTGACTAAACTATTAATATGGTTTTGTCTTTAAAAGATCAGCAATTCAAACTAATATTTTTTGTACTGGCATAACCTTTTAACTTTTCAGATTTGTATTAATGTCAGGATTTTCAATAATTGTAATGTTTTGTACTTAAATGCCTTCTGAAATTGTTTTAAATTATTAATACTATGTTGATTATAGCACCCCAAGTCACACGTGGGGCCAGTGTGGAAAACTACTCCATTCCCAGATTGCAGAGCAACAATATACCAGACCCAGAAGATAATGCATAAGCGCTCCCAAACTCGTGGAACATCTTACTAGGATAATATTATTTGGTGATATTTATGTTTAGAGCTTTTTCTACTTTAATTTCAGAGCTTAGTAATGGATGTTTACATATTTTGACAATTTGTTTATTTTGTTTAATGATGTCAGTTTTTTCTAAGCCTTTTCAAAGACTAAGAGAACTATCCAAGACTCATATTATTTTAGATTTAGTCATGTTTGGTAGGTTAAATTTTAAAATCATCCAACCTACCTATCTTTTTATCAACTTCGTATTATTTAGGAAATTGGTTTGGTTTACAGACCAGTTTGTATAGTTTTAATCTTAATACTTATTAACTATCCATCCAGGTAATTCAGACAATACAGTGAATTTATATTTTTATCAGTATTTTTCAAATGAAAATTTGTAATGTGTTAAAAGTAGGGCGCTATCAATGTTTATTTTGCAGTTGAAAGTACAATCATATAAAATAAATTATCCTAAATTTCTAAATTTTCTATATAATAAGCAGCCAACATTTTTGTACAAGTATTATATAAAAGTATTTTCAAGGTAGAATTTGCACAAGTAGTAGGTATTATTTTCCATGCACAGTTATTATCAAACTGTCCTAATCCAAACATTGACTACATACATTAACAAGAATAGATCTTGCACAGCGAACATGAAATACAAGTGACCTATGATAGGTAAATCAGTACCACTAATCTTTTTAACCCAGGATGAAAAATGTTACAACTGAGGGCCGCTTTCCCCAACTCAGTTTAAACTAATCCAGAAAAATGTTAATGTTAAATCATATGGCAAAATCTGGTTTAACCTTAAGTTTTGGTTTAAACTAGGTTGGGGAAAGCGGCCCTTAGGATTTTTTATCTTCTGATAGTGTTTCATTGTAAAACCATCTAGTTAATAATAAATTATAACATTGATTTCAGTGCCTCTGTCATGGCAAACACAAACTTTTCAAATTTCGGCATAAATGAATGCATTGGATAAGAAGTCTATTCACGTTAACGTTTATATTCAATGATACAACTGTGGATTTGAAGTTTATTAATTATAAACAAACTGCTCATTGATACAATAATGAAAAGAACAGTCTACCTCTTTCTGTATTACAATTTCCAATACTTACAGTATATTTCACAGAATAAAGTTTCATCTTCTTTAAGTTTTACTTGGGGATCAATGCACAAATTTTATAAAAGGATATGCAATAGGTTAGAACTGTTTGCTTGTAAGAGTGATTATTATTCCATAGCGCTTTATAAGTTTTGAAGAAAAAATTGTGAAAAATGTATAAATATTAAAAATAATGTTATTACTGCTGATGCCGAGCTTTCATATGATGTAGCTTGAACTAATAATGTACTTTACATTTGTTTTTTAATTTTATAATATTTTTAAAGGTAAAATGAAGGAGTAAAATTTGAATACCAACTCTATGAAATTAAAACATGTAAAATACGTTTTAAGCTATTTTTAAAGATTTTTTTATAAATATTTTTATGGTCATTTCAATCGCTTTGCAGAGCAATTCTAGTACAAATAAATATTTTTAATTAAATGGTTTTAGTTATGTTTGTCTTTTAAAGCGTTAAACTGCCTAACAAGACCTTAGTGAATTTTATCTAATGATAATCAAGATAAGAGCCTCAGATATCCTATGTAGTTCTAAAATATTCATACGGCTCCTAATTTTCTACCATTACCTTCATTAAATTTTTGAATGCCAACATCATTCTTTGTTGAAAGATTTTAGTTGGGGTATATAAATTAAATTTTATATTTCTTATAAGTAATATGGATTCTCACCTGAGCTTTATTATTACTTTACACATTCTTACTATGTATTGTTTATTGTATACCAGTACTGCCACTTTGAAGGTGTCTTGCTTGAAATTGTATCAATGTTTATGACTACAACATTACAAGTAGTTGAATAATGAGAATACAACGAATATCATATAATCAGGCAGCCGAACTGTGGCCTGTTAAAAATCACTAGTCAAGGTAGATTTAGTCTAGTATTAGTTGAATTGTATTATACGTTGTTGCCAATTTATCAGATTTTATTTTGCTTGTCATTTCCTTATAGACTGAGTTATTATTATTAGCTTTATAATTTGCACATATATTTGTTATTGCATGAGACATTTATTTGTTGGTTTACTTTTTTACTATGAGAAATATGTCATGTTCAAATGATTTGGGTAGTTTTGTATATTTTTATACATGCAAAGACTCTGTAAATTTCTTCCATGGGTGTACATGTATCATAATTTTGTAGATGATAAATTTATATTTTTTATGGAACTGACAGATATTGTTGTGATCCCACTCGAGAAATTATTTTCATTTGAAAATATTATTTTTACTTAGTATTGAACGTATAAAGATATACCTATTGTAGAAATTGTAAAATGTAAAACCACCTGGTGTTTTTATGTTATAAACTGTTTCCAAGTTGTAACTTTTCAATCATCGAGATGTTGAATTCCAATTAGTTCCTTGAACATGTCATTCCTGTGAGTATTATGTATGTGTGTTAATTTAATAACAGTACAACCAGTATTAAAAATGGTTATGCCAACATTTATTACTGTCATTAAATGCTCAAATAAAGCCATTGGTAAAAAATATTTTAAAGTCTGAATTCCTTGTTTTCTGTAAATTTTAGTTCACTTTCTAAGTTGAAGAGCCCTCTGCCCAGTTCTGGCTGGGAAAGTGGGCAGAAATGATAAATCTTGAACAACATTGTTAATTTTCAAATGCCTGAGAAGCATATAAATCATGGGCTACAAGATCTGTCCAACTCTAAAGGAGAATACAAGAGTACATACAGATCCCGGCATGGAGATCAATGCCCTTTGGAGAAGAGTAGGTCCTAGCTAACCACCCCCCCCCCCCCCTCCCCCCAATTCAGCCACACAACGACCTTCACTTCTGGGGAAAATGGCACAAACAATGATCACGATTGAAAACATTTTAGAAACACAGTATTCCAGCGAATTTCTAAACCTAAACCAAGTCGTCCAGAAATTGGCAATTGAACTTACATATTTTAGTGATTGAACCATATGCGGTTTTACGGAGGTGCGCAGAGGTGCGTTGCACTCCCCGATTTTTGGGATGATAATATTTTAAAAATTGTAATGTGGAAGTTAGAAATTATGGATATGATTACACTGGTGTTGAATCTAAGAAATAGGCTACCTTTTAAGACCTAAAAACAAACCATTTAAAGTGTGTTTTGATGATAAATGAATTTAGTTTTCAAATATCTCCCACATTTCAAACGATCTTTTGTGCTTATTACTTCACTGTTCTAAAGTTCACAAATTTGTTCCTTTACAAGTTCCGATTTGACCACAAAATTCAATTATAGAAGACAAAAGGTCTAAATGGCTTTTACCTATATTCAAACTCATGAGGTATGTACCTCCAGGTGATGAAACAGTTTTGGTCCAATATCTTTGAAAGTAAGGTCTATTAAAAAAAATAGACAACTTGTGGAGGTCTAGAGGGGGTATTTTAGGATATCACAAAAATTCTACCTACACTAACAACCTTAGCAAGTTTCCTCATAGACACAGTCAGATCATGGACACAAGAATGTTTTACATAAAGACTTACATGGAAATGAGCGCAACTGAGAATATAAAAGAGATTAATCAAACCATGATTTTGGCGAAGAAATAACACAGTAAAGTAGAGCAATTTTAAAATCCCTTGAGTCTTGAGGAAAACTGCCCTCTCAAGATAAGTAGGACAATATGTGGCCTCGGTGGAATGAAAGGCTTTGTTAATCTATAAAACTTTATTCCTGTAGGACAGCGGTTCCCAACCTGGGGTACGCAAAGAGCCCCCAGCTGGTGGTACGCCAGAAAAAATCTGTAATAGCAGACACTATTTTATTTAATGCCAAAAAAGTGATGAGAAAATTTTGAGCAAAAGATGTATGAAGCATTGTGTCCACTTGTATTTTGAGCGAAAATTAAAACACCATTTTCATCAATTAATCATTATTCTTTTTTGTAATGTAGATTACTTTAACTTAATATAGTTATGATAAATGTTGTGTATGATTTATTTTATCTGATGAATAAGTAACTAGTGAAATGGGAATGGCGCGTTTGATCATTCGGCAGGATATGGAGCGCATACTATTGCTTATGAACACTGCTCCCGTCTTTTGGTAAACGTATAATCTTTTGTAATCTTTATCTCTATCAGTGGCATTGAAACTACCTGCACTATAGCAATTTGTCATATGAAGTGTTGTTAAACGTAGTGATGGTGTATTTTAAGTCGGCAGTTATTTTTTAACAAGCCATGGATAACTGGTTGAAAACTACCCAGTGAAAAACAAACAAATATATGAATCTTGTAGTGTACCGGAAGCAAGTTTGAGTACTATGCATAATAAAGTTGTGCTAATATTGCTTGTAACAATGTGTGAAATAATGTTTATAAACCACCCAGGGAATAAGCTGAATGTTAGTCCTGTCTTACTGGTTTACCTTCCAATACTTAAAAAATGCCACTGGGGTAGATACACCCAAAATTTAAAAATAAATACTGAAGCCAAATTTTTTAATGCTTAGTACAGAAAAATAGGCGGAGGGATCTAATTACATAGAATCAGAGTAGGCCCAGTACCGCATTTCCCGCTAGGCCCACTATGCCCAGGCCTAGGGCGCAAAATTTGAAAAGGGAAAATTTGTTACTCATTTATTACGTAATTATTGCTGTGTAAACTCCTGCGAAGTAGGGCGACGCAACTCAAGGCTCGTGCAGACCTTTCTGCGTTGCTTTGCGGCGGCGGCCAAACGAAACAAATCGTAGACCTACTCCACGAACAGTAGACTTTCCTGGTTTTTTTACATCATTCAAATAAAGTTTTGACCGTACCAACAGTTATTATTTATTTAAAACCTGCGGTTAAATACATTTTTCTTTCAATCAAATATGGTATTGTCAATGGCCCACTTCAGGATTGAATTTTTGAGGAGGTGAAGAAAATTGAAGACGTGAAGTAACAGTGACAAATTCATAATAATTGTAAAAAAGGATGCCAATTTCCGGTATGCCAATTACTGCGAAGTATAATATGACACCATACCTTTTAGAGGATTTGATTTATTTAAAATGTCACAATATTTGTGTATACAGTATGTCATTAAACCCCGTCACTGCATGTCTATGCATATTTGTATTCTACACATAAAAATATAAATCTAAAACGTGTAGCACATTTTTTTATATTTCGGCTCTGTTTAGCCTCTATCCGCCACTTTTTTTATACTCAATTTTTATATCCGTAACGGATCACTATTCAATATTTTTGGTATATTACATTTTATCACACCAACGTTCATTTTCAAGGGAAAATATTTTCTAAATATTTTTTTAAAATTGTATCTTTAAAAAAATTAACTCACGATATTTCAAACCTGGTAAAGTTGAACAATATTTTACAGGAGACAAAAAATTTAACAAGATAAAATTATACAAACAATGATACCAAGATAAGGATTTAACAAAAGTTACGGAGTTATTCAGATTTTTCTGTATAAAAACCTTGATTTTATTTTAATTAATGCAAATTAAGGTTATTTTATTGAAAAACTCCAATAAGCTACGCCCGCACAACGGCGGCACGACACAGAAGGATGGGCGTTACCGCAATTTTTTAATGTTTTTAAAAGATTATTAAAAGAAACTCATAAAGAGTGCGCGAAATAGGGTGATACGGCATGCAACGGACACTCCAGGACGATTCCCACCTACCGCAGTTTATCAAAAGATTTATCAGTTTATCAAAAAAGTTTATAGAAAGGGGAAGGAATATCTCATGACTTTTCCGAGCCACAATACCGACCATGGCTGCTCTCCGAGACGGGCGGTATGTTATTTTCGTCGTTCTACCCAGCTCGCAATAGTAAATTAAGTTGTTAAAACAACTGATCTCTTTTGAAGGAAAGTGCGGATGGCCGGAAAGCCGGGTGTCCGCTAGCACCACAGAATATGTGCGAGTACGCGCAACCGCTCAAAAAACTGCGGGCCGTGCCATGACGCCCGTCCGAGCCGTGCCGGCGTGCCGCCGTAGTGCATAACTTTGTCATTATTTGTTGTTATATCTTTAGAATCTTGGTATCGTTAGTTAATTCAATAAATCTGTCAACTTTTTTGTCTCTAGTAAAATTTTTATACCCTATACCAGTATTGAGATATTTGGATTTTAAGTGGCCGTCATTTTGAAACTGCACGTATTGGAAAAAAATAATCGTGACTTATTTATATTTCGTGGCCGGTATTGCGGCAGGGAGGGCGCAACTGTTTTATGTGCCTAGGGGCGCCGTTTGGCTAAATGCGGCCCTGAGTAGGCCTACTAATAATCTGAAATGTTTTCATAATTTGAAAAATTCTAAAGTTTATAAACTGTGTGCATAGTAATACTACCTACCCCTTAATGATGAAGTATCCTAAAAAAATTGTGGGCTGTTTTCTAGGGGGGAGGGTACATATTTCGTTAAATATCTGTCAAGGGGTACGCAACTCAAAGACAGTCGTGAACCGCCGTAGTAGGAAAATTTGCTGATTTTAAAGGTGAACTTCATTAATTGATACAGTAGGTCTATCAGAGTTTGGATCTGTTAAAAATACTTTAAATTAAAATGAGGAAATGTTGAATGAATAGATTTTTACTACAGTTAGAAGTAATTTTAACCATGGTACCAGTTTAATAATACAAGTATGTGAAAACCCAGGAAACCAAGATGAATATAATTTACGAGGTGGCCAAATTGGCAAATTGCGCATTTTATGATCCTGTATGAGTGAAACTCACCTACAATTCGTGAATGTTGATTATGAAGTGACAGAGATCTATTTTTGTTTACTATCTGGCTTTTTAAATTCATCTGAAGGTAATCAGCTGTTAAATTAAAATTCACATTGAAGAACTTACAATAAAAGTTGGTCAACATTTTAAAAGCGCCCTCTAGAAATAAATCAAAAGGCAGGGGGGCGATGTTCGAAACAATATGACCTTTTTAATTACGATTCGTCACTGCGGTATATCCTAAGCTTTAAAATGACACCTCAATCTTAAAAATCGGTTCAGTAGATCAAGAGAAAAAATGACGTAACAGACGAAACCCTTATAGAAATAAGAAGATAGATACTGTTGTCAACAAGAGTTTTTATAAGTGAATCTATTTTCACTGGATTTAAGCTTAGTGGAAAGTTTGTTTTGAAGCTGAGGTAAGTATTATTTAGATTTTCACCTTTCAATCATACTATAAAAAGTTGTGTTTCTTTTTTGTTATATCCATACATCAAATGGTGCCAGACTGTAGGTCAGATGCAACCTACCTTAGCAAATTTTATTACTTTTTGATTGACTTAGCCTATTGGTGAAGCAAGGTTGTACCTCTGTATTTTGTAGATTTTGCACCTTTGTCATGATATATTTAATCACCCTGGTTTTATGTCAAATTTAATGTATGAGATGCCTGCACACATGCATCAAAATATCCTAAAAAATATGATTCATCAAAAATTATCATAGATGAATCCACATCAGCTTTTCCCCTTATACAGTGATATTCCATAAAACTGGCTAGTGGAACACCAGTTATTCAATATACTGTATTCAATAATACAAACTTTGTCATTTTACACAGTAATACAAATTCGTTAGGGTAAACGTAAATGATAGGCCTACCATAACACAGATGGCATTTAATATTTTACAAGTTTTATGTTTTATACCTCTATTTGACCAATGTGTTAGTAGGCAGCAATAAGTTGTGTAGTCAAGTTCTGAGTATCAAAGGGTATTGACGCCTAAACTTGCTGTAACAGTTCTTATGCACTGGCCTAAGCAATACTTAATACTTGAATCCTTCCGTTAACTGGAAACTCCACATAGATTGTGTCATAAGATTTGTTTTTAGGCGTGCTACCAGTAGTTTTTACTTTCTCCCCCTATACTATAGTATATGGAGAAAGTATTGTATTCGTAAAAATTTTCCAATTCCTTTGATGATGTATATATCCATTTTGGAGTCCCCTTTCCCCCTATAAATGTATATATGGAGAAAGTATTGGTTTAGTCAACATTTTAAAACTTGAGTCGTTGGTAAATTTATCCCTTTTGGTGCCCTCTGAGTCCAAAAAAGGGGGTTTCAGAGTGACAGATGTCTGTGTGTGTGTGTGTGTGTGTGTGTGTGTGTGTGTGTGTGTGTGTGTGTGTGTGTGTGTGTGTGTGTGTGTGTGTGTGTGTGTGTGTGTGTGTGTGTGTGTGTGTGTGTGTGTGTGTGTGTGTGTGTGTGTGTGTGTGTGTGTGTCAGGATGTAAACAGAGCTAGTGAATGCCCCAATGGTCCGATTTTGGTAAATCTTGGTATGTAGGTTCAATCCCACGATAATTCCAGGCGTTTTTTTCATTTTTGAAAAATTTTTTATTTTAGACCTAAGGGTAGTTTACCCCCAAAAACCCCCAAAAAACGTGAAAAATCAAAATGTCTCAAAAACGGCTCTAACGATTTTGATTAAATTTTTGTGGTTTATTAAGATTAAAATACTGAATAAATTGACACCACCCGCATCTCTGGGAAAATTTGCGTTCAAAAGTTATAGAGCAAAATGTGTTAAAAACTCTATTTTTGGATGCAAAAAATCGTGCTATCCGACTGAGCCATCAAGACATTAATGTTTTGAAGCTTTTAACACCTTTTCATATTCTTGGGAGAAAGTATGTGTCAGTTATCTGATACCGTTTATTTTGTTTCCTTCGATGGCGATGGTAACTAGTATAAACATTATTTGCATACTTAAATCATATTTTTTTACATAACCTAACAAAAATCACATAGGAGAGTTTGACTCTTGGAAAAATCCTAACCTTGACTACTTTATAGAACAATGTCTGCTATGTGACCCCTTTAAACACATAGAAAACATTTTACTTTTGAAAAATGTAAATTATCTTTTTGTCACAGTGGTATTTATTTTCCCCTTAGCAAAACCTGTGTTAATCACTATAATATGTATAGCCCTGTTATTAGCAATAGTTCATCGCAACAATGTCACCTATCTTTCCGCAATCACCCATTAATTCCCCATTACAGTCATTGTTTTCTTCGCCGCGCGCATTTCGCTGCTGCCGCGCCGGAAATAGCGCCCGTCGCCGATGAAAGTTCGGCCCCGCTTTAATTTCCGGGTGCGCGCGCAAGTCGTCACCCTATCAGCGATCTCCCGTCACCGCCGCCGCGGCGCGGCGCGCAATGTTCAGCGATTTTATATAAAAGTTGAATATTTTTGGGCCGGAATAGCCTATTCCGGTATGATGACAATAATTGACTGTTAGTTAGGACTTATTTGTTTTTCAGCTATAAATTTGTATGAACTAGCTATTATTTAGGCAAACAAAACGAAAATTGGGATCAACCAAAATTAATCCTCAGGCAAACCTAAGTGCACAGCTTTTGATTTGCTTAGTAGATTTACACAACTCTTTGGATTATTTTACGGAATATCGTTGGCCTATTACGTATTTAATATAGGCTACAGCTTACTTATATATTTGGTATACTGTATTGATAATCACGAAGCGGAAGTTTGTTTTGAAACTTTACCTGTAGTAAATTAAGTATTTTGTTTTTAAATAAATCATGTTTAAGTTAAATCCGGGTTAGTAATCTGTCAATTATTTTCTACGTCGATTTATTTTTGTTATTTGAAGCTACCATACATAGGCTTGAATCTAGAGTCATTTTCACAAGTATTTGTATGACTGTCAAAGACATATGATTGTCTATCGATCGATATTTAACAAGCTTGCCAACATTTCCTCTATCCTAATTCGTGAACATTTCCAAAAGTGTTTATTGGTATGTTCGCATAGAAAAATCTTTGTCTGAATCATATTAGGCTACATCATAAGCCTATAGTCGTAAAAACACGATTATTTAAATGTCCTACATTTTTCTTTGATTTATTATTATATCTTTTATCAGCATTCAAACTTACCAATAAAATACAGAACAATTTTAACTAGTCCTATCAGTTTTTTTTTTTTTTTTTTTTTTTTTTTTTTTTTTTTTTTTTTTTTTTTGAGGGAGAGGCAGGGAAAATGCATTACGCACACAGGTGGCCAGCCTGTAGTGTGGGACTCCCCTAAAAAACGGGTTTACCCACTAAAAAACCTCCTCTACTCTTTAGGATTCTAACCTGGAATTGTTTATCACATTACGTCAGGCTAGGCCTAAATTTGGCTTACGCCCATGGGGCTCGCTCCTTATCCAGCTGTTCGGTCAAGGGATCTGGGCCACTTCGTGGTCCAAATCGGTTTTCTTTTCCAGGAGGATACCCCGGACGAACTGTGACAAACAATCCCAGTTGCCCTCATCCTCCATAATCTTTTGGCAGACCGTGTCCACCGAAAAAACACCGAGTTTTCTTGTGGCCTCCAGGCGGGGCCTTTCCCAACGCGAACAGCGGAAGAAGGTGTGTTCCGCGTCATCGGGAACGCCCGGGCAGTAGATGCAATCCGGTGAACCGGTCTTGCCCATCCGGTTCAGGTACGACTTGAAGTAGCCGTGACCTGTCAGGAACTGCGTGAGGTAGTAGTCCACCTCGCCATGCCGCCTTTCCACCCATGGTTGGACCTGCTCGATGAGTCGCGCAGTCCATCGTCCTCGGGTGTCGTGCTCCCAGCTGTGTTGCCACTGCTGGAAGGTTCGGGAGCGCTCTTCTGTTCTTGCCGTGTCCTTGCCGATCTCGCCTTGTCTCTGGTAAATCGCTTTCCTCTCCCCTGCCAAGAGCTTGACCGGGATGACTCCGGCGACCACCAGGACGGCAGGCTCGGACACTGTCCGGTAGGCGGAACACACCCGGAGCGCAGCTTGACGCTGAACCCGGGCGAGTCGCAACCTGTAGCACTCCTTATCTAGAGCGCCTGCCCACACCTCTGCCCCGTAAAGGAGCACGGACTGGACCGCGGACATCAACAGACGTCTTCTGCTGGATCGGGGACCCCCGACATTGGCCATCAGCCTACTAAGGTAAGTGACTACCTTAGCGGCCTTGTCCGCCGTACGAAAGATCTGATCCCTCCAGCTTAACTTGGTGTCCACCATAACCCCGAGGTATTTGGCGGCACGAGTTGATGTGACCACCTCCCTTCCCACTCGGAGTGGGACGACGGTGTCGATCCTCTTCTTCGTGAGGATCACAATCTCCGTCTTACTGAGAGCAAGCGAGAGACCGTGATCGGACATCCAGTTGTTGACCACCCGCATAACTCGGTTCAACTTCAGTTGGGCCAGCTCAACGTTGCGTGAAGCAATGAGAGCTGCAACGTCATCGGCGTACCCAACCAAAGTGGTTTCCTCAGGCATCTCGGACCTCAGGAGGCTGTCATAGGCAACGTTCCAGAGATCCGGGCCGAGTATTGAACCTTGTGCGGCACCAGAAGTGACTTCCATCGTCCGCGTTCCGTCCCTCGTGTCATAAATCAGGCTTCGAGAGCGTAGATAATCCTCGATGAGCCGCAACAGGTATGCAGGAATACGAAAGGTGTTGCGAAGCGCATCCAACATATCGACCCACCTTGCCGAGTTGAAGGCATTCTTGACATCAAGCGTAACAAGAAGCACTAGTCCTATCAGTGATTACAACTTTAGCGATAGTAATAAAGACTACATACAATGAACCAAAGACTACAATTTTGTTGTTTACTTTAAAAGCAAACACAATTCGGATACAGTAATAATAAACTGTAAAAGTTATGGCTTTCGCGAAATACAGGAACACATAATAAATCAACCCAGAAATAAGTGGGATATTTTAAGGGTTTCTGGGCGATTCCGAACCCCCTTTATCTGGCCAATAAATAACTCTGCGATAAGCGGCAATAGCGTGAGCCGGGCCCGGACTACACCGCCACAGTGTACAATACACCGTGACGTCATAAGCCTTGCTGGCTAAACCTATAACCATATAAACTCCTATACCAGTGTAGTCGCTGTGACGTCATAGACCTTGCTGGCAATAGCGTGAGCCGGGCCCGGACTACACCGCCACAGTGTACAATACACCGTGACGTCATAAGCCTTGCTGGCTAAACCTATAACCATATAACCTCCTATACCAGTGTAGTCGCTGTGACGTCATAGGCCTTGCTGGTCATAGCCAGAATTCCCGCCATTGCCTGCACGATGTATATGTGACGTCATAAGCCTTGCCGACTAATCCTGTATTATGAATACCATGCTTATAAACGTGGGGGAAAAATTAATCAATCACAATGTTGTATTTCATCGCGTTTTCAATACATTATGACAATCTTTGAGTTATCCTCAGCATCAGAAGGCCTACGGTTAATCGAAATCCGTCCCTACAGTATTTTAAAAGAGGTGTGGAGATGGCCCCTGTCTTTCTGACAAGCCTATTTACGTCTTGAAGTTTTTAAGGGGTCCCCCACTGGCTATTTACAATGTATAATATCTACCATATGGTACTTCAAAGTAAAGCTTATACACTGTAAAAGTTGTAGAATTATTTCATCATTAACTTGAGCTTGAGATATACCCTGATGAGGCCGGGAAAAATTCTGAATATATTTGTTTCCATTTTTTAGTTACCAGCATTAACTGTAACACATCAATGTCAGGTTTTCTCTTTTTATTATCAATGGAGATGGGTAACTTTAACTTTACATCCTTCCCTTCCCGGTGTTTTACTTATACACTCCTTTATTTCATCGCCACTTTCACGTGGCTTTATCGTAATTTGTATTCGGTTTCGTCGAAATCCCGATTTCATTTGTCTGTTATTCCTCAGGTGTACAATAATTGAGCCTACCTCTCTGATGTCAACTCGGTAGCGTTTGTGTTCCACCCTTAAACCACTGTTCCCTAAACCACCATCCCATTTGCAAGCTAACTACTAATTTTCCATCCGTTTAAGAGCCGGAAGCCGCCGCTGACACCCTTAAAGATCCACTAAATGCCCCCTCCCCGGTCCCTAACACCCCGTGAATACATAAAACATTAAACTACATTTCCCCCGCTTGATCGGGGCTGATACCCCCCCGGGTCACGTGACTGTCACGTGACCAGCTCGCTGGAGCCCCCGATAAGCGCCGCAATCTCCCCAGGGTCCCCGTGGCCGTGATTGATTGACACTTGGCTGTTTTAGTTTTTTGAGTGCCCCAGTTAACTCCCCCCGCGCGGGACGTATTGCATACGTCATGTTTTTTGTCATCTCAACAACTAATTTTGATTAAGCTGACGACGCTGTGGCAACCTTTGTTATGGGGAAGTCGCTGTGTGTTTTTCTCTTCGCTCTGATGTCCGATATGAGCTCAAATTGGAAACGTTTCGAGAAAATTTAAGGTTTATTTGGATTTTTTGTTGTTCATCCGATTGGTAACTTTTGTACTTCATGCCATGGTCCTTTTTACCATTCTTTTGCGGTTTTCCTTTTAAGATATTTGTGAATTTATTTTTTCACATCGATTAACTCGAAAACCACTGGACCGTTTGTCATGAAACTCGAAATACATATATGAAAAAATTAACAGTAGGTTTTTAAGACATTCTTTTTTTAGCCCTCAGAGCTTAGTCTCAGGCCGTCATAAAGGCAACAATGTCAGAGTTTTCATAATTTTCTGATCAGATTTGTTTAGAAACACAACAGATGGCACAGAGTTGTTTGCAAAAAAGCAAAACGATAACTAACAAGCGGTTTACAAAGGTACCTGCGAGTTGTTGAGATTATAACGATCTAGATATGGCGGAGAACTGGATGTATAATGATATTAGGAGCATGAAAATACAGTATATAATCAAGGAATTTACAGTACATAATTAGTACAAACAAACTATATCCAAAGCCACGTACGAAGACCAGAGTAAGCAGCTATAGTTTCTGTATTAAGAATAAGATAGGTGTTAAACAATTATAAACTCATCGCAAAAATACACTTCAATCAAAGAATAACGACCTTTAATTTTCCTTAATATTTTTTGTGTTATTTTTTCAGGGTTAAAATGAAGACTTGCAAAAAATACAGACCAAGATGAATAAATTAAAATTGATTGTATTTATAAAATACATAAGACTTACTACGGATGACACAGCCCAAACCTGTCTGAGGAACCATGAAATTTGTTGGTTGAATTTTCACGCGCCTGCCGATACAATGTAGACTATCTTGATACTGGCGTGTACTATGGGCAGTGGCAAATCGACTAACAACGTACAGCATCATCCAACGACCAAATTCATACCTTGATATTCCATTCCTTGGTCGTTGTCGTTGGTATCATCGCACAGCCATAAAAACTACTTGACATACAACCTTGAAACTTTGCACCGGAAGTAAAATGTTCTTGTATATAGGTAAGTGAGCGTAGCGACTAAGCTAATCTCTCAAACGACTACGGAGCAAACTGTCTCATTCTGTTAGCCTTATTGAACTAGTATTTAAGCATTACTTATAATATAATTTCACGAAGAGGTACGGGTGTAACGCTATTACAAAAAAAGTCAAATGCTTTTAGACTGAAGTTATGAAATGTAGGAGAACTATAATGTAAGAAAAAAATAGTTTGAGTTTACATATAGCATTGTTTTACTAGTTTTATTGGAAGAAAAGGACATAGGGTGTAACTAAAATTATACGTCTCATACCAGATGCAAATTTCCACAAAAAAATACTCCAGTGCTTGGATGGAAATGATATGTATGTAATAAATGTTCTTTGTTGAAACTATCGGCGTAGAAAAGCACAGCCCGTTAGGTTTTGTTATGTAACTAGCTGACTTACTCGTGCTTCGCAACGTTAAAACATAGATATAAAATTTAATTCCCCACTAACGATGTTCTATCAGATTTCAGATCAGATACACCCTTGAGGCCCCTACACTGCAAAACCTAAAGAATTTACCACATTTGACAGTTACCACAACAATTTTTGAATTTAGTTATTTTAAACGTTTGAAGAGGGTAAATTTTTCTGAAGTTTTAACGCCAAGAGCTTTCAAGTATATGGTTGTATAGGTTTTTAGTGTTTTGAATGCTTAAACGATTTGTTTTGCCTCATACTATCTAAGCCCAACTTCCATTTTATACATAGAAGATAGATAGATGAATGAATGTTACAACTAGAAATGGATAGAAATTGTATAGTCTGCTGAAAGCTGTAGGGACAGAACCAACATAGACTTGTCCATTTGAATTTCAATAATTCAGAGGGCGTTGGAGTCAATCCAAATTCCGCCTTTCCCCCATAAGAGCAATGTTAAACGGGATGTCAAATAACTTTTTTATTTATAATCAGAAAATAATGGTTTATAGCTCTAAATAAAGGGTTTATCAAGACGGATTTAGTTTGCGAGAGGATTTTTTTTTATAAAAATTAGTGTTTTTTACTAATTTTGAAATAACAAAGCAAGTTTTTTACTACTTTTCAAACATTTTTTACAGAATTTTATAAATTATTTACAAAAAAATCGATCTCGCAAAAGTAACGGGGAATTTGATTGTGATTCAAACTCTATTTATTCTGACACAATCGGACAAAAAATAAAGAAATTATATGACAAATGCCGGGGACAAGTTTAGCATTGCTCTTATGGGAAATAAATCCAACATGGCGGCACTCCAACGCCCTCTTAATTGAAAAATTATATTTTTAGGTATGCTTGTTTAATAGAATAATACCAGGTTTACCGAGCTTTGCTCGTTGGTTTTAATTCACTTTTGTTATAGTGTCATAACAAAACAGTGCCCAAAACACTCTTAAATGCAAAGTTTAAGCAAAATCTATCCGCCAGACTTCGAGATCGTGGAACACACATCTCTTCAGACATTGCTCGTATTATAGTTGAAAATTGAATATTGGGTACGTGTATGAGGATTTTTTACAAGAGTTTTTAGTCTCCCGTGCGTACTACCACAGAGGAAAGAAGCTTCACAGAGTGCTCGCCCTTAGTTCCACGAGAATGCCGCTAGCTGGCGCGGCAGTCTCGAGCGGGCTGGATTCGGCATTTCCCGTCCCCGCCACGATCCAGTGTTGCCACTCTGCATCTCCCGCCACGCACGGGCACGGGCCACATCATGTCAGCTCGCTGGCTCCGCTGCGCTGTCGTCGTATGACCGTTGAAACGGTTGCACTGGTTCTCGTGCATTAATTCTTACAAATTCTTTGAATCTTTAAATTTTCTTATTTAGTGCCCAGTATTACAGCTGTAATCAATAAAAACATTAATGTTTTTTGTACTTCTTAAAACATTCTATCTCAAAATATAAAATAAACACAAAATTAAATATTTTGCAACAATTTAATAAAATAAATAGACTTTATACCAACATTTTTAACTCTCTATCTGGAAAATTAAAGCCCATCCCATCGGCCTTTTCACTTTGTTACTGTTGTGAGTTACAATTTAGGTTATATTTTGAAAGTTTTATTTTATTGTAAGGCAAGTGTTTGGGGGTTTCTGTTATAAATATTGATACTATTTTATTTACGTACTATATTGGTACAAGACACCAAAATAGTAAACATTTTATTGTGAAAAAGTGCCTAGGCCTATGATGCCCTTGTCGTGGGGTCCGTGAAATTAGTACGCGTTATCAAATATTCACTTGTAAAAATTTTTTGTGTATATTTTCTGCTATAGTTATATTTTTGAAAACTACAATAAAATTCCAACAATTTGTATATCTTGGAAATTTTATAGGATACCTAATACAAATTTTATGCATTTTTTAAAATGGTCAAAAGATTATGTTCTCATTAGCAAACCTTTAAGTTTCATTTTCTGATGTTGATAGCTCAGTGAATTTAGAAGAAAACTATAAAAACATATATGTATTATGAAATAAAATGTAATTTACGTTTCAAAAGTATTATGATTGTTTAATCTGGGACATGTTTATATTTTTTGATATGTCGAGTAAAAAAACTGCATTTTTCAGGGAAAGTTTAAGGTTTTAGGAAAAAAGGTATAACTTTTACATTTTTTTTAAAGTAATTCAAATGGGTTGATATTTCTATGTAGGGAAATAAATTGTCTCCATTTTCACATTTAAATAAAATGTGTAGGATTTTTTTAGCTTTATTGTGGCTTGCTTTCAAAAATTTTCATTTGCCTAAATTGAAGATTAACAAACTTTTTGCTACTATACCCAAATGCTTTGGTAAAAAAAAAAAAAAACAATGTTTTTACATCATTGTATTCTACAGTTTGTGCTGAAAAAGAAAATATAACTTACATACATACAGGGCGATTCACGACGAAGAGCAAAAAGTTTGGGAGGTGATTCTACACATGAAAATAAACAAAAAAGGTCATGTAAACATATGTCCAAAAATCCTTCGTTTAGCGGCTAGCCACCATTTTGTTTTTTTTCACGTAATAATTTTTAGTACCAGGTTAACGGAGCCTTGCTCGTTGATTTTAATTCACTTTTGTTATATAATCAAGCTAATTAATCTACACCAGAGACTCTTCACAGATAACAGCTGTTTAAAAAATGCTTAAAATTAACGTGCCTTTATTTTTGTTTACTTTAATTTGTTAT
This sequence comes from Neoaliturus tenellus, assembly GCA_030545055.2. Lineage (NCBI taxonomy): Eukaryota > Metazoa > Arthropoda > Insecta > Hemiptera > Cicadellidae > Neoaliturus > Neoaliturus tenellus. The sequence goes on along the minus strand of CM061531.1, from coordinate 338,850,888 downwards.
TTCGTTACCAAAATAGCAACCCATAAGACCAATGTTAAAAATTACGATTTTTAAACTTAAAATTAGACCAAATTCGATTTTTCCTGGGATTGAGGCTGTTTCTAAACTTATTTTTGGGCCAAAACACTCCTAAATGCAAAGTTTAAGCAAAATCTAACCGCAAGATTTTCGAGATCGTGGAACACACATCCCTCCAGACATTGCTCGTATTATAGTATAGGATTTCCGTAACGGATCGATGGATTTATTTCAGACTTGGCATGGACCTTTACCACAAAAATGGTAGTTTTCAGAAAAAAATTATTATTTTCCGATGTGTATTTTTAAAATGGCAACCATTTTAAAATGTTAAACTCTAATTTCACAATAACGACACCTTTTTTTCTAAATTTTATAGGAGACGAAAAAGTTAACAAATTAAGTTAACCAAACAATGATACCAAGATTGTAAAGATTTTACTACAAATAACGGAGTTATCGCAATTTTCCTATTATATTTGCCTAAATTTACATTAATCATAATGCAAAATGGAGGTAGCGGAATTCTACCCCAGGAAAAGTACGCCCATAAAAAAACGCTACGTAATTTTGACGTTACGAAGGGTGAAGCTTAAAGTGTCATGGAGTTTTGCTCGCTGCCGGAAAAATATTCCCAGTTTTATAAATACATTATTATTTAATTTAACTAATTTAATAATTTAATTTAACTAAAGCCATTTGAAAGAGCTTAAAAAACAAACAATTTAGTATTTTGAATTTTTAATTTAGCTTAAATGGTTACGGAGAAAATCCAAAAAAGTGTTTTCCATGTTATTCTTATGGGAAATCAAGAAAACCCTATATTTGACCTATTTGTTGACATAATTTAGTCAAATTCGGTATGTACATTATCTAGATAGTGTTTAACTTATACTTGCTTACAAAACCCATATGGCGGCAAACCTACATACTCACCCCCATGGGGTTTATGGGGAAAATAAAAATTGTCAGAGCTTCATACAATTTTGTGTTTACATTCACCAATTATTGATTAACTTAGATTTTCTAACAACGCCCCATGGCAGCAAACCTACATATCTAAAATTCCATTGGAAATTCGCTGAGTACGCAGGTCTGCTGCGACGGGGGTATTATATTACAGTAGTACCAATCTTCCCTCAATCCTTTACAGGGTTTTTTTTGACATCGAATAAAATATAGACATTCCCGTACCATGATATACTTTGATTGTCCGGGCCATTTAGCCAAAGTAGCCAAAGTATGGCCTTGACTTGGACAAAATTGGCCGGGTAACGAGACTTAGTGGAATGAGTTTGGTATGTGTCCCTGATCATTTGGTGAAAATTCCCAACTTTTCCCACAACACGAACATCCGCCATTTTGGAAAATGGCGGAAAAAGTTGATAACAGTGTAAGTGTTTACTAAAGTGGGATTTTGATAAAGCCCACACCACTTAGATTTACCCAAAAACTTTTATATTGTTCACAATTAAATTTTGTACAAGGAAATACCATATTTATTGGTATAAATAATGTTTTAAGGTTCAATATGTGCACTAAAATTTAATATTTCGTCAAAAGTTTGGGAAGTTATTATTTATTTTTTTTTTTTTGAATTTTCGGCGTTAATATCACAGTTATGATATTTTTAGTCCTTACAAGAATTGTAGCCCTTAAAATTGTGCATCGATTATATATATAGTATTCTTTGTTGAAAAAATAATAACGCTGATACGGTGCCCATTAAAGGGGTAAAAATGGGTTTTTTTGCATTTTTGGACCTCCATTTTCAAAATTCAACAATTTTAACTGAAACCATTTGAAAGAGCTTAAAAACAAACAATTTAGTATTTTGAAATTTTAACTTGTCTTGAACGGGTTACGAAGAAAAACCAAAAATTGGTTTCTCATGTTAATCTTATGGGAAATCAACTAAACCCTGTATCTCGCTTATTTATTGGCATAAATTGATAGAATTTGTTATGTACATTCATAGGTAGGGTTTAACTGATATTTGCTAACAACACCCATATTTCGGCCAACCTACATACTCACCCCCATGGGGTTTATGGGAATAATTAAAAGTGCCGAATATTGATACAATTAGATATTTACCTTAACTAACCATTATACTTCCTAACAACTAACATTTGATAACAACATCCCATGGCAACAAACCTACATACGCATTTCTATGGTGTTTATGGGGAAAATACAAAATCTCAAATTCCTTTGGAAATTCGCTATGTACGCAGGTTTGCTGCGACGGGGGTATTTGATAATACGACGAGAAAACTATAAACAAATGAATTTAATCAAACAAACCAATTTAATTGTGATATTTAAACCAAGATATAAACAACGCAAAATTTGATATACCATTTATTTCGCTTGTATAGTCCACAATAGATGGGTATGAACATTTCAAATTAATACACATATAGGTACCAATATTTTTTTTAATTTAGTTCGTAATAGCGTATTCCCTATAGGGAAATTCGCTAAAAGGTTCACTTGAAGGTATATCCTAAAATGCAAAGTTACCTAGATATCCGCCATTTTGTATTTTTTACAAAACATTTTATATCTCAGACGTTTTGCAACCAATCACTTTGAAACTTGGCAAGTAACTTGAAATAGTAAAGATTCAATTAAAAAATATATCAACGTGATACGATTTTAAATTTAAAAATGGCGGCCGTTTAAAATTTTTAAACTTCAATTTAAAAAAAAAACTTGAAATAAAAACAAAATTTTTCAATTTATAAACAATTTAGACAATTTAATTCCCTATCCGATGACACAAAGAACGCACCTGCCACCATTTTTGTACTACTGTAGTAAATTGTAACAATGGTAGCCCACTAAGCTGGATGCCAAGTATGGATATTGCGTATATTGTGTAGCGCTTTTTAGTAGACCTATACTTATTGTGTATTATAATCATATGTGATAGAAATCTTGTATACAGGGTGTTTCAGAACTCCCTGACAATAGTTTAGGGCATTGTTCCTATATTAGAAACATATCTAAATATCATATTCAAATCGTCCGGAAGTCTTAATTTACTCACACAGCCACCATTTTATTCAAATACAGTAATCCATCTTCTTATTTTTAAAAGGGCTTAATGCTGGAACAATGCCCTAAAATATTGTCAGGGAGTTCTGAAACACCCTGTATAATTGTATATAACATTATTTGTATTTACTTGTGTAATTTAAATCGGTACTGATTAAATATATTGTTAAAATGATAGCTGATTTTTATTGTTAGTGCACAAATTTCTTTATAGTTAATATGAGCTTATTTCCAAATAAACATGGAGGAATTCTCAATACTGAAGGTGCGTATTGTGATTATAAAATAAAAGATTTTAAACATTTTGCAATATTCTCAAGCCCAAACTGAAATATTTCTGTCCATTACGTTGATATGTAAATTTTAAATGAAGCTTTCGTTATATGATTACATTCAACTATTGCAAGTAACTCAAAATATTAATTAAAGTGCGGCAGCTGGCATTTCAGTTGTAGTCTGCTAGTTATTGTCAAATATCTAACATCGTACAAATGACCACCATTGCAACTTGGCCAAATAATCGCGCTCGGGAATTGGGAGTAAAGTAAAGGTGGGTCGGACGGCCCGGTGCTTGTGTTGGGGCGGCCCGGCGCGGTGACGCGAGGCACGGCGCGGCGCAGAGCGGTGCGGTGCGGTGTCCGAATTGGCAACTCCGCGTCAGTCCGCGCCATTTTGCGTCACCGCGTCAGTAGCGCCACTACGAGGCGCGTCATGACTGACGCGAAAACGCAGCGCAGCGAGCACTCTGTAAAGGTTCCTTACTCTGTGATTATAGTTAATCGTGTACGATTATCCCGAGCCTAATCATCGTACACTGAAGTACATTTTGGTGTGAGGGATGACGTCGGAAAAGGAAATTCGCTATAGTTATAATATTTTCCAGTAGCTCATAAACTGTTAACTCATTGTAAAACTAACGTGGATCTATTGCTTTGTTTGTTATGTTAATGGAACATCATACTTTTTTAAAATTAAAAATTAAATTTTGTCTTAGCTTTTTGTGCGTTTATTTCAATTTTCAATAAAATTTTTAAATGGACGGTCGGCAGAGATATTAAATCCTCAATTTTTTTTTCAACAAGCATGTTTTTAAACATATCCACCAATTAAACTTGTAAAAATTTTTACTTGTAAAAGTAATTAACAGCTGGTACGCAACAGTGAAATAAAACACAAATAAAAAAATCTTACATGTATTGTAACAAACATTAATCAAGAAAAATAAAGTTTTGACATTAATGGTAGATACATTTTGGATATTGATACTGTTGTGCAGTAACATTTGTGGCTAAATTAATTTGGTAAATTAATTGTAATAATAATTTAATACAGTATTAAAACCGCAATAGGGAGATGACTATTCGAACTTCAATTATTTGAACTCCGAACTTAAAATTAAGCTTAATAAGCATTAATAAAAGCTTAAAATTTAGTGATAAGAATAAAAAAAAAAACTTTTGCATAACGTGAAACATTGGCCAAATGTATACGAATATAAAGAAATGTGTAATTTATGGTTTTGATCTCTTTTCTATCGAAGCCTACAGATTACTTTTACAGTCAACGAAACTGTTTTATTGCTATAAAGGGTGAATAAGTTTTGTGTTTGTTTATCCGAACAATTTTATTACCGGTGTGTAAGACTTGAAACAAAACAAAAACGCCAGTCGCAATTCGTTTTGATAACTGTGACTCTCTTCTTTTGCCTAAATGTTTTGAGAAATGCACTTTCTTAAATTGAGAATCTATCTATATTCTATAGTACCAGGTTAACCGAGCCTTGCTCGTTGGTTTTTATTCCCTTTTGTTATAGTGTCAAGGTAAAAGAGCAATTAAATTTCCACCAACAACCAACTATACCTCTTCACAGTTAACAGCTGTTTCAAAAAGTCTGCTTAACATTAATGTTTCTTTCTTTTTGTTTACATTTCGTTGTTATTTCGTTACCAAAATAGCAACCCATAAGACTAATGTTAAAAATTACAATTTTGAAACTTAATTTTAGACCAAATTCGATTTTTCCTGGGGTTGAGGCTGTTTCTAAACTTATTTTTGGGCCAAAACACTCTTTAATGCAAACTTTAAGCAAAGTCTAACAGCTAGATTTCGAGATCGTGGAACACACATCCCTTCAGATATTCCTCGTATTATAGTATAGGATAATAGGCAAGCATGTTTCATTTCCTCCTTTTTTTTCTCAGCTCGTGTGCATCGTAGGAGAAATCTGTTCATACCGTTAGAAAAATATTGTCCTGTAGATGAGCAGAATCGCATTATAATTCCCATCGTCCCACAGGGCTACGTCCAACAGGCTTTCAAACTTTCAATGTTATTCTTATGATAGAAGGATAATTGATTGAATCATAAGACAGCTGTTGTAATAACAAATGCTAGAAAATTAGGAAGAACAAATGTTTCAGTTATAAAACCAGTTAGAAAAACTAACATCTGATCAACTAAATTTTTGGTCGAATTTCGACCAGTGGGCGATCTCTAGTCTCTAATACGCAAGCATGTTTCATTTCCTCCTTTTTTCTCAGCTCGTGTACATTGTAGGATAAATCCGCGCAAACCGTTAGAAAGGTATAGCCCTGTAGATGAGCAGAATCACATTATAATTCACATCAGACTACAGGGCTACGCCCCACAGACTTTCAAAGTTCCAATGTTAATCTTATGGAGAAAGGAAAATTGAATGAATCATTAGACAGCTGTTGTAAAACAACTGCTAGAAAATTATTAAGAACGGATGTTTTAGTTCTAAAATGTTTTTAAGCTTCTTGGGTCCAGATCAACTGAAATTTTGATCGAATTTCGATCAGGAGGCGATCTCTAGTATATATTAATAGGCAAGCATGTTTCATTTCCTCCTTTTTCCTCAGCTCGTGAGCATCGTACGAGAAATCCGCGCATACCGTTACAAAGGTATAGTCCTGTAGATGAGCAGAATCCCATTCTAATTCACATCGGACTCCAGGGCTACACACCACAGGCTTTCAAAGTTCCAATTTTAATTGAGCGGAGCGAGCGAAGCGAGCGAAGCTCCTATACTACACTCTGGTTTTTTATTTACAAGTACTCCTCCTGAACGGCTGGAGTGATCCTCACGAAATTTTGCTCGGTCATAGTAACCATCTATGGGAAGTTATAAATCTGAAATGGTACAAATCGGACATAAGGGTTCTGCCCTACGGCCCTTTAAAGTTACCATGTTATTCTAATGGGAGAAATATTTTATTTGGTTTGTTTACTGTGTGTTGATTATGCAGCTGTTATAAGGATCAAATTTAACTGCAGACTGTTACTATCAGCTGTTTGTGAATACAGTAGTTTTATGTGAAAATTGTTGTTTTGTTTAATTTAGTGGTTTGTTTACGTGAATGAAATACAACGTTTACGGAGAGGAGGTGCAAATCTTGGACGAAGCACCTAACCTGCGTAATAACAAATTATTAGAGTATTGCAGACTTGTGGCGAGTAAGCGCAGCGAACAACCTAAATATGGCGACGAGTGTGTGCAGCGAATGAGCCCCCAAAAGGTGAGTGAGCGCAGCGAACGAACTAAATTGACGGCGAGTGAGCGTAGCGAACGAGCTAACTTGAATTACCTATAAAACATTTGCTATTATTGATTTTAAAAATAGTCGCTCCGCTCAATATTGCAAGCAGACAACTGCATTGTATACCTAGTTTTATAGAGAAAGGATAATTGATTGAATCATGGCTTGTTGTAAAAACAACTGATAAAAGTAGTGGTGGAGTCTAGACTCCACCGCCGCCGCCGGGATTGCGTCTATGTCAATTCGCCAGCCACATCAGTATTAAAAGTCTAAGTGTTTCCGTTCGTGTGTGTTCGTGTCTGTCGTGTCCGTGTCCGTGTCGTCATTTGTAATGTGTCCATACCGTGTGTGTTATTATTTATTAAACTTTTATCAACGTGACGTTCTTCTTATGAAGAGAAATTAGCCTACATCTTTGTATTAAAGCCTGAAGATGACTATTTGAATGAGTTGAAACTAGTTGCTCAACAACAATTGGATAACTCAGGTATTTAAACCATTAATGATAAAGGTAGGTTTACACGTGAGAGTTTTTCACTCTCGGAGAGTTTCGTACTCTCAGCAGGTACTCGCAGAGGTGTTTACACAACCAGTGAATTTTCCAAGATGGTTAATCCCAGACAGTTTTCTACGAGTACTATCAACAGCTGCCTGAGATGTTTATGAGAGTTAATAACTACTCTCCGAGAGTAAAAAACTATCACGTGTAAACTTACCTATATAGAAAAAAAAAACAATGAACTGATTAAACCATGTAAATTACGAATATTGCGATGAATTAATTAAAATACAAATAAAAGAAAGTTGTAATACATATATACATATGAACACTGTATACTGGGCATGGAATATAAAATAAAGCCAACAAAAATAAAATAAGTTATGCATTATTTGTCAAGATTGAAAAAAATATTTTAAAATGAGTGCCCTTCTCAAAGGGTTCATGAATAACATACATATAAATCACTATATAACAAAATTATACACATAAAAACTAGCTAAAATTTCCATCATTTTGAAAATTCTATGAAAACAATTATTTTTTTGGGAAAATGAACATTTGTGTGATAAAGGCCCATTCCAAATAAGAACTAAACACAATGATCCCGCAACGGAAATATAAGTTGTTTAGTGTAAGAAATAAAATGGTGGATAGCGGCTAAACAAACTTGAAATCTAAAAAGTTTGATACACATTTTTGATTTATTTAGATGTGACGAATACGAATATGGATATCCAGTCACGTTTTTTTGTGACAACCTGTGTATCAAGTTTTTTTTTTTTTTTTTAATATAAAGATTGTGAACAAGAGGAATCGATTAGACTTGGTCCCATTGCTTTGGGAATCCGGTTTGGCCATCGAGACCTTTAAAATCCAATAATTAGCCTTATGGATCCTAATATGGAACAATGTGACACATATTTAAACTGCGGTTCTCCGGTTCAGTAAATTTATACCAAAGTGCAGCACCTTTGGTTTGGTGAGTGAGCGAAGCGATCGAGCTCGTCAGCTTGTCTAAAAAAGAAAGCGGGCCAGTGAGCGGAGCTACCGTTGTTTGTCTGTTGTAAAACATAAATGAAATGCTCTGATTTACTGTACATAGTTTAATTTAAAATAGCATATTAAAGTCATAAATACTTGATCGAATTACATAATTAATGTATCTGAGAAAGGAAAATGACGCTTAATAATTTTACCGAGCATATAAGCTCGGTCCCCTGGTACCAACAATAAAATATTCAATGTACACAATATGATGAAATATAGTCTTGTAAAATTAGCTAAAAAAATAGCTGAACTATTAGTAATTGCAAACTAATATATTTTGACCAATTCCTATGTAAAATAACCTGAGAAAAACGACGGTGAAAAGTCTACCACTCTCCGACGCTGCGCTCGCCTGCCATGGCCAATTAAAAAAAATGGCAGCTGTAGTTTTATAAGTTTTTGCTGAATATCTTTTCTACCATTAAAGACGGCTAAGTTTTGTGAGTTAGTAAACTTTAATAAATAACATTTTGCACATTTTGAAATACAATATGTATTGGTTGTTATATTTAATAAGGGTGATATAGCTCTTCAAAGCTACTTTCAATTGTGGGCTTTTAAGTGAATTTCTTTTGTTGCTGGGAAAACCATTATTACCGTAGTGCCAAAGGTTAGATATAAGCCTTTAACCGTGTTAACTTTTTACTACAGGGTTCCCAGATACCAAAAACACCATTCATTAAACTTTTCATAACTACATATATGTATGTACATATATATAGTTATTAAGATACATATATAAATTCCGTTAAGCCGGTAAACCGGTTAACGAAACGTCAGATTTTTATCAAACTTGACATGAAGGTGTGGGTCTAGGTCTAGGCCTATGTCCATTAGTTATGTCGATTGGGATCATCGGACTATGAGAAAATGGTGATATACTGGTTCAAATTTGTCTAAAATAAGCTTAAACCTCGATCTTGGGCCGATTTAAAACAAATTTGAACTATATATCACCCTTTTCCCATAGCCTGATAATCCCAAGCGATATAACTAATGGAAATAGACCTAGTTGCAATCCTCCATGTCAAGTTTGATATACATCGGACGTTTCGTTAACAGGTTTACCGGCTTAGCGGAATTTATGTACATATTTATACAATAACTATATGTATGCAGTTATAAAAAATTTAATGAATGGTGTTTTTGGTTTTTGGGGACCCTTGTAGTAAATAGTTAACACGGTTAAAGGCTAATCTTTGGCTAACCACCGTAATATGGTTCTCCCAACAAAAGAAATTCACTTAAAAACCCACAATTGAAAGTAGCTTTGAAGAGCAATATCTCCCTTATTAAATATAACAACCAATACATATTGAATATCAAAATGTGCAAAATTTTATTTCCTAAGGTTTACTAACTTAGGTCGTATGATTGTTTAATGAAGCTAGAGTAAGTTACCTCTTTGAGAATAATAAACATAAGACTTTAAATGTTTTATCAAGACTTTGATATCTGGCCTTTTGCCTATTGCGTGTCGTCTTTAACTGCAATAAAAACAATATTTTAATGTCAAGTTCGTTGGCATATTATGTAGCCTACAATGGTTATAGCTCACCTAATTACATTACAATTTTGACAATCAGAGCTGTTTCCACAATCACAACACAAGACTAAAAGAAAATCTTGTCAAACCTAATATAAGATTAGAAAGATCCGCCATCCTTTCACTTTGTATTTACTGTTCGTGCAGTTTCTATAACTGCACTTTATACCTGACATAATTACACTAAAACACTAAAAGTTTTATAAAAACGAAACATAACTGATAAATGTTTTCAGCCACTACACTGCAACAAATCTTCTAAATCTTAACTAGAATTTAAAATATGTACACTGCAAAAAAAAACTAAATATACTGTCTGCCTCAAAAATTTTACCTATAAAAATATAAAAAAATTGAGAAAACTACACGATCAACCATCACTGTGCAAACGCGGGAGCAAATCGCTCAACTTTGCTGTTCGCGCTCTTCCAGTCACAGGTGACAGACACTCCATAACCAGCGCTCCAACAGCCGACTAAAGAGATCCAACCCCCTCTATGGTGGTTTTTGTTTTCGAAGAGTTGAGTTCGGAGCTGTCAAAATTTACAACCCTGCCATAAACCACCAACTGCAACCCTAGATACAGGTTACTGCTCCCAGGGCGGCGGCTTCCAGTAAGGCAAAGAGAATATTTGTTCAAACCTATGCGAGAATTCCCCATCGGCATAAAAGGTGTCTTTAGGTGAAACATTGTAGATGCAAAGGAAAAACCCCCACCAAGGTATATTGAAATAAATTTTGATTGACATTTTATAATTATAGGGGCGTAAATTTATCAAGAGTAAAGTGTTTGAAAAAAATAGTTATTTTGACGTAGGCTTAATATAATACTGTAGTAAAAAATAGATTTAAACATTTAAGTCAAAATAAACTTATTAGTTATTTTTCATTTAACGTAGGCCTGAATTCTAAAAAATTACGTAGGAAGTAAAGTTATAAAAACACACTAAACATCGTGGAATAACGGCACTGTCGCCACGGCCTCTAAAATTTTCAACACAGATAACTTTGTCTACATCATACCTAAAAATTATATTTTTCATCCCTAATTATCGTACATTCTGGCTGTGTCGAATCATCTACAGTCTGCTGTAGCTGGGCGATCATGACATTCATATAAAATCCTAAATATGAAAAATAAGGAAGCAAATTGGGGATGAAATATTCTATCGTTCATCCAATATAATATTTCGCAAATTACTCTGATGACAATGTAAAAATCAAAAACTTTTTTGCAGTAGGCCTATTCATATAATCAATTTATAATGGAATTTGTGAAAATAAATTCACCGAATCATAAAAGTCGACATCAGGGGAAATAGATTTTGTGTCTTGTACTCTGATGGAGATGGAGCAAAGCGGAGTGTTGCTACAACAGAGACAGAGGCACCTCGAGCACCGAGCGATTGCGCCGCCGCGCCGCGCCGGCCGTACGTTGGACGGAGTGGTGGGGCGGAGGAGGCTTCCGCTACAATGTGGCAACACAGCTGAGCGCAGACGGTTTGAATTCTAGTGGCGGGAGCGAAAATACGCGATTCCAGCCATGAGCGCGCCGGTGCTGCTTGCTGCGGCGTCGCCATGAACTATGCGTGAGCGTTCTGTATACGTTTCCTTTTTCTGTGCCTTGACTTTGACTCTTTGACTTAAAATACTTTCCCCTCTGTACAACCATGCCTCTCATAATTGTCAAGTTAGCATATTTGATATTTTCTCTTATTATTCTCCATGCATACTTTTTTCCGTGGATTACAAATTTAAATTTAAAAATAATTTTTTTAATGCTGCAATTTTACACAATATTAAATATTTTACACAATTTTTAATAACCTTTTCACAATTTACATTTTCTAAAATTCACGATCCTCAGATTTTCGATGAGCCTGTAATGTTTTTCCTACTAGGTAGGCCAACCTTTTTATATTTGTGTTTGTATGCAAACTATCTGAAAAAAATGGGTGTTCTTTTTCCTTACATTGAGATAAAAAAAGAAAAAAATCTTACTAAGATTCTTACTAATCTTACTAAAAATCTTAAAAAATCTTGCAAAAATGGGTATTTTGCAACAAATGAAAAACATTTTCAATTTCTTTACAATTGCACAAAAAGCATAAATAGTTTTTGTCGGAAATCCAAGGTTTATAGTTAAATCGATGAGTTCAGCTTTTGCCTTAATAATCCAAAAAATAATGTCGAAACCGTAACTGTTACAACTATCCAGGGCACTTTAGCGCGTTGCCCTGCGCCGGAAGAACTTCAAGGCCGAACGTAATCAAAACAAACAATAATTAATTGTTGCGTCTATGTTGTATGAGTATTTCCGCACCTGCTTCTATTATGCAAAGTAAGTGCATAAATTGGCGACGCATCTGCTCAAACCTTATTTACTTGCAAATATTCGAACAGATAACATAGAAACGTTCTCTCATTATTTTAAACACCAATTCTCTCACAAAACGGAAGAAACACTGTACAAACACACGTGTATTTTGTGCATTCGGATTTCCAGAATGAAATGAAACTCAACTTATTATTTCAAGTTTTAAGTAGGCCTACCTGTAACTTACATTCTCTCTTGCGTTATATTTTACTTTAGTTTCCCGCAACAATCAAATTATAAAAATCTTTTATGGCGAAGTTAAACGAAAATGTACTAGAAAATATTTCCAGGTTAGTTTAGATGTTTAGTTTAAGCTAACTTTAAAGCGGGGTTTTTTAAACTTTGAATACTTGTTTCCTATAATAAATATACGCAGTTTTTAAACCTAAAACTTTTACAGACAACACATATTACAAACTGAATCCAAACCTTGGTTTTTAAGGTCGCATACTAAATTAACTAAAATTGAGAAACTTTTCAGTTTCACCCATTTATTTTTCCACACCTTACCCCTCAAACACTGTTTTTACCGATGTTGTTAATCTTGTCACAACTATTAAAGATTATAAACAAGTCTTATTGTTCTACTTATAATATTTATTTCAGTTCAAAACTTGTACAATTGCCCTTACGTAATGTTATTATTATTTTTTTTACAAAACAACAGGCCTATATTGACTCTTATTTAAAAGTTATTTTCACATATTACTTCTATTAACCAACAACTAATGTTAGACACCTTTGTATACCGTCTACAACCTACTCCAATGGAATCTCACGGTGCAATTCATATGTTCAAATACATATAGGCCTATATATATTTTTTAAACATATTGAACTCGCCATTGAGCCACCAAAAACCTATCACGTCCAAAGATTGTCGGCGACAGAATGACTCTAAAATGTTTTACTTCATTATTCCTTATAACTTCAAATTCGTTGGGGAACTGGTGGGGAGGGGACTTTGCCACTATACAACCAGCAATAATCGGCCAGCCGACCCTACCTACATCTATACAATCTATATATTAATAGGCAAGCATATTTAATTTCCTCCTTTTTTCTCAGCTCGTGTGCATCGTAGGAGAAATCCGCGCATACCGTTAGAATGGTATAGTCCTGTAGATGAGCAGAATCACATTCTAATTCGCTTCAGACTCCAGGGCTACGCCCCACAGGCTTTCAAAGTTCCAATGTTAATCTTATGGAGTAAGGAGAATTGATTGAATCATTAGACAGCTGTTGTAAAAATAACTGCTAGCAAAACAGGAAGAACAGATGTTTGAATTATAAAATGTTTTTAAACTTCTTGGGCCCAGATCAACTGAAATTTTGATCAAATTTCGATCAGGAGGCGATCTGTAGTAAATTTTAAACGATCAACATATCTTTCTAACTCAACACATAAAGACATACAACACATTCATTCTTCAAAACTTTATTTTGCACTACGCCAGTCTTTCCCATTGGGTATTCAATGAATTCTTGTTGAGTTAACTGTGATTTATTGATTTATTCAACCATATTTTTCGTAAATTGTATACAAGGTATAAATTTGCATACAAGGTCGGTTGCCAACACTTAAATTTTATCTTTTACTCTGCACACAATAAACTATACTTGTTTAAACTTACATTCATTTCTGCTATTTTTATTTTGCACTTAATATGCTAATGACTCTATATAACCTGGTACTAAATACACCGGTGCCCGCCGGTGAAAGCACGCGGGCGGAGTAAAAGTGCGGTTTGCCATCAGGGAATTAATGTTTTTAAGTATGTGTTGTGTCATATATGTCTTCGTGTGCATTCGTATGTACTCAGTGTTTGTTTATTTATTCATTTTAACCTTTGACAAGAACATCAAGTTTGCTAAGTTTTAATCTCAAGACGAAATTTGTGCTGATGATGCACCTGACAAATAGGGGCGAAACAGTTGCCCACCACTAGGACAAAAATAAAATAAAATAAAATAAAAATCCGGATTGCCATTAGACGGTGAGTTATCTCTAGCTTTAAAGTTAAGTTAAAGAGGATTTAGTTCGTTATAAATAGTGGTGTATGGGCTCATTTACTATTTCGACGACTAACTTATACGTTACTAGAAAAAAAGATGCAGTGAGTGCCGCATAGCTCATACAGAACCGGGGAGTTGCATATAAATATTGATTTGGTAATACTGAATGTGCTACTATTTATTGTCAATCAGAGTTTTACAACAGGGGGTTTTCCAAATAAGTTAAAAAAAGGCTGTTGTTATTCCGATTTATAAAAAGGGTTCCAAGTTGAATAGTAGTAATTATAGACCAATTTCTTTGCTATCTTCTTTTTCAAAAATATTTGAGAAAATTATGAAACAAAGAGTAGTAAAATTTTATGAAAAGACTAAATTTTTCAGTAATAGACAATTTGGTTTCAGACAGGGGTTGAGCACTGAGATAGCGCTGTACGAGTTTATGAATGAAGTTTATAATGGTGTTAACCTTGGTAAAAAAGTTAGTGGGCTTTTCCTTGATATTACTAAAGCGTTTGACACAGTCAACCTCAGGGTTCTGCTGAAAAAATTGTATAATAGTGGAATAAGGGGGGTTGCCTATAGATGGTTTCAAAGCTATTTAACTGGGAGGTACCAATGTGTTAAGGTTAGCAACATATTAAGCAATTTTGGGGAAATTAAATTTGGTGTTCCGCAAGGATCTGTTCTAGGTGCTACATTGTTTCTGGTTTACATTAATGATCTGTGTAATGCCAAATTAAGGGGAAGAGTATTTTCATTTGCAGACGACACGGCTCTATGTTATGTAAGAGATACTTTGGAAGAAGTTGAAATGGACATGAATTTTGACCTAGAATGTCTGAAGTTCTCTGAAAATAATATGACTTTAAGTTCAGCAAAAACAAAGTATATAAATTTCAGTTTAAGGGGTGATTTCAATTGTTTAAATAATATCTTATATAAGTGTCTACGTTGCTTATGTGATAATATTAGATGTACAACTTCTTGTTCTAAAGTGGAAGAGGAGGAATCCCTAAAATATTTAGGAGTTATATTAGATAATAAATTGACAATGAAAGCACACATGAGTCGTATTAAACAGAATTTAATCAATATTTTAAGAAATTTTTATTTTTTGCGATCACTGTGTGACGATAATCTATTAAGAACTCTCTATTTGTCCTTAGTAAATAGTAGACTTAATTATGGGGTGTCATTTTGGGCGGGAACTTATATAACCAATCTTAAACCTTTAATTACTCTTCAAAAACAATTTGTTAGGATGATTGAGAAAAAAATCGCACAGAACCATCCAAACCACTATTCATGGTCTTAAAGATTCCACCCATAAGATATATGTTTGTTTATAAGGTTTTAAAACTATTTTTTCTCAGGAGTAGGGGCTGCAATGATGAAAATGAATATAAAACCAAATTAAGAAATATCAACGACTATTCAATACCAAAACCTAACTGTACATTCTATACAAAAACTTGCAGTTTTCTGGGCCCAAGAATGTACAATAAACTTCCTATTGAGATAAGAAATGAAAGAAATTTGCATAAGTTCTGTAAGGAGCTAAGATTTTGGCTGTTTGATGTCGATGATATTGAGACTGAGTTATTTAAAATTTTAACATGAAGGTATAAAAATCAAATTTAAAATTTTTGTTGTTATTACATTGATAGGAATATGTGAGAATGTCAATATTTTTATGTATTATTTTATAGGGATTGTTAGTATATTGTATTTTTTTAAATTTGTATGTATCAAGATTGAAATATGTAATTCAAGGAAATATTAGTGTATAGTAAGTGTATAGGCTTATATGATAGTATGTATTAAATATTGAATGCAAAAATATTGAGAGATGTATAATTTAAAGGCTCTGTAGTAAAGATTTTAATTTTTATGGTTTTTTTCCATATATGTATTGATCAGAATGAGTTTATAGTTTAATTTTATTATACTTTTTTTGTCGAACCACTATAGAATTCAAATTTATTTGAAAGCCTCCCAACAGGCAATGCCTTGGAGGCTTGTTTTCCAAAACAAAAATTTTAATAAAAAAAGGAAAAATGTATATATAACTTAAATGTATGTGTTCGGATGGTTGTCAGCCTGGCTTTTTTTACCTTCATTAGATTATTAATGTTTAAATTGTTATTGGAATTGTATGAATGTAAAATTGTAAAAAGAACACTGTATTATTATGTATTGTAAAATCCTATGTATATTTGTTTTGGAAAGTAAAGATTATTATTATTATTATTATTATTATTATTATTATTATTTTTATTCTGTTGTCATTTACGTGTTTTGTGTGATAAAATACCAATATGGTGTAATCTAATTTTTACTACAATTTAATTCTCATTCAAAGTAACTCGGTAAATTACCCTGGAGCAATGTTTGTTCACCAGGTACTCTGATAAATGCAGCGCATTGCGCTGCACGGGCCCCCTAATATTTATTTGTGAAATGAATTTAATTTAAGCGGACGATGTTTACCTAACAGCTGATCTTACCATATCCAAGTCCTCGAGCTCTTCTGGATAAGAATGGGAGCGTCTCCCGTCCTTGACCTTTCCGTTGAAGAATCCAGCGAAATGCATCATCAGCTGCTTAAGGCCTATTTTGCCAGACCCGTCTCGTGCGTCTGACGCTCTGCGATGATCGCTAGAGCGATGATCGCTCAGCGTCGATCGCTGGGGGCTATTTTGCCAGACGCGTCTATTCGTTGCGATTATTAGATCAGTGAGTGGTTGTCTTTGGTGGCGAAAGGAATGGTGTCGGTGGTGTTGAAATGAGTACCGGTATTAAAAGACAAATAGTGAAGTATTTACTAGCGGAGGAGGTAGACGATGAACAAATTTTAGAAATGCTGTGTGAGCCTAGGGAAGAAGTGCGTCCTATGTTTTTAAATAGGTCTGAAGAGGGATATTTCAAAATATTAATAGAAAAACACCTACGTTCCGATCAGGCCAAGTTCTCAGTAAAGCAGTGATTGCTTTTCTTCGTCTTATTGTATCTGATTTCTTTAAGAGTGTTATAATATATAAAAGTTTATCAAAATTTTGTAAAGGGATTCGCATCACCCTTTAAAATGAATCAGGATCTTCCACTGTCAGCTCATCAAAATAGCGTAGATGAAGCTCAAAGTTCCTCTCTTTAACCAATCCAGAGTCTCACTCACCATATCCTCTGTCTCCTACACTAATTCTCTCTTACACAATTTAGAAATTGCAATTCTTAGGGTTGTATTCATTTTTTCCTCTTCGAAATACCTCTGGAAAACATTTTAAAATATTGTTATTACTTTTTAGGGTTAAAACAAAACAAAACAGCAATAATATAATGAATATTACAGCTGATTCATACACATTACAAATATTATCACACGTGCTAGTGGAAGCTAGCTTGTGTTGGCTAGTTGCTAGTCAATCCAAAAATTAATTTTGTAAATTTTTTTTACACTTTTGTGATAAAATGAATAAACAAACTTTTTGTTTTTAAACTATTAACTTTGTTGTTTATATAGTTTGATGATTACAATTTGGTATATATTGTTTGTAAAATAAATATAAAAATTGTTATTTGTAGCAGTAACACAAAATAGCATTTAAACTGCTTTGAAATTTCATAATCTATCTAAATGTGGAAAGTTTATCAAAATATCTTCGTCATTTTTCTAACTAATAATAGTCCAATAAGTACACTTAAATTTTTTTAATTCAAGTATTGGCTGTAACTCAAAAACAACCAATTTCTGGACCAATGTTCATTTGACATTTTTTCCTTGACTTTATGTAAGGAATCAGCTAGTAAAGTTTGTTACACTTATCGCAAAACGCCTGTATATATCGTACATTTATATGAACTAGGG